>JAFNEN010000218.1:45000-495000 GCA_019343175.1 Oedothorax gibbosus | reverse complement strand
TACTAATATAATATATTTTGAGATTTTTATATTCTACTAATATAATATATTTTGAGATTTTTATATTCTACTAATATAATATATTTTGAGATTTTTATATTCTACTAATATAATATATTTTGAGATTTTTATATTCTACTAATATAATATATTTTGAGATTTTTATATTCTACTAATATAATATATTTTGAGATTTTTATATTATACTAATATAATATATTTTGAGATTGTTATATTCTATTTGAGATGTTTATATTCTACTAATATAAGATTATTCTCTAATATATTTTGAGAAATACAAAGTTGTGTTAAATAACTATTTTTAAATATTTTCCCTTCCAAAATACATGGAATAGAGAACGGATTTTTATTAGATATATCTCAAGATACATCCTTGGGTAGAGTGTTAATAAAACTCTTAATTTACTAGAATTCAAATATTTACATATCAGAAAATACATCGAAGCGAAAAAATGATGGGTAGATGAAGTGGAAAGAGATCTGAAGGCCATGGAAATTAATAACCATAAAGCGAAGACCAGAGACAGGCCACTTTGGAGTCGCATTGTTAGAGAGGCCATGGTCCAGCATGGACTGTAGTGCCAGGGAGTAGTAGTAGTAGTAGAAAAAATGAAGATACCATAGTTGTACAAATAACTATGTAAAAATCTTATTATACTATTCTGTTTTTTTTTGTCATTTATATATATAAAATCTGCGATTGTTTTGAAATTACCGGAAGATTTGAAGAATAATATCTACTTATTTTTAAACAATGCTGCTGTATTGTTTGAAGCATGTTTTGAAATTCGAAACTAGGTCACATTACTTCTTTCCATGAGAGATTAAATAAACTACGTATCAGCACTCCCCCTTTGACTTTATTCAAATAAATTTATTTTCTACATATCAGTCTAGAAACCCTTTCGAAAATATATTTTGAAATGCATAAACTAATTTTTTATTGTTTTGTGCGAGTTACTTTAAAGAAACTAGACTTAAATCTATCTATTCAACATTTCAGTTTAAAATACATATATTACGTATGTTGAAGTAGAAGATTGGATTAGAACAAAAAAATTACAAATCTAATATTCATGAAAACGGTACTTTTCTGAAATCTAGCATCTTGAATAGCATTTTTAAAAACTTTAAATTCAACTCGACGAGGATTTAGATTGGTTTACTGTCTAAAACAAAATGTAACATACGGATGAATATATTGTTTTAAAAATATATTTTTATAATTACGTGAAAAAAATCAAATCTCATTGGTTCAAAAATAATTCACGTGCTAATTTTTTTACGTAAAGAAGATCGGCATCGATAAATCTCTGGAACTACAAAAGGTAAACTAATTTTTTAGTTTAAAGTCAAACATTTGAACATGGATACTGATTCAAAAATAAAAATAATAATAAAATTCACGCGCATAATATTTATAAATAAAGCAGATCAATAAATTTCTGGATTTTATGAAGATTATGAAATAGAAATTTTACTTGAAATGTTGGCATCTTATGAAAAGAGTGAAAAAAAGTACTTTTTTTCACTGCTTTTGGGTGAAAAAAAGTAATTTTGTATCACTGTTTCTAAAAAGTATAACTTTTCGCACGCGTCTGATATTAAAATTATAATGTAAAAATCGGATTTTTTTCACGCAATTATAAAAATATATTTTCTTTTCTAAACTTTTAAAATCAGATAATGGATACGAATATTGTCAGAAACGAGTCATTTTTTTAAATTTTCGGTAAAAACCATATTTTTCAAATTGTTAACCATCTTGAATATTTCTACAGTAGTTTTAGTCAAATTGTGAAGTAAATTATCCTAATTATGTCTGATGACAATTAATCAGCGTTATCTTTGTAATTGTTTTATACCCTTTGGACGTAATTAACCGATTTAAAAGTTAATGTCGATTAGATAAAATATCATTGTATCAAGCTAAAAATTATATTAGTTGACATTATTTTGCCTTTTTATACAATCTTAACTTTAAAAAGCAATTTCTCTATAATAATAAAAAAAAATAATGGTAAATTATATTTGTTCTCTAACTCAATATAATACTATTATTACTACATGTTGAAGTCAAATTGAAACATTATCTCACTTGAGAGGATTCATGAATTAAGAGGGATTGTCATCCATAGAGCTAATGCATTAGTTTTCTAATCACAACTTCCGCAGAAGTATTGCTTTGCCATGTTAGCCCTTTTTTCCCAGGTATGAGAATCAACATAACATCGAAATGAAACAAATTTTGAAACGAAAATGTTATCTAGTTATTTAATTATATATTTATGAAGTTTTAAAATGCCAAAAATTACAGCAGATGGCGACACTATATTAAAACTTTATCAATTAAGAATTAAATAACCGGATGTTATTTCCTATTCAATTTTGTTTTAAATTGATGTTATGATGATTGTCATACCTGGTGAAAATGGGATAACATGACAAACCAATTCTTTTGCAAAAATTATGATTTCAAACTAAAGCATTAGCTCTATGGGACTGACAGTCCCTCTTAACAATGTAGATATTCGGCGAAAAAGTTTATTTGTTGGTACAAATTTCACATGCTTCGACGAGATTCTAAACGCTCGAATTCATCAAAAGTCTCGCCGAAACATGGAAAATTTGTATAAAACAAAATATTTGAGCCAATAAACTACGTTGTTACTTCATGAAATCTCATGTATCAAGCGCAAAGATGAAGACATTTTCTTAATATCTCAATTATTATGTAGATCAAATATAAACATGCATATCGTGACTTGCCCCAATACCCTTCAAAACACATAACATTTTATACAAAAGAATCCACGAAAAAAAAAATCATCGAATAGAATAAGATAAAATGTCCGGCGAATGCTTTTACAACATGAAAAAGGGAATTGGAGTCACAGGCACGTGACGTCATGAAAAGGGAAAACTGACATGGACATTTTTCCCTCGACAAAAATGCCCGGATCTTATTATTTGCCCTACAAAAAGAAAAATGGCCGCTTGTCGTTACGATCGTGCTTTGAGAAACTGACTTTTGTAAAGGGAGTTTTTTCTTCTTTTTCTGTCTTAATATCAAAATATCAAAAGGTGTTTATGGAACGGATGTTTGATAGATTTTTGTGTGATTTTATTTTGAAGGTTTTTTAGGTGGAATAATAGATATGTTTACGTGAATGCAGCTGTAAAACCCTAAGGGAATATATCACATTT
Organism: Oedothorax gibbosus; assembly: GCA_019343175.1. Classification (NCBI taxonomy): domain Eukaryota; kingdom Metazoa; phylum Arthropoda; class Arachnida; order Araneae; family Linyphiidae; genus Oedothorax; species Oedothorax gibbosus. The sequence goes on along the minus strand of JAFNEN010000218.1, from coordinate 491,772 downwards.
TACATGAAATATTTGATATGAAAAGAATTTTATTTCATTGTAAATAGGATGTTAAAAATGAAGAAATTTTGACAAACTAATTTCACGGGATTTTTTTAGGATTTTGGTTTCAATGCATCAGTTCGGTTTTAACCATTATTAACACAGGTTTTAAAATTAACATACCTTTTAAAATGAAGTTTGCATAAACATTGATGAAATCACTTACCTAAAAAGAAAAATATATATATTAATAAAGATTGCAATACACTAAAATAATTAATGTTAATGTTTTGAGGTTTATAAATGGAACAATTATTTCATTAATAAAGGATTATATTACATTGACTAATAACTCTATTATTGTAATTATAGTAACAGCATTGTCAAGTAATTTGAAAAGTCTATGTAAATTATTAAAGAAATAGTTCTAGTAATTATTTGCAATATAGCTTTTGTTTGTCAGTTTGTCATGCTACACATCACTCATCAATGATTTTACAATAAACGATAGATAATTAGTGTTTTGTTTGAATATTGAGTTCATATAAATTTTAAACTATCTTCAAATAATTCTTTAAATAAATAATTTTCATGTGATATTTTTAAGTAAGTTAAAATGCAAAAAATGCGTGTTTAAATTGAAAATACTGACAATAGAGAAATTAAGACAATTTGATCGGTTGAGTTTAGTTTGAATTATCGTTGCACTAGAGCTACACGTGGGCTATTGGCGACTGGCGTCGTATTTTAGAACCACAGTCAAGTGACGAAACTTTTCTAAAACTATTGATGTCTTTTTAAAGTATCATCATTTAAGTTACAACAATTAGCATATTTCTACTACATAATTGTGTTAAGGGGATTCGGATGGTTCTATCTCGCCCATGTTAATTTTACTAACTTTAGGAACATTTTTCTCAGGAACTATAGAAGATATTATTATGATTTTTTTTATAGTTTATCCCTGACATACAGCTCTTTGATTTAAACTCGGGATATTTTACAGTATAAATACTTTTACAGTGATTTTTTAAAAACAATGTATTAAAAAACGCAAAAAAATCGTATTCAAAGTTATATAATATTTTTTTGAGCAGAGATATTTAAAATTTCAATTTTCAATATTAAAAATTTGAAGAAATAATAAAACAAAACATGTTGATATCTTTTATAGTTCCCGAGAAAAATGTTTCTAACCGTTGAAAAACCTTATATTTCAGGTAACGCAAAAGAAAAGTAACTGATGAGAACTGATATACAAAGGTTCTGAAAAATGCTTATAAAAATAAAACCACTAAACAGAAATCGATGATCTTGGTCTTAAATGTCTTAAATTAAAGCTATAGATATGCAGATTATAAATAAAATAAAAACAAAATCGACATTTTTAACCCAAGAAAACATCCGACTCCCCTTAAAACTGTTCTACCGTATAGATAGTGTATCTACTATACTTCAAAAGATTATTATAAAAATATAGATTTCCCCTACTATGTTTCAAGTACAGTGCGATTTGTGGGCTAAATATGTGCACGGAAAATGTAATTTTCACTTAAACTAACACGGCATATATACATTTTGCAAAAACAACTAGGAGTGTGAAACACCACACCACTCACTCCACTTAACATGGAATTACCACTCAACCATAGATATTTGTTGCGATTTAATTCAAATGAACAATATTACATGAATTAAGTCAATATATTCTAAAAAAACATTATGGGTACGTCCTATGTGTAATAGGAACTCGTGTTGTAAGATTGAATTCCGTAACTCTTCGTTTACAGCAATTCCTTTAAAGCAAAAAAAAAGTTCCATGGTATCTACCAATTGAGGAACGATCGATTTTCTCGAAGACCTCATAATGACTTCCGACAGGTATTAGGGTTAGTTACCAAATTTGAAGTCTGTATATCTTTTAGTTCAAACTGCAAAGTAGTTTAATACAGGCAGTCGGACAGACTGACCGATGTTTAAAAAAATCAATTTTTAGAATTAGCATCCTTCACAAAAACTCTGTTTCGGTTTTTCGACCCTAACCACAATTTTGTTTTTTCTTGCCTTATATTTCGTATTGGTTTACTGAAATCTGGCGAATTTCATCGTTTTTCAGACGATTTGCCCTAATTCTTAGATTTGTGCTTCTGTTTCAAATCCATTCTTATAATCGTTGCAAGATTACAAATTTTGGAGCATTTAAAAAATATAAAGATATTTCACAAACAGATCTGTGATTTTACACAAACAAATCTGTGATTTTACGCACAAAAAAAATTGTATATTTACTGTATATACAATAAATATATAAAAAAAAATCTCAAAACAACCTCACAAAACCCTCTAGAACCTACCACGTTACACCTTACCTCCCCCGTTCGGTACAAAATCATATTTCTATGCCGATGTCACGCGAAATACAGTTCGACTAGCCATTAACTTTTCTTTTCAGAGATTGCATGCCATGAGGCCATTTAATCCTTTCTTCAGACTTTAGCATCATTACGTAACATTTGCTTCTAGCTTTGGATTTTTCTTTTAGCTCAAAGGATTCGTTATTTTGTTGTTAGGTTCTTCTCTGCATTTATTTCGTGATTTTTTTTTTTTTAATTTCGTGATTTTAGCGTGGAGGAAGTCGTTGAAGTTGGATGAAGTGGAGATGTTTTGGCGACATGAAAAGGGAAGTTGTTTGAAAGTAGCCAATTAAATAGTCCCTTAATTTTAACTAGTACTAGAGTTCATGCATAGTTAAAACTATTAGTAGTTTGCGATTTTGCTACTGCTATCTACTAACATCAAATTTAATTTAGTACAGATGCAATAGAATAAATTGGGATGTTATAATATGTGGAGATATTTTGGCGACATGAAAATTGAAGCTGTCTGAAAGGTTCCCAAGGAGCAATATCAACTTTCACTACACTGTTAAAAATTTGGCATTTGGGTTCCCTAAAAATATGGTTCCTTGTAGCTGCATTAGCCGTGTAGTGAAATGTTTCACCAAATTTAATTTGTTAGTCCGTTTCTCCGGTTTTAGTTTCTAAAACTTGAAGAATTATTCAACCAAATACCAAAAATATGGAGCAAGATTTTTTTTTGTGGGTAGATCTTTGGACTTGATCTAGGAATCAAATAGAATGAGGAACAACGACAACAATACCCAAAAATATGGTGCAACATTTCACCACACAGCCGTTGCAGCTACTACGAACCGTATATTTGGTGAAACTAAGAGCCAAATTTTTACTAGTGCAGTGCACGCAGAGTCATAACAATTAGCAAATTTAGCGTTGGCGTGTTTGCAAATGCCATTTTTATTTCACTCCGATTAAGTTTAGTGCAGATTCAAAACCCTCTCTGATGAAGGCATTTGCCATCTCAAATAACAAAAAGGAGTGCAATTGCAAAATGGCTTAATGACGTGACTAATTTTTGAGTCCTTCCGGTGCCGAAGACGAGACATTCGACGATTCGGAACCTAAAAAGTGTGTAACGATGGTCAAAATTTCGAGAAGGTATATTCTCTTAACACGTTACAACCTAGCGTCTTTTCGACTCGGAAGCTTTTGGCCTAGTTGGTTGCTCTAATGATATTGTGCATTCTGTCCATTATCAGAATATTGCCAGTTAAAAGTGAGTGCATACTGGAAAATGTGTTACTTATATATGTAACAAACTTTGGCCCTAAATGCCTGACAAATTGCACTATATTTACTCATAGTTTCCTTGCACAGAAGCCCCGACGGAGCTATAAAAAGCGCGGAGCAATCAGATGAAGACAAAATAAAACGGGTGAAATTTCCTCTTCCTCTGATTGCTCCGCGCGTTTTACAGCTCCGCGCGTTTTATAGCTCCGCCCATGGTCGTGGCTTCTGTACAAAGAAACTATGAGTTTAACTATAACGACCAGTTTCTTTAAGAAAAACTGATTAAAACTTTTGCAGTAGTACGATGCAGTAAAACTGTAACAAGCAAATACAGGTCGCAACATTCCCCATCATATATTTCTGTAGTGTGTGTCAAATATATTACAACAACCCCATGTTCACCAAAAAGTACTTCAAGGTGAAATCTTAGTTGCTTCAGCTTTCATACTACAATCTCTGTTGCAATCTAGATTACTGGTAGTAAAGCCATAGTAAATCAGCGCCATCTAGTGCGGATGTTATTTGAGCTCATGTGCAGAAAACAGTTACACTTCATTGAAATCGTTAAAAAAAGAATATGAATTCAATTTTGATGTGTCACAGCTTCTTGAAAGTAAAAACTCGCCAAATCGTTTGCCAAGCATCATTTCGGCATGCGATCAATGTCTTCACTTAGCAACCCAATTTTTGTAACATTTTTTTTAACAGACAGCATCTTCACGATACTCTAACCTTAACAAATGAAGCACAAAATCATTAGTTTCAAATTCCAATGGATGGAATACTTTTTATCGAGTTTATTATTTTATGTAACATTTATTATTTTTTCTGAATTATTTTTTTCCTCAGATATAAGTACACTGAATTTTTTTATGTGATATAATTAGTGAATAACGGTACGGATCTTTCTATTTTCGTTAATGGTCGATAGAACAAAAATAATACGGAGCCATAAAAAAAACGACCAAGTGATTTTGAAAAAGAAATATGAATGCTTTTATTGACTTGGATAACAGTTTATTTATGTATGATCGAGGGAAAATAGATATAAATTTGAGAACGTGACTGAACGAGTATCATGGGTAATATAAACCCTTTAGAATTTTATCGAGGCATCATTTTATATTCAGTAAAATGATATTTTTTCATCGCCGTGAAAGTATTTGGTAGGATAGTTTTAAAGATAAAATACAATGCGCTTAAAATAGATACGACATTTATAAACTATATATACATTTATGGAATTTTAGAGACATATTTTACGGACTTAACATGTGTAAAAATATGTATTTTGCAAAGCTTATTTTAATAGAAATAAAATGTAAAACTGTCTTTAAAGAAAACATAAATGCGTGTGTACGTTAGGATCAAAATGCTGGTACTTGTTTAAAGACTTAATAATATTAATTTTTAAGACTCTTAAAGGTCTTAAGTGTTTATTTGTAAAACAAGTTGCTAAAAGATGGATTATGTTCATTTTTGACAGATTTTGAATGTTGAAAATAAAAATAGGAATTGCTTGACATATTACAAAATTTAGTCATGCGAGTATGAAATTAGAAAGGTGATTAAATTATCACAAATTCAAAGACTTTAAAAATAGCCTATTATTAAGCTTTTTTCTAATGTGACACATATTATTTATGAAGAAGTGTGTTTGATTTAAAATAGTTAAAATTTAATAAAACATTTAATTACTTTTAAAATAAACATGACAATAAACGTTGCAGCTGCCTTAATCAGGGCAGTTTTTGTATTAAAATAAATTTTTTATGTATTTATTACAATATGTGTATTGATATTACTTGAAAAATACAACGTTTTCGTTTGTACTGGTTGTTTGAAAGGTTAATGCGTAATTTTGATCATTTTAAAACAATTTGAAAATTGTTTAAATGTACACTGATGTAAAAAAAAAAGCCGCAGAATGTGCTGTATTTTTTTCCAATGTATTATTAGTATGAAAATAATGATGCTTCATAGTGCAGGGTGTCCGTAAAAGAATGTCCGAGTTTCAAATTGTGACCTGACATCACGCCTTGTGATTTCTTCCTTTAGGGCTTCGTAAAAGATCGGGGCTACGCTCCACCCCATACCCCACGATTTACCAACCTTGAACGGAAGAATTGCACAGTTGTGTCATTACTCCGGATTAATTTTCTATAAAGCACGTCGGTTGTCGTAAGGACATTGTGCTTAGACAGTAGTTTAAATTGTGTTGTGTATGCTATATCTATTCTTAAATCGGGCCACACATTATTCAACTAAGGAAAAATGAGTCTAAAAGGTATTTTTATGTATATTATGGAATTTGAGACATTTATAGGCAAACGTATTATTTGAATTTTAAGGATAAGGGATTTTATAATATAACGAGAACATAATTTTTGATCTATAACAGGTATCTAGGAACTATAACATTTATTAAGAATCCAATAAAACAATGTATATTTGAATTCTGAATTAATAAAAACTGTAAGTTACCATTAAAACTGGACATTTCTTTTTACAAGAGACATAACCATGTATATTACAATGTACCTATAACAAGGGATTAAAAACAAGTCATGTTAATGAAAACGGTAATTTTTATAAAATAATTGAAATATTAAATTATTTCGTTATTTAATACGAATATGATCTACTAAATTGATCTTTATAACCATTTAATCTACAAATCCATAACAAATTATATTTAACTCGAAATATAAAAAAATAAGTACCTAAACATGGCATTGTTCTCTTTGTTTTAACAAAGGAATTCAAGTAAAATGTGCAGAAATAACTCTGCAATAAATAGTCATTTAAAACATAAAGAGTTAAGTTTTGAATAATCGTTGCAATTAAAGCTCTCGTAAATCTGACCAATATATAAGTCATTATTTATTGATAGGTTGTTATTCTTTGAACGATAGGTTCAGTTTTGGTCTCCCTTCCTCAGAAAAGATATAGAGTTGCTTAAGTTCAGTATAGGGCTACAAAAATGATTAAGGGTCTATCTGGTATTGATTATGATAACAAATTAAGATATTTAAACATGTATTCCCTGGAAAATAGGAGAGCTAAGGGTGATTTAATTCAGTTATTCAAGTTCATAAAACAGGTAGACATGGAGGGCTTAGGTTTTACTCAAAGGAGGTAAGAAAACATTTTTACAATAGAGTTGTCAATGAGTGGAATGCTTTACCAGATTATGTTGTGCATTCGAAGAGAGTAGAAGATTTTAAGAAGAATCTTGATACTCATGGGAAACTGGTAAAGTATTAGTTTTTTTGGACAAACCTTGATGGGCCTCTGGATTGTTGTTGGTCGACAATTTTTTGTATCTGTATTTGTATATGATGGCTTGAGTAAGGTTAGAACAGCTGAAGCATGTCGCCTCAACTCACCGTGGTCAACCACGGTCCAACCAGAAAACATCTTCACAACGTCACACTAACCGTCCTGTTCGGAATATTGGATTATTCAAGAGCAGGCTTCATCTGGTTCTTAAAAAAAAGCGACACTTAAAACAGGTCGGATAATTAACTTCACGGATAGTAACTTCCTTGTTCGGATTACCATATGTCTCGAGACAGGTTTCTCCTAATACTTTGCAACTTCAAACAGGGCGGATAGCATAACATCACTTAGCCGTCAGATTAGCCGCCCTGTTCGGATAATTGACTAGTTTTGAGATCAGCCTATACTCCGAACAAGATGGGTAATGCTAACTCACAGAGAGCTTCTATGACCTTCTAATTCAAATATTTTTAGGCAGTAACTTAACCCCAATAAAGTCACAGAACAGAATCCAAATACAACAGTTTCTACCAAAACATCTAAAACCTTTTATAGGAACGTTAAAAGACAACTGAATATAAGTTCGGGCAGATGAAGAATCGGAGGAAAATCATTTAATGGTTTTCTATTTTAACATTGTCCAATATTGACTTTGGTTCCAAGAAGGACGGGAACACGGGGACTTCTTGTGTTGGCAAGGCAATAAATTTTGGAGCGGTTTTTGGTCGAGAAGTTTTGATGTTTGTACTGAAGAATAAGGCTTTATAAAAGCATACTGAAGGGAAATAGATAAAACCCATTTTGGGATAAAACTTTTATTCAGGTAAATATATGCCGGGCTCTTTGCCATATGGGATGTTGGTATTTCTTTGCACAGAATAAATATGCGATAAGTTTAGAGTTTGTGGGAAATATTTATGTTCTATTGTAGTTTGTACAATACTTTCTTATGGTTAGATGTTTGAAATAGATAAAACCTATTTTTTGACAAGTATTTAAAAAAATGGTACATCATTTAAGCTTTTATGAATTGATTTTATTTCTAGTACTAAATATAACACTAAACATATAAATTGTACGCTGTCATTGTTGATAAGCCTACATCTGTAAATTTACAGAATTTAAACATAAAAATAAATTTATTTTAACAATATTGCAATCCATTTTAAAATAGTGATTGAAAACATACTCTTATAACAAGGCTGAGTTTAATCCGCTCCTCGTTTTTAATTTAATTGCCAAACACAGTATCAAGGTATTTTAAATTATATTAAAAACAGAACATAATAAGCGATGTTAAAAGTGCTATAACAATTGCTCGAAGGTAACCTCCACTGCATGTCGCTTTAACTTACAGGTCGAAGTCAAACCCTTTAACAGTAACTCATTAAATACAATTGGTAAAAACATTTGAAAAAAGAAAATAAGATTTCTACTTAAGGTAGCTCCCTACCTTGAGGGGTCTAATTTTTTAATACTTTAAAATTAACTAATTTTTTTAGTGGTAATGATGAATAATAATGTTAAATGGAATATTTGACCCAAAAAACTGAAATTAAAATTTTATTTTTTTTAAAAAAAATTTAATTTTGAAGAAATTTTCCTTAAATATCTAAGAGCTACGCAAAACACGATAAGTAAAAAAATATTTTTTTTCCTTAAATATTAGGTAGAGTCATTCATTAGACCTTCTTACATGTTTTGAAATGAGATTTAAGCAATACTTAATACAATACTTAATACAATTTTAGGAATTACATAGTATCAAAGCCATGTTTATAGAAACTTTTCAAAAAAAGAGGACATTTTAATATTAAAAAGTATATAAAATAAATTCTATCAGTTATTTTACTTAGATCTCATTTCAAAACACACTTGAACTAATAATAAACATGCTATGAAAATTTTATTACATTATATCAAGTAGTTTTTGAGATATCAGGTTTTTAAAGAACATTGTTGTTGAAAATTTCCTTTCTTCAGAAAACACGTTTAAAGTTACGCTTTCAGATATACACAATGGGTTATTGCTTCACTGAAATAGCCATAACTTTTGATTCAATTATCGTAGAGTAAAAATCCCTGCAGTTTTTTAAACATACATAATAGGCCTTCTCTTGAAAACAGTAAAACAAAATTGTCAAAATTTGCCGTTTTCAAGGTAGGGAGATACCTTAAGTTCATCCAAAGAAAAAAAAATGTAAAATAAATGAAGAACATAGTCCAGAAGTTATACGAGACAAATTAAATTGCAATGTAAAACACGAATTAAAAAAAAAAAAACTTGAGCTGAACGTTTTTATTCGTAATTGAAGGTGTTATTGGTATTCAAATAGTCATGTTTAAAATGTTACTAACTTTCAAATTTTTTGCAATGTTGCCAATTAATTGAACACATATAAAAACAATGTTACTATTTAATATTCAACAGACCGCATTTCCCACTCAAAGAAAATAAAAACAGTATAAAGGTATCTTTAAATTCTATAAACAAAACAGCATAGACATCTCAAAACAGAAGAAGCTAGTAGAAAAAGTGCTATACCCTTCGTATAGGCCGTGCCGTGCCGTGCATGTATAACGTGGTAAAAAGCTATGGAGGTTTGAATATGATATCGATGCTGTCTGGCTGAAAATAATGTTATTCCTGGGTTGCCAACTGAAGCTAATGATTTCTTCATAAATACGCCAAAACAAGCCATTGGCGAATAATTTGGCGCTATTTTTTTACATGTAACCGAACTAGGGTGTTGGAAAATGATTAGTAAAGAATTGGAATTGTACACATGAAGATAAATTTTCAAATGCATCGTATAAGATCGATTGTGAAGACAGTGATCGTCTTTGTAATTTTATTTATAAATTATTTTGTTACTAGTGGGGCTGCTTTTGGTGGATGCTTTTTGTGCTGACTCAGCAAAATTCTCCGGAACCGAGGGCTATTTTCTTTGCTGTATCCAGGCTTGTTTTAACGTTCGAATTATAATATTTCTTGAGATTTCTGTTGATATGAAGTACGTCGAGATTTAATTTTACCAGGAGTATCCAATCCAAATGGGTTCTCTTTGGATTTTCTTACATGATATATAATCATACGAAATTTATGTCTTTTCTGTGTAAAAATTTTTTGCCGCAAGCTAGGGACAACCAGCTTATGATACTTGTGTATCCTTTGGGCGTGCGCGATTTTTTTTTAAACCTTATTATGACGTTTGGTAGTTCCTAGATAGTCGCCTACCAAATTTGAAGTCAGAAGGTTTTTTTAATTCAAGCTGTAGAGCGATTTCAGCTTGACAGAAAACAATGATTTAAGGGGGAATGGGCGCGCTGGACCGCGGGTCTCCAAACTCAAGTGCCTCAGTGTTAATCCAATGGCGAAAAAACTATTTTCTCTGCCACATTTCTCCGGCTGTATTGAATAGTTTTACAAACTTTTTTTTTTTTAATAATAAATATAGATAACTTACATGTCTCTATAATCTCACTTTTGGAAATGGCTTCGAATATTTTGTGTAAAATTATTTATTGAAAATTATAAAAAATATTCGAACCGATTTCAAAAAGTGGGATTGTCGGGACCTGTAAGTCAGCTACATGCATCATATAAAAAAATCCGCTTGAAAAAATATTCAATACAGCCGGAGAAATGTGGCAGAGAAAATAGTTTTTTCGCCATTGGATTAACACTGATGCACTTTGCTTTGGAGACCCCCGGTCCAGCGCGCCCATTCCCCCTTAAAAACAACTTTTTTGGAATCAGCACTCTCCAAAACGTGTAGAGAACAAAAAATCACCTTTTTCGGATTTTCAACCCCACTGCAATACCTGCATGACCTTATATTTCATATTAATAAATTGAAAGAAAAAAATCATACATATCAAGAGCATTCCATTCATGCAATGATTCAGAACTAGTAATACCATGTATAATTGCAAATGTTTCACTTTCGCAGTTTCAAACCCTTAATGTAAATGAATAAAATTCTAGACATTAAAGATATTTTAGTATTGCGACTTGATCACACGTCTTCATATTACATACTTTTGGCGAATTTTAGAAGCTGTGGCTTACCTCATTTTGTCGCCAAAAGACCACCATTTTATTCTAGTCTCTACCTATAGAAACCATGCCCTTGTATCCGCGTGCAGCATGAAATAAAAGTTTTTTTTTCAGGAGTTTCTTCCGGAAAAAAGTTGGAAAACAGGACTAAAGAATGGCAATGAATTCCGGATGTAGAAAGAAGGAATATAAAATATAATGATTTTTTTTCCGGAGTTTTTGCGAGATATATGTTGGCAAATGTGTTTTGTTTTTCAATTTTTGTGTATGAAATATGTGGCTTGTATTGTTTCGGGTGAATTTTTGATGACGTGGGTTTTGAAGTTTTCCCATATATTGTTTGAGTAGGGGATACAGAAATAGTTTTGGTATTTCGTTATGATAGTTCTAGTTTTGATATAATGATTTTATGGTATTATTTTATTTTCTATATTATGTTAGAATAATTTCAATGTGTTGTTATTATAATTTTATAATTTTGTTAGATAAATTTTTTTATTTTGTTAGAATATTTTTTTTTATTTTGTTAGAATAATTTAATTATTTTGTTGTACTTATTTTTAGAAAAATATTTTGTTTAGTTGATTTAGTATTTCGTTATAAATGTGAAGTTACTATTTCAAATTATGTTAGTTTTTATATTTCGTTACGATTGATTAATTGTTTTGTTACAACAGATTTATAATAAGTTTATTATAATAATTTCCCTTACAGGACTACTTTTCACATACTATTTTTACTTAAAGAGATACGGTACCCAAAACATTATTTCTAAAAATAATAACATAAACTTGTAAATTATAGTGGTTTTATATAATGTTCACTCGAAATAAACATTTTCTAGCAATAAAAACAAATGTTTACAAGTAGTTTTTCATTTAAAAAAAAGTCAAAATTTTGAACTTTTTTAAAACGCTACTCCTCCTTCAATTTTAAGAATAACTCCACCAAACTTTTATAGTTTGTTTTTAGAACTATTTGTTCAAGAACTGTGCTATACATAGTAGACCTTATTTCATGCACAATTTTGTGCACCATATATATATATATATATAAGAACACAGGTTAAAGTTTCAAAATTCTAACTGAATTAGCAAAAAAACCTTAGGGATTTATTAAACATAAGAATTGAAAATCGCGAAAAAGAGAAAAAAAGGTTGAAAGCAGAGGAAATACGTATTCAAACTCATTAAATATTTTCTGGAGTCATTCCAATAACTTTTTTTCTACAAAAGATATCATTATAAACTTTCAGTAAGTGATTAGAAAGATATTGTGAATAATAAGTAAAAACTAAAAAGTCGATATTTTGACCAATTTTTGGGTACCGTATCCCCTTAAGAGAAATATATTAATTTCATCAGTCGAAATGAGTTTAAATAAATGATTTAAAGCACAAGGTAAATCATTTATATGAAAAAAACAAAAATCAATATATTTCCCTTGATGTCTTAAAAAAATAACTCATTTTGTAATTAATTGTAAACAAAATCACTGTGCATGTTTATTATTAATTAAAAATGTCGATTTAATTTTTCATAAATTGACAAAATATTTAAATTAGGTAAACAGCGGTTTTCATCAAACTGGTTTCCGTGAAAACTACTCTTTGTTACATAATTTAAGGGAAGGCGTGTATTGCAATTTTCTTTGTACTTTTTCTTATTAATTTTCCGAAAGTCATTAAAATTCTACATTTTTTAAAAATATTAATTTAAAAGAAAAAATTCGTTTAGCTACACAGTTTCAGATATCTTTATAAAATCCTTTCACAATATTTTAGTTTTTGAAATATTAGATAAACTGCCGATATTGAGAATTCTATATGTATTTTCTCGTATTTCAAATGTTTCTTTTACATTTAGGATCAGGTACTTTAGAATTATTGAAATGTATGATAAACAATTTTACTTCAGTTATTTATGGAAAGAATACGATAATTATGAAAAAAAGTCTTACAGGGAACAATTTAAATGGCTTTAGGAAAGTAGTTAACAAAAATAAATTAGTAATATTTTGAAATTACGATATAAATTGGCTGTTTAATGTATGCCTAATTACAAAATACTTAATAAAGATAAATTTAAAGATTTAATTTAAGAGGGACTCTCAGCCCCATAGAGCTAATGCATTAGTTTTGAAATCACAACTTTTGCAAAAGAATTGCTTTGCCATGTTATCCCATTTTCACCAGGTATGTGAATCATCATAACATCAATTTAAAACAAAAGTGTAAAGAAAATAACATCCGGTTATTTAATTATAAATTGATGAAGTTTTAAAATAGTGTCACCATCTGCTGTATATTTTTGGCATTTTAAAACTTCAAAAATATATAATTAAATAACTACAAGACATTTTCGTTTCAAATTTGTTTCATTTCGATGTTATGTTGATTCCCATATCCGGGGTAAAATTGCTAACATGGCAAAGCAATACTTCTGCGGAAGTTGTGATTTCAAAACTACAGCATTAGCTCTGTGGGACTGACAATCCTTCTTAACTATACAATATATAATCATATTTCATATATGACACAACAGAATACCAAGATTTTAAATCTAAGAGATTTAATTAGTTTTATAAATATAGCAAGAACAAAAAGATACATTCTCGTTACTGTTGCCATATAACATAAAAAAATACTAGTCAAAATGCTGACGCAAACAAATCCTGACCAATCACTTTTAAACAACACGACAAACAACCAATAAAAAAACAGTTAGGCATCAAAGATCCAAATTAATAACCCTTCTCTCGCTTTATTTACTTTCCGTGCTGAAATACAATTACTAACTTTTCAATTAAGACTCCATTGAAAAACAAAACTAAAAAAATGGTGGTGGAAAAACTGTTAGATAATTCAAGTAGTTTTTTTTTGCATATTAAGGGAATAGAAGATTTTGATATACATATTCTTTTATCTTAGATTGGGAACTAATTGTATCTTAACTGTAGAGATTAAAAAATGAGAATAGTCTTTTGTTTATTTTTAACTAAGAGAGCATAGTTTGGGTAGAAGAATTTGGTGCTTTGAAAAAAGGCCGAAGTAGGACTTAAAATGCCTGAAAACGGCCTTTTTTCTGTTACGACGAATAATTATAAATCTGCTGAATATTGGATTTATCTGAAAGAATCTGGGAGATTTATTTATTTTGATTTTTTTTTGTTCGATTGAAGTTTTTTTTATTGATTGATAGTAATTGTAATTTGTTTTTTGTTCGAAAGCGATTTAGAAATGGCGATTTATAATAATTGATTATTCTCTAATTACAAGGGATTTTGTGATTGAGATGAATACAGTTTAAGGAAAAGAATATCAATTAAAATGTAAAGTGGATATTTAATAAGTTATTAATTGAAACATTTGAGTCAAATATGATCTGAAAATAATTGTAATCAAAGTATCTCATTAAGGGGACACGACATTCAAATTTATTTTAATTTTGACATAATCACTATAAAATTGGTGTTTTATTAGTTCAACCTATATATAAAAACAATATATGACAAAAAAATTTAAAAACTATTTAAATTTTAAAGTTAATTAAAAAAAATTGAACTTTTTTAAAATGCTAAGGCTTTTTTAAATACAAATATTTTAACCCAATTAGTTTTCCTCGTGTACTTTAAACTGTTTTCCATAAGAATTGATATCCAAATTTGATTTATCTTCATTAGTTGTTTCATAAAAAATATTTATATAGAAAAGCCCATTTTTTTTAGCATATTTGGAAAATTTCAACTTTAGTATTTTTTAATAAAAAAGTTACTTTTGAAAACAATTTTGATAGCAATTTTTAATGTCAACATATTTAACAGACTGCATACAAAGTTTCTTAGACTTTTATAAATAATTAAAAAAGCCTTTGCGTTTTGAAAACCTTGTCATCAAGGAAAAATGAACACCGAAAAACACGTTTAAAGTTTTCATTCGTTTGCATTTTTATCCTACCTTTCCGCATAAAAAGTGGAATAACTTTTTTAAAAATATAGCTACACTTTTGAATCTTGGTTGACTTATAAAGAAGATTCCAAACTTTAATTTTTGCTGATAAAAAAAATCGCAATTTTTGCCGTTTTTGCGGAACTGTATCCCCTTAAAACATTTACCGAAGGAAAAATAATAAAAATTAATTTAAATGTTCTTTATTATTTTTAACCTTTTTTTTACCAATATAGCACCCATTGTAGCTTGTGTAAGACTTTTTTTCTAGAAAAGAATGTCGAAAGACAAAACAAAGTTTAGGGTTAGCTTGAATAATCGTTGTACTATAGCTAAACTAGGGCTATTACGGGCGTCATAATTTTAGAAATGAAGTTAAGTGATGAGCCGACACCTGAGTAGGCACCCAACGCAACTTTTAAAGACGACATCGTACGCGTCATTGGGACTTTAGAACATATTTCACCAGTACACTCTCAACACGGGGAGACCGGTAAGTTATCTACATTTAAATCATTAAAAAACCATTAGTAAAAATATTCAATACAGCCGGAGAAATGTAGCTCAGAAAAAAATTCCATTGGATCAACACTGATAGGCACTTTGGTTTGGAGACCCGTAATCGATCGGGCTCATTTGCCCTTAACAAACATAAACTAAAATATTTCAATATATTTCATATTTCAATATTCTATATATTCCAAAAATCAATTACGTTTAAAACCAATTTTTACTAAAATATGACGCTTGTTAGCTCAAAACCATAATGAATTCCCTTAATTATATATTCTTTAAAATAACTTACATCATTTAGTGGAATCTCAAATAGGATTTCCTTCGCGTAATATAATCTGAATTCCTAGGATTCCCTGTCCCCAAACTCGTAAACTTTATACGCAAATAAACCAAGAAGTGTAAGGACGGTGTCCAAATTCCAATTAGAGAACACGGCTAATTGAAAGCAATCCTTTACCTGCGCAGTGGACATGCAGAAAAGAACCAATGAGAAATAAAGTTGTCGAAATTTGGTTGGTTGTCAATATACAGTCTCTGGACAAATTATTAGACGCACTGTATTTTTTTACGCAATTTTATGTCTCTTAAGAGTTTTTATGCAATAATGGTATATTTAAACTACAATGTTATTGATTTTTATTTAAAAGAATTGTTGTAGACTACATATTTGAAATTATTTTAAGATAATTATGATTAAGATTAATTATTATATTAATTATTTATTATAAGATTATTTATGTGTGGAATCATCATCCTCAAATGCAGGAGACAGTACAGTCTTGCATTGATAGCATGTCGTGCAGAATTAAAGCTTTGATAGCGGCTAGAGGGGTCTCAACTAAATATTGATTTTACTAACATTTATTTTACTTTTCTTTAAAACTTAATAAACTTATGCTTTTCTAAATTAATGCTGTTTTATTGATGGCAAATAAATCGGTAATTGATTGGATGATATAAAAATAAAAAAACAAATCAATTTAAAATAATAAAACGGTACAATATTACCCGGTAATTAATATTTTACATGAAATCTTGCAGTGCGTATAATACTTTGTCCAGGGACTGCAGTTTATTTTAGATATATGGTAGTAAAGGGGCAAATGTGTGTTGTTTCTTTTTAGTTATATCTTTCAATAGGATGTTCATTAAATTTTTATTTTAGCTGATATAGATAAAGAGTATCAAATATTTAAATTTATAAATTTCATAAATTGCTATTGTGCAAAATAATACAAAGGAGTTTGTTGCGTACTTGTCGGTAAAGAGGAAAATGTTGTGCTTGTTATTTCTTATAAATTATAGTTTTTTTATAAGGCGTTCATTAAATTGGTATTTTAGATGACACATATAAAGAATGAAATATTTAAAGTTGACTTTCATAAATTGGTTGTGCGAAATATTTAAAAAATTATTTCAAAACAATATTTTTCTTATATTTATTAAAAAATATGATTAAACTTAAAGTTTTTCTAATTTTATTTTGTCTTTGGTAAACAAGCTTTCGTAACGAGGTCTTTAAAAATAATTCTTATGGCTGAAATCCTTCAAGATTAAAATATAATATACAAATCAAACTATAGCTACTTATATTTCTTACATTAAGGTAAAACGAAAACGTGGATATAAATTTTCAGAATGTTATCAATTATTGTTACTTATTTTAATATAAGTATATACAATAAGATACAATTAATATACAATTTTCATCGATACATCATCCCATTTAGTTTCAAATATGTTTTCAGACTAATATTTAACCGGTACGATTGGTATTTATTTATTTTAATACAGAGTTTATATGGTTAGAATTTAAGAATATAGCGACATACTCATTTAAAGGGAATAAAACGATTTTTCACTGCAACTGACTTTGTACGTAATTAATAAAAAATATTTTCTAATGTTAAAAACTGTAAGTATTCGAGTTGAACAAAATGTTTATAGAAGAACAAAAAATTAAGCAACAAATCTAAATAATAAGATTTTATTAAAAAAATATGAAACCAATTACAAAACTAAACTCTTACTTCTCTTAGTAAGTTTACTTCAGTAGTCCAATTATATTTGAAATATACAGTCCCTGGACAAATTATTAGACGCACTGTAATTTTTTTAGTAATTTTATGTTTCTTAAGAGTTTTTATGCAATAATGGTATATTTAAACTACAATATTATTGATTTTTATTTAAAAGAATTGTTGTAGACTACATATTTGTATTTATTTTTAACATATGGCAACACTGTGTTGACAAAGTGATACATGAACGTAAACAAGTACAAACCTGTAACAGTCGCGAATCAGTACAGTACAGTCTTGCGAGACAGTACAGTCTTGCATTGATAGCATGCCGCGCAGAATTAAAGCTTTGATAGCGGCTAAAGGTGGCTCAACTAAATATTGACTTTTACTAACATTAATTTCACTTTTCTTTAAAACTTAATAAACTTATGCTTTTCTAAATAAATGCTGTTTTATTTATGTCAAATAAATCGGTAATTGATTGGATAATATAAAAATATAAAAAACAAATCAATTTAAAATAATAAAACTCTACAATATCACCCGGTAATTAATATTTTACATGAAATCTTGCAGTGCGTCTAATAATTTGTCCATGGACTGTACTCAATATAAATACTTCAAACATTGGTTCTTTTGTGCAAAACTATGCCCGAATTTTCTGCATGCCCAGAAATTCGCTTCAATAAATAATGGTCAACTCGGAAGGCGATTACGTGGTGACGTGTGCATAGCACACGCTGGAATCTGAATACGAAATATCCTGAATACTTAAAGGGAATAAATCAGAAGGAATGTGTTAAATTGATTTAAATAAAGAGGGACTGTAGATGTAGATTGAGCAATTAGTAACGGCGACATGACGTAAGAATTTCTCAAATTGATTTCTGTTTAAATTATATTAATTTCATTAGTTGTGTTGTTAAGGTATCCATATACATTAGACAACTTTTTCTTTAATTTTTGAGATAGACTTTTAAAACTTTGTGAGAAGATCAGACACATAAAAACTAACATAAAAATATTTTACTCCAATAAAAAAATATATTAATTAATAAATTAATTAGCAATTAATTAATTTAAGTGTGCCAAACTGTGAACGATATTTCAAATTAGTTGTTTTACATAATTTTTGCCGAAAAGAAAACAGTAAATATCCAGGCATGTGATCATATAAAATCTAAGCTCTAAGCAAAATAGTTATTTAATTATGATAGTTTGAAATGGTTAGCTTAAAAATATTTTTTTTGAATAATTTAATTTTTAAAATCTGTAAAAAATTTAATATTTTTTACAATTGTTAAAAAAAATATAGCCACATGCCCTGATTCATACTCTTTAAAATGCACTTTAATTTTTTTTAAATCGAATCATATTAATTTGAAATATCTTGCTCCGGAGTACAAGCATTTTATGAAAAAAATCGTTCTTCAGAAAATTGGTTCAAGGTTTTCATTGCAAGATTGATGACAATAGAATTGCCTTTAAAAGACTGTCTTTAAATTGAAAACTATTTACAGTACAAGAAATCTACTTGTACCATTTGAAAGATAAAGAATCAGATAATATTTTAATGCAAAAGTATCACAACACATATTTTGGTCAATTTTTCCGTTTTCTAAGGTATATGGATACCTTAATAAAATTTTATTTATTTGAATCGCTTATTGCAATTGTATTAATTAAAGAACTTAGTGGAAGAACGTGCTAAGTGACAAACAGGTGAAAACGAGAAAATGAGCATTTAAGTTTTTTTAGTTTGTAATAAGATACGTTAAAAATGACACTTAAAAAGGTTAAAAAATGCACTTAACCTGAATTCTATGAAAAAGGGAAAATCTTGTTATTTTTAAGAACGCAATAACATGTTCATTAACAAATCCCAACTTTTTAAAAAAAATGTCACTTAGCACGTTCTTCCAATAAGCACTTCATTCGACTTAGTTAAACAAATCGCTATTTTTTTCTTTTAATTACTTAATATTGACTAAGTTCTGTTATTTTTTTTTCAATTTGAAAAACCTAATAAATACTAAAACGAAATACTATACCAAATACTAAATAATCGAAGTATTGCAATGGGGGTCGGAAATCCGAAATTGAGATCTTGGGATTTCTACTCGTTTTAGAGCGTGCTGATTCCAAAAAAAAAGGGTTTTCGAATATTGGTTCGTCTGTCTGTCTAAAATAACTCTCTAGAGCTCGAACTAAAAGAGCTACGAACTTCAACTTTGGTACACGAGTTCCTAGTGTCTGCCGAAGTTATTCAGGAATTTCAAGAGGCGTATGAACCCTGATAGAACAGTTAAAATTTCGAAAGGGGAAAGACAGACAGACAGATGGATGGATGTAAACCTCAAAGACCCAACTATTCATTTAAAAAAATTAATTAAAAAATAATATAATTAAAAATAATCTTTTAAAATGTGTATGATGGGTCTCCTATTATTGCATATTTTTACTCAACCAATCAAACAACCAACCCAATGCAGTAATACCAGTATCGGACAGCGCAACCTACTCCAATTAACGGCTTCCCCTAAAACAATCCATGCTCAATCATCTACTCACGTCCAGACTGCTGTTCTCAATATCCGACCGTCGCAGCGGACAATGCTAAACAAGCGATTCATTATATAATGAATCCATAGACATACCGTCAAACCTTCAGAGATGCTTGTGATTCAATCTCACTGTGGAATTGGTTGGGACCAAAATATGCGCATTGATGTTTTGCTACTACCTCCCTGGCACTACAGTCCATGCTGGGCCATGGCCTCTCTAACAATGCGACTCCAAAGTCGCCTGTCTCTGGTCTTCGCTTTCCAGTTCTTAATTTTCAATGCCTTCAGATCTCTTTCCACTTCATCTCCATCTTCCACTTCATCTTTCCACTTCTAGAGTTGCCATGTCTGTTGAAACTTCTCAATGTTTACGTAAACCAACTGTTCATTTAGTGAGCTTAGAGAGTGATTGGTATATTCAATCTAGAATAGATTTAATAATTATCCACTGTCCATTTAACGATCCCATTTGCTTCGGTAATCGAGTATATGTACTGCTACATCTATCCATCTTTTTCTAGGTCTTCCTCTCTCTCCCTGACATTGTCCCTTGAAAATTTTCTTTGTGCCTCTGCTATCGTCAATTTTTCCATATGTCCCAGCCATTGAATTCTCTGTTTTTATGATGTCAATAATGTCTTTATCTCCAAATAGTCTAGCCACTTCAAATTGTATCGCCTTCTCCAAACATCACCTTCTTTGATAGGTCCAAATATGGCTCTTAAAATTTTTCGCTCCCAAGTTATTAACATCTTCTCTTGCTTTTGATTCAAGGTCCAGGTCTCCGACCCATACATAACTGTTGGTCTTATTACAGTTCTATATATACGTAGTTTTGTTTTCCATGTAATTACTTTAGATCTTAACTTTTTAAGTGAAAATAAACTTCGATTTCCTGTGTTCAGCCTTTGTTTAATTTCTGGCCTAATATCATTATTTTCAGTGATAATTGAACCTAAGTATTTAAATTCATTGACTCTTTCAAATATTATTTCTTCATTTACTTTTAACTCAGTATCTGTATCGGTTCCCTTACAAAACCATGCTCATACATTTAGTCTTTTTCGTATTTATTTCCAGACCAAATTTATTGGCCTCTATTAACCTATTGAAGAGTTCAATCAGTGCCGGCATAGATGTTTTAGCAAGTACAATATAACTCCGATTATCCGAAGCAAATGGGATCGTTTAAAATGGGATCGATGGATTAATTTAAATTTAAAAAATCTAGATTCCTAGATTTTGAATATTACCAATCACGTCTTACTAAAAGCTCACTAAACTGAACAGTTGGTTTTACGTTGAAACATTGAAGAAAGGTTTCAACAGACATTGGCAAACTTACTATGCTGGAGTGCGTCATTCAAACCCATATTCATTGTATAAATGAGGGCTTGTGTAACTCGATTTAATTTATATGCATAGCAGGCTATCGATATTCAAGATAGTTTGTATTGATTTGGGGACAATTGTTGAAGTTCAGGGGTGATTTGTTAGTGAGTAAAAGTTTTCGTAGTAAAAGTTCAGCTTCTTATAAATATTTAATTATTTTAGTTTGAAAATAGTTAAGTTTCTTTATATTCAAGCGATTTTTTTTTTGTTTTGTTTTGAATGTAATGAAATAATGTTACAGGGAAATAACTATTTGCATACGATACTTATTATACATAATTTTGATAACGGTAAAATTAACTTAACAGTTAATATACAAATTAAATCAATTCGTGCAGTTTGATTTTTCTAGGATTTATTTTTTCTATCTCGCTTATTTGATTTTCCCAAAATATCGTTAAGAAAGAATTTTGTTGCACTTTGAATATATTCTCATATTTTAACATTTGAAGTGTCTAGTTGCACAGCTCACTCTCTTTACAAGTAAAATATTCGTATAAATAAAAGTAGGTTTGTTACAGAATCTGTCACTTAAACCGCTTCCACACAATATTTGTGCTGAACAAAAAACGCCCTATTTATACACCTCAGAAAGAAATTCGCCAAACAGGGCCTTTAGCTAATAATTTATTTCTAATTCAAACTTTTTTAAACGCCAAAATTTAATATTTTCATTAATAATCTTCTTTCGGCAAATTAATAATTACTCATTATCGTTTGCTAAATTTGTTTGAAATTCGAAGAATAATGATGCAATTTATTTTTTAATAAATATCTATTAGTCGCCACAATTTCCCATGTTCATTAACTTTCTTTCAAAAAAAAAAGAATAAACAATTAGTAAAATTGATGCTTTAAAAATAAAAGCGAATTTTTTCATATTTTTTTTATTCAAAGTTAGAATTCGTTATGCATCTTTCCTCTTAAATATATAATGAACCATCAAATGAACTCTATTGTGATATGACAACAATCCAAACTGAATCATATCACCCAAATAAATATATTTCAAGAGTTTTATTTTTATTTTAAATAAAGTTTCTCGTACGTTTGACGTACGAGAACAGTGGCAACAGTGAAAATATTGAATGAAAATGGAATTTGCATGTTATTTCAATGTAGATTAAATTTTTAGTTATTTAAATTGAACTCATCGCTATACTTTCATCACCTTACATTCTATACTAGGTAATTGAAAGTAAAAGAGTTAATATTAAAATTATTACTTACAAAATACAAATTCCCATTTCTCTAGCACGTTATCCTAGTAGGCGAAATAAGGCACTTCTTACTTATAGTCAGTTGAAGTGCACACATAGAATTCCAAGTACCTGATTTAACTAAATCCAGCACCAGCCTATCCATCGTGTGATAAGATTGAATTTGGCTACATGCCTACGTTTTCAAATGGGCTTTCTAAATAGCTCTCCTATGTGACATCAACGACTTGAACGAAGTGGACTGTAAAAAGACTGGTTGGGGAGGGGTTCCAGATGGATATCTGAATTGGCGGGAAAGGTTTCTACTGTTTGAAACATTATTTTTTCTTCTCAACAGTGCTGTTTTTTTTGGCCGGCTCAGGCTTAGGCTTGAATTATCGTCGCACTAGAGCTACACAAGGGCTATTGGCGATGGGCGTCGTATTTTAGAACCTTGGCTGGATCAGGCCTTTTGCATACTCGGAATATTCCCCAAAACTTAGAGCTATTTTTTGGTGCCCCATCTAGGCAACTCTCGCTATCAATTTTGATAAGATCACAATGAATCTGATGGATGTGGATGTTAAAGTATGCCGAGATTCACTATTGCCGTGAGACCCCAAGTCAATGGTTACTCAAGAGATCGTTTAAATGCCACATAATCATATGAAATACTTGCCGACAATTTCCCCATCCTGAAAATCCATCGACTCAGCTGGTGCTCGAACCCGCAATCTTGGGCTTATCAGGCGCGCACTTAATACCTCACGGCCTCTGACCGGGTACATTTGGCAAAGTATCACTACTATTTTGAGTAAGCATAAGATATTTGGGAAATTTTCCATTGCGCGGGCACGAATCTCGCCAAACTGATTCTTTGGAGACAAACGGAATTTTCCGGTGACAAAACCTTGTATACTCAGTTAATGGATCACATTATACATAGTTAAAGGTTGTTAGTAGAAACATTTCTTCGGATGAAAATTGTACAATTTTGGCATTTTTATTTTAACGCTGGCGAAACGGAAAAGTACTGATATGTGTTTTCAATTTAAGTGTAGGTTAGCATTGTGTAATTTCGACATATGCATTCTTCTATTGAGCAAATATTGATCAATTAAAGCGAAGTCACTCTTGATGCAAATCTTTTTTTGGTGTTGAAGAACCCAATACGAAGTTGCGCCAAACCCACGTGACTTAAGAAGGTATGTTGGCCCACCATTAAATTTACAAATTCGCAGTCTACTTTACTGAAGTCTTTGTACGTGACTTACGCAGCGGTATATTGGTCAGATGAGGAGAGAAATTGTAAATTTAGTGATAAAAGCTATTTTAAAGGGGTTGTGAAGGCGATGCGAGTACATTTTATTTGAAATTGTTTATTGATGGTGCTTTTAGTAGCTGAAAATGTTTGAGTTTATTAAAATCAGTTAGAACAGGGTTGTAAATTTTTAATAAAGATGGTAAACATATTTTAAAGCCAAGGTATAAGACTTACTTTCGCAATCTTCGTATTTAAGGGTCCGAATATTTAAATATTTACCCTTAATAAGCACTTTTTAAAATATTTATTTTTGGCTTTTTTCATTCAGTGAAAGTACTAAAGAACAATGAATAAAATAATTATCATGTAATAAATTGCTAGTAAAAACAGTTAAAGTCTCCAAGCTGTAGCTAAAATCTATGCTAAAACTCAACCATCGATGTCCAATCGCATAGATTTTACATTAAAAAGGTTCCGCCTGTAAAAATCAAAATAACTTAATTGTTCATTAAACTTATCTTTCTAAGTAATTTTAACATCATGTAATATAATTTTCCTTCATAGAAAAAACTAAACTCCTCGGCGCAACAGCCCGTTAGTTGACCAAGGCCTGCCGTGCCCATTTCAGCTTACGTGACCAGGGGCTCTGGGGTGCTAGGCATATGTCCCGGTCAGGTGATCCCCCAGGTTTAGTTCAAAAGCATGCTTGGTACTCATTTTATCGACCCACTTAAGAGATGAAAGGATGAGTCAACCTCACCCAATCCGAGATTCGAACCCCGCACCTGTGGCATGGTAATGCGAAGTACTACCACTGAGAGCCACTGGGACTCAATTATTCTTCATAGACTAACCGATATTTAACAACAGAATCAAATGCAACAAATATTTTTTTAAATTATTTACGTCCATCCAAAAGCTGAAGCCTATTCCACAATCAAAAATAATTTTGTTACAAATAAGAAAAATAGCATCTGGAGAACACAATCATCTATAATAATAAAAGAAAGAGTATGTTTGTCTGTGGATCGTAAAAGACCCACTTATACTGCCCTCAGAAATTCGAAATTTTTAAGATAGATTCCCTTTAATACCAACGTGTGCACCTGAGACTTAGTTTTTTCATATTTGTTCCATTTTTAGAGAAAATTATAATTTTCTGAAAAAAATACACCACTTTCGCTCAAATCCGATCATTTTTTCCCTTTCGTGTTGCCATTCGAGAGAAGAAATTAAAATGAACACAAAAATTAATAAAAATTAAAATTACTTTTATTTTCTTGCCATTGCCTTCAGAAACTAAATTAATGATTTGAAAAATAATTGAACGTGCCAAGGAGCTAATTTATTAAAAAAAAAAAAGAATGGAGGTTTTGACGTGAAATAACATTCTTATACAATCATGGTTAATTTTGAATTTATCAGGAAAATTAATAATGACAGTAAGTTCATATTGAGGAAGATTTTGTGATACGAGGATGTGTATTTTATAGTGATGTATTTTTATTTTGGAATTTTTAAAGCAATATACGTAACGGGTTTTTTATTCTTTATAATGAACGGGAACAAAGGCAAAGTTTATTATCCTATAGCAAATCAAATGACACATATACTTGAATCGATTTGATATTCTTTTAGTCCGTGCGAAGAACGGGTATTTATTTGCTAGTAAAGAATAAAAATGTCAGATAAAAATACTGAAACATTATAAATGACAATTTCTTTTCGATTTAGGGTCATTATTCAAAAAACCCATTCACATTTCTAATACACTCATCAACCATTACTTCAATAAACATTTATCACAAAGTACACCCCTAATCATCAATATAAACATTGTCTTCACACTTTAAACAAAACCAATACTTCCTAAAAACATTTCAGATCGGTACTTTCCTACAAAAACGACTAATGTCCAATACTGTGACAAATAACAACGGTCTTTTTCTTTCTAATATACAAAGATAAAAACACTTTTCACTCTCTCAAAAACCGTTTCTTTCTTCCAGAGATAAATATTTGAAGTGAGGCATTGTGGGTACACTCCTCTAGTGATGCCAGATTCAGTAAAAATAAGATACATATTTCGCCTAGAGTTGCCAATGGCATTTTAAAAAAAATGCTATATTATTTCAGAAAATAAATTTATCATTTAGAATATTCGAATTATGTTTATAGTAGTATAGAAAAGTAATTTTCATTATTATACCGATATAAAACGTTTCGATTCCATTTTGGGAATAAACTGTTTATTGATGGATGTATTATAAATCGAATTATTTTTTTTTCTAAAAGGGAATTGGGTATCAATTGCTTGTGGTAAATATGCATTTGAGTTCGAAAAACTATTTATAAGGTATATTTAAATGTGTTTACTGTATTTGCAATGAAATAGCAATATAAATTCTCAATGAACTTTTATCGAACAATATATTAAAGGAAATAGACGGAAGTAATGAAAGAGGATTATTGGCGGTGTACGTCGTAATTAAGTACCACAGTCAAGTGACGATCCGACACCTGACTAGGCACCCGAAACAACTTTTAAATGCGACATAGTCGGGACTTTGAAGATTTAACTTGCACTCCCTCTACACGTTGGTCTCTTCACGCACTCCCTCTAATCTATTATTAATTGGACTTTTTGGACTGAACTGAGCGGTTGTAGGATGTCAGTTATTTTGGCAATGCCTGGGCTTAAGGGGGAATGGGCGCGCTGGACCGCGGGTCTCCCAACTCAAGTGCCTCAGTGTTAATCCAATGGCGAAAAAACTATTTTCTCTGCCACATTTCTCCGGCTGCATTGAATATTTTTACAAACGTATTTTTTTAAATAGTAAATGTAGATAACTTACAGATTATTATTTATTTATTATTTATAAAATTATTTATTGAAAATTAAAAAAAAATATTCGAACCCATTTCAAAAAGTGGGAAGGACGGGACCTGTTAGTCAGCTACATTTATCACATAAAAATCCGCTTGTAAAAATATTCAATTCGGAGAAATGTGGCAGAGAAAATATTGTTTTTGCCATAGGATTAACACTGAAGCACTTTACTTTGGAGACCCCCGGTCCAGCGCGCCCATTCCCCCTTAAACATGGGACCTATCATGCACTGTTAAAAATTTTGGGCTTGGTTTCACCATGATATTGGTTCCTAGTAGCTGCAACGGCTGAATGGTGAAACGTTCCACCATATTTTTAGTATTCGGCTGAACCATTTCTCAGGTTTTTGTTTCCAAATCCAGAAAAATGGTTCAACGAAACACCGAAAATAAGGTGAAACATTTCACCATTCAGCCGTTGCAGCTACTAGGAACCAATATCATGGTGAAACCAACCAATATCATGGTGAAACCTAGCACCAATTTTTTAACAGTGTGTGCAAGGATAAGCGTCATCTCTTAACCTCAGTGTGGAATTGAGTAGAGTCTAAAATAGGTATACTTATGTTTTAGTAAGTAACTAATTGATCTCGTATTATTCGTTGGACGTTTTATCTGCACAGACCGTTAATAGGTTGGCGGTTATTTCGGTATTGTCCGGAATCGAACCTGAGACCCTTCGCATGCAAAGCCCGTTTACAGGACTTACATTACAGGTCGGGACCGGTTTTGTCAATGTCCATACCTATTAAGAGGGATCGTCAGTCCCATAGAGCTAATGCATTAGTTTTGTAATCACAACTTCCGCAGAAGTATTGCTTTGCGATGTTAGCCCTTTTTCCCCAACAATAGGAATCAACATAACATCGAAATGAAAGAAATTTTAAACGAAAATGTTAAATAGTTATATATTTTTGAAGTTTTAAAATGTCAAAAATATAAAGCAGATGGCGACACTATTTTCAAACTTTATCAAATAATAATTTTAAAAAAACGTATGTCATTTTCTTTTCAATTTTGTTTTAAATTGATGTTATGATGATTCCCATACCTGGTGAATGTGGGATAAAACATGGTAAAGCAATTATTTTGCAAAAGTTGTGATTTCAAAACTAATGCATTAGCTCTATGGGACTACACAAGAAACAACATAAAACAAATACCACGAAAAGCATCCCATGGTATAATAAACAAGATTGAAATACCCAAAGAACCCTTTTCATGTAACATGTTGCACGCAATTTGGAGTCTCAAGAGGTTATGTACACCGTTCGATATGGATGAAAATGAAGATAAGACGAGTCATCTTCGGATGTCCTGAAGATTACAAAGGTAAGATGGATATATCCCGTGTATGTAATGTTTAGAAGGATTGTGTAGTATGTTATAGGTAAATTGTGTGTTATTGCATGTGACTTAGAATAGATGCAGTCGGAGTGGTTATATTTGTGTCTTTAATCCCGTCACTACGCGATGGTTGTTAAGGAAATATGCTGCTCGGAAATGAGATTTCCGCTTAAGTTTATATAAATAAATTAAATATACTTATTACAAAATAAGACTTTAGTCCTAAAGAATAATGTGTAGGAGGCTTGTGTAAGCATGCTTTAGTTAAGGGGACGCATTACCCAAAATTTAGGACTGCCCAGAAAATTAAACATGCTCGAATGCTGTGAGCTAAGGATATTGCAAAAAAAGAAGGTATCCTTTATAATGGAGGAGGTTTATTGAAAATGATATAGTGGTTTGGTAAAATGGTTTTTGAAATGTTATGTTGATTTTTTAATTTTTTAATTTTTTCAACTTGTGAAAGGTGAAGGCTTGTGAAAGGAAACCCTAAGGCTTTTAAGTAAATTAATTTAGAGCTCCATATTTTTTTTCCTGTGTTGAAACATATGCGTTTAACAAAAGTTGGTATGAGATAAGGTCTAGTGTGATTATATTTTTAAAAAAAAAATAATGAAGTTGAAAATTTAGAAAAAATCTTATTTTTTGGCCATTTTTATACATAAAGCTACATAACTATTTTGTTAAACTGACAGCTCAATATCCATACCAACTTTTATTAATAGATATTTTGGGAAATTAAAAAAATTCCATTAAAAAATTCTTTAAATTGTAGGAGGAGTAGCATTTTGAAAAAACGTTAAAATTTTAAATTTTTTTTTAATGTTTTGAAAAAACTTACGTTTCAATATTAATAATTTTTTCGTACATGTTTTTTGAATGTTAGTTCTTTGTAAAAATAGTTTAATTTGAATGCTAGTGATAAAAGAACTGGATTTAATTTTTGGGGGAACCCTTTTTTTCCTTTTTCGTTCCCTTTTTTTTTTGCATGTGACTTATCTTGAATGCAGCTGTAGAGGTTTATTTGTTATTGATATGAATAGCTTATTTCAGATGAGGTTTTTTGTATATTTTATTTGATTGCAGGTTAGTTTAGGTTGAACTATCGTCGCACTAGATGCACACAAGGTCTATTGGCGACGAGCGTCGTAATTTAGAACCACAGTCAAATGAAGAGCCGACACCTAATTTTGGCAACCAACACAACTTTAAGGGCGACATCGTACGCGGCGTAGGAACTAGCTTAGAAGCATATTTAACGTGCACTCCCTCTACTAAGGGTATTATTAGTCGAAACGTTTGACTACACAGACCGTATGCATGTCTTCGGTTATTTTGGCAATGTCCGCCATTAAATCGACAGTACAAGAGACATCGGACAAATACCAGAAAAGCATCCCATGATATAATAAACAAGCAATTCTTTTTATGTACCATGTTGCACGCGATCTGGAGTCCCAAGGGGTTATGTACACCGTTGGATATGGATAAAAATGAAGATAAGACGAGGTATCTTCGGAAGTCCTGAAGATCGCAAAGGTAAGGCCGAAATTTAACTGAAACGCAACGCGAACGTTTCGCCTTCGAATGGGTGGAGATTCGAAGATTTTGCTCGTTTCCTAATTGAACTGAACCAAATCCTTAGCGCGGGAATGACGTCACGCCACGATTGGTCACGGGCCATTCGAGCGATCGCGTGCGAACTGTTTGTTTACTGTTTTGGCACTCAATATCGGCAAAAAATGTCATATACATTGTTTTACAAGAAAAAAGGAAACGCCGACCGGAAACTTATTAAACTGTGCGGGGAAACCCAATAGATTTGCCTGATAAGAAGTTTATTAGCAAGTATCGTTTAGATAAAGAATCGTTCCAACTTGTTGGCCAAAATAAGAACGAATCAAAAGATTCGTTTTTTTTTAACGATTCATGAAAAAGAACGTAAACGCTTTGGGTGAATCTTTAAAGGAACGGGATTGGTCCATCTCTATATTTCCAGTGATTTTCGAATTATTTCATTGTTCAACTTTACGTAAAAAGAGGCAAGCGTAGTATTCTTGTCGGATACTCGAATGACACTCAATTGAGCGCGAATTCGCGTGGTTTGGGAAGTTAAATACGGTTTTTTGAGAGCGTTTGAAGGGCGGACCTTAAATCGATCGTTTTCGCGGGGCAATCGTGCGCGAATTCGCAGCGTTTTAATTAAATTTCAGCCTAAGTTAGATATAGTCCGTGTAAGTACGAATTGGAAGATTGTGTAGTATGTCTTAGGTAAATTGTGTGTTTTATTACATGGGGTCACTAACAATTAATGCAGTCGGAGTGGTTTTATTTGTGATGGATATTGGTTATTTTGGATAAGGTTTGTGTATCCTCAAATCATTCGCAACGGTTAGCAAGAAAAATTGCCACGAGATATAAGCTTTCTGCTTACGAACATTTTAAACTTTTATCCTTAAAAATAAAATATTTGTTTTTTGGTCTCAAATTATTCTGCGTGAAACGTAAAATATTTAACCTTAAATAATTTGGTTTTAATTAAAAAACAATCAAGGTTTTGTATTGTACTTGCTTGGATAGTAATTATTAACATCAAATATTTATTGCATTATGACCTTTTAAAACCAAAAAAAATATTTTTAATACATAATACAATTCCGAATAAGTATTTTTTAACTGCACAGGTTTGTCATTTAAGTAGTAAGGATCATTTCAATAACGTTTAATGATGATTATTTTAAAATGTATAACATCATTCAAAAACATTAAATATATAATCATTACTTCCGAACAATAAATGGAATTTAAACCTGTATATCATCCAAGAATGTTAAATGATTCTTATTCCGAACTCTATAAAACTATTTAAGAGTATTAAATACTTATTACTCGTAAATAATATATGAAATTTAAACCTGTATTACAAAACATAATATCTCAGAAATTTCAATATACAGACAAGAAAAACTATTACAGCAAATTGTCATTGATCAGTAAATCTTCTCGAGCAAAAATCAAGTACAAATCAGTCTTCAAAGTAAACTGACAATATTTATTTGATCATTCTTCATAAAGCCCATTTCTTTAAAAAGCAATCTGAATTCTATAAACGATCAAATCGTGTCACGTAATAGTGTTATTTTGATAAAGAAGTTACTTGTTTATTTCGTTGTGTTAAAGTGTAAATTTCTCAATTTTTCGTTGTGTTAAAATATTTTTTTAATATAATAAACCGTAAATTGAAATGAAATGTAAATTTTTTTTTAAAAAAATTCGAAGAATCGAACTGCAATACCTAATTAATATGAAGAGAAATTCTCATTTAAGTAAATTGTAAAAAACTTAATTCAGAATGTACAAATTTGCGTTTATTTGTCTTATATATTTTTTTTTCTACATTAAAACAACACTTCCTTTAAACAGGCATCTATCTGCACGGGTTAAAATTTTACGGGTGACGTAGTGAGAGTAGTCTTCACTGAGCAATCTCTTACCTAAAATAGTTGGCGAATTATGTATTTTCATTGCTTTTCACTTTTATAATTCTAAAGATTGAATTAATTCAACCGCTTCATTACTTTAGTTGGGGGGCCTACTCAAAAGAATTTGTTGATTAAGGGGGAATGGGCGCGCTGGACCGGGGGTCTCCAAATCAAAGTGCATCAGTGTTAATCCAATGGCGAAAAAAATATTTTCTCTGCCACATTTCTCCAGCGATGTATGAATATTTTTACAAGCGGATTTTTTTATGTGATAAATGTAGCTGACTTTCAGGTCCCGACCTCCCCACTTTTTGAAATTGGTTCGAATATATTTTTTTTAAATTTTCAATAAATAATTTTACTCAAAATATTCAAAGCAATTTCAAAAAGTGGGAAGATAGAGACCTGTCAGTTATCTACATTTATTATTTTAAAAAAAAACCGTTTGTAAAAATATTCAGCCGGAGAAAAATATTCATAATTTATTAGCCGGAGAAATCTGGCAGAGAAAATAGTTTTTCTCCATAGGATTAACACTGATACACTTTGCTTTGGAGACCCCCGGTCCAGCGCGCCCATTCCCCCTTAAGAGGAGTCGGATGGGTGTTTGGGTCAAATATGTCGATTTTCTGTTTTTTTAAAAATATTCTACATTGTTTAGCTTTAATTTAAGACCAAGATTATTGATTTCTGTTTAGTAGTTTTCTTTTTATAAGCATATTTGAGAAACTCTTAACAGTAGTTCTTACCTAAACCTTACTTTTTTTTGCGTTTCCTGAAATAAAAGGTTTTTCCCAGTTCGGAACATTTTTCACAGGAACTATAAAAGATATCACCATGTTTTGTTTTATTATTTCTTCCCCATTAATAGATCTTTGGTTTTAACTGAAGAATTTTAAATATCTCTGCTCAAAAAAGTTATATGACTAATGTCTATTTGTTTTTCAAAACATTTTATAAAAAATCACTGTAAAAGTATTTTTTTATACTTTGAAATATACTCAGTTTAAATCAAAGAACTATATGTAAGGAACAAAATATAAAAAGTTCATAATGATATCGCATATAGTTTCTGAGAAAAATGTTCCTAAAGTTAGGAAAATTAACATGGACGAGATGGACGAGATAGACTCATCCGACTCCCCTTAAAAACCTCCAAAAAATTTCTAAAAATGTAACTTAATTGACATACAGTCCCTGGACAAATTATTAGACGCACTGTATTTTTTTTTAGTAATGATGCAAACATACCAAAAATGTCATATCATTAAAAAAGATGTCGATATACGTATTAAGTATAGTAGATAGTATTTTCTATTCAATAGCTTAAGTTTAGGAACACAAATGTCCTTCTAAAGGTATTTTGTTCATCATTGATTGATACATGAAATCTTGCAGTGCGTCTAGTAATTTGTCCAGGGACTGTAAAGCTACAGCTGAGGAACATAAAAATTATAACAAAGAGTACTTTCTCTAACATCCAAACATAAAAACAATCACGTGCAAAGGGCATATCTATGTTTCCTGAGCATCATTGAAACATAGAACAAGTACTGGACCCTTAATAATGACGTTTGCAAATGACTTGAAACATCAACTCAGGAAAATATCGTTTGGAACGGACCCTAAGTTTATAAATTGAGGAAAACGGCAGCACACTAAAGGGGTAGTTGAGTCCGAACCAAAGAATAAATGTCGTACCCACAATGGAATTCAAGCAATAATTGCGGCCATGAGAGGGTTGGCCCAGTGGCTTAATGGTAGTGCTTCGCATTGCCGCAGGTCCGGGATCGAATCCCGGATTGGGTAAGGTTGACCCATCCTTTCATCCCTTATGTGGGTCGATAAATGTAGACCAAGCATGCTTGGGAACTAAACACTCAGGGTTTCGCGTGAGGCTGACCGGGACATATGCCTAGCAGCCCAGAGCCCTAGGTCGCGAAAGCTGAAATGGGCACGGCAGGTCTTGGCCCTCTATTGGGCTGTTGCGCTGAGGAGTTTAGTTTTATGAGAGGGTTGGATAGAATTATCGTCGCACTAGATATGCATGAATGATATTAGCAAAGAGCGTCGCAATTTAGAACCATAGTCAAGTGCCGAGGAGACACCTGACGAGGTAACCAGCGGAATTTTTAAGGGAGACATCGTACACAATGTTGGGACTTTGGAGCACATTTCACTTGCACTCCCTCTACACTGGGTATTGTTCGCAGAAGATTTGCCTAAAAAGACAAGGTTTATAGGTCGGTAGTTATTTAAGCATTTCTTGGATCCGAACCTATAAATTAGGCATCATAATTAGAACTTGATGTACAATGCTAGGTAAAGTTTATGATAATAATTAGGAATTATGCTAAAATAAATAATGGGATAAATTTATTGAAACACAACTAAATTGAGTAATGAAGTGCAAGGAATATACAGGGTGTCCGTAAAAGAATGTCCGAGTTTCAAATTGTAATTGTCGTTTACCTGACATCACGCTTGTGATTTCTTCTTGGGGCTTCGTAATAATCGGTCTACGATCCACCCTACCCCACGATTTACCAAACTTGAAAGGTAGAATTGCACAGGCTGACTTGCTTCCATTACTCCGGACTTGCTGCAGACAGTATGGGAAGAATTTTCGTGGATGTTGCCGCAGACAATGAATTATAGAACGGTATTTCTAAGCTGTGTGTAGCTAAAACCGTAAATACCATTAAAACTGAATTTTAGGACACCTGTATATAGCAATAATGATGTAGACTATCGACAATTACAGTTGTACCAAATCATTTTGTTTATTTTGTCTGACTATCAATAGGTTCCATAGTATATCAGATTTCAATTCATGGTTTAATGATTTGGGGCATTTAGTACACTTTTTTGTAATACTCTTCTATCACAATCTATCATGTAATATATAAATAACATAAAATATATAATATTTTTCATATATCGACATTCTGTAAGAATGGGATTATATACGTGGATGCTGACCTATATAAAAATGAAAAATAAAAACTTATTAGGAATGAGTGTTCATAAGCTGTATTTTTTTAATCACAATGATTTTTACTTCCTCATGAGTAGACACATGGTATTAATATCTATCCATTTTCCCTAGTAGATCGTCATTTAAGTCCACCACACAGCATCTATCTCCCAATCTTTCTTCCATCCCGAAATTACGGGTTGAAACAAATGACGTGGAAATATTTATGGTTTTGTATCTCGGGCCTTGAAAGCCATTAAACAGAGTGGCGAAGTCTCTGAAGAAAGGATATAGCGATGCAGGTCTGGAATTGTATTTGGCTGTGTGCTTTTGAAGGGACCTTATTTCAAGTCTTCTTCTGAAGCGAATTTGTTATATTCTGGGTTACTTATTTCTTTTGGTTTTATAGCGATTTAGAATGAAAGAGAAATGACGTAATGAGATAATTGATTAATTGAATGGAAGCAAGAAGTTTTGAAGAATAGACTATTTTCCTGTTACATTAATACAGAAATTTTTTAAGTACAAGTCTCTGATGATGTACCTTTCTAACATTTTTTTTTACCCCCTGAGGGATACAGTCGCATAAACTTGAAGAGTACATGGGAAGAACCGCTTTATTTATTAGGAGTCGTCCCGTAATTGTGTCTGCTTGGCGGACATTGGCGGCAGGAAACCGGTTTCTCTCCTTCTTCGCTTGGTCCAAGCGTCGGAATCGTGCATCGCGTGAATCTCGGTAGGTAGAAAAGTTCGTGGTTTAGGACTTTTCAATTAATTTGCGAATCTTAAAATTTATCTTAATTGTTTTAGAAAAATTCGTGATTTTCAATCAATCGTACTTTATTTTTTAAAGCTTAACATGATGATGAACACAGTCTTTTGAATAAAACGCGGAACTGAATTTCAGAGTTGCAGTGAGAGAAGATGCGCAAGAAAGTGAGAAACTGGTTTCCTTACACCAGTTTAGGCGATTACTCGCTATCATCGCCAAAGATGCCTGAGGAGGAAAGTTTTCTACGAAATTAAGCGGTTTTCCCCCTGTACTCTTCACTTGTCTTCTGACTGTTAGGTTTTCCCCAGCAGCACACTCATCTTTTAAAAATTTATTTTTAGACTTATACTAAATTTAAGAATTAGCCAATTTGCTTATTACTCAGAGGATTAAAATGAGTTGGTCAGAGCAGAAAGTGAAAGAGACAGTAATAATGCAGATATGCAGACAGACTGAAATCTCTACGATATACTATCAATATCTTTAAATTATTTCAAATCAAAAATACCAAATTTTTACACCAAAACCATTTTATACAAAAACACCAAAAATTTAAAATAATCCTGTTTAGAGTATTGGCCAAATAAATAAAAATAATACAAATGTATGCCATTTAAGATTAACTGCTAATTAATCGAAATATTAAACAAATAGGCCGACAGTCAGCGTTTTTTTGTACATAAAATTCTAAAATAAGATATTTAATCGTACATACAAAAAATTAATTTTATTTTTATGTTAGCTTTTTTTTAAATTCAATATTGTATAGAATTATCCAGAATATGAATTAAATAACAACACTTAGCTGTAACTTACAAGAAATGACGTAAAACATTTGGAAATTGTTTTTTTGCAAAACAAAGAAAATACATATACAATAATAAAGTAAACTTTTAGAAATGTTACACAGGGTGTCCGAAAAAGAATGTCCGAGCTTTAATGGTATATTACTGGAGTTCATTTTATACTAAATATAAAAAATCATACATGACATTGAAGGCAAACTAACCTAGTTTTCCCTATAAGTGCTCAATGTGTGAGCCTTTTTTAGTGATACAGAAATTGCACAGGCTGTTGCTTCCATTACTCCGGACAGATTGCATTTCCATTGCTGCAGACAGTATGGGAAGAATTGCATTTTCGTTTGGATGTGTACCGTATCACTGAAGGCGCACACATTGAGCACTTATTGGAAAAACTAGGTTAGTTTTCCTTCAATTCCATGTATGATTTGTTATATTTAGAATAAAATAAACTCCTGTAATATATCATTATAACTCGGACATTCTTTTACGGACACCCTGTATTTCAAAGCCTATCTGAAAGTTAGAATGTGCAAGTTATCACTGACGCCAATTATGTAATGAGTCTGAGACAAGCCATCTGTTTGAAAATGTTAGTACATTCATATTAGTTTAATTTAAAGAGAGTAGCACGATTTCGAAACTGGGTTTAGAGAGATAAATTTGAAAGAGAGAAAGTTTGTATTTTGAAGTAAAATCCATTAAGTACTGTGACAAGTTTTGGAGTAAGGAAGATGAATGATCTTTCAGTTGTGCAATAGTATTTCGAAAATTACCTACTCAATTCTGCAGAAAATATCGATCATGGTCTTAAAATTTTACCGGTTTGGAAGCATTTACAGCTTTTATTGCTTTAAGTTATCTATAATAATAAAAGAAAGAGTTTGTGTGTCTGTGGATCGTAAAAGACCTACTTATACTCCCCTCAGAAATTCGAAATTTTTAAGATAGATTCCCTTTAATACCAACGTGTGCACCTTAGGCTTATTTTTTAATATTTGTTCCATATTTAGAGAAAATTCAAATTTTCTCAAAAAATACACCACTTTCGCTCAAATCCGATCATTTTTTCCCCTTTCGTGTTGCCATTCGACAGAAGAAATTAAAATGAACACAAAAATTAATTAAAATTGAAATTGCTTTTATTTTCTTGTCATTACCTTCAGAAACTAAATTAATGATTTGAAAAATAATTGAACGTGATAATGAGACAAATGTTTTTTTTTTAAAACCCAGAATGGAGGTTTGGACGTGAAATAACAATGTTATACAATTATGGTTAATTTTGAATTTATCAGGAAAATTGCGATGACAGTAAGTTCATATTGAGGAAGATTTTTGGGGAAGGAGGATGTGCATTTTATAGTGATGTATTTTTATTTTGGAATTTTTTAAAGCAATATAAGTAACGGGATTTTATTCTTTATAATAAACGGGAACAAATGCAAAGATTAGTATCCTATAGCAAATTAAATGACACATATACTTGGATCGATTTGATATACTTTTAGTCCGTGCGAAGAACGGGTATTTATGTGCTAGTAAATTATAAAGTCTTTTTAAAATAATAAAGCAACGTTTCAACAAAGATTTATGTCAAATTTAAGAAAAAATATACTTTTTTCTAATCAAAATACCTATAAAAAAAGGAAATCTACAGTGGAAGCAAAATTCCAATGCTAGTTTTATGTTCACTATATATATATAAAGAAATTGACCGAAACTGGCTGAAATTGTTGTAATTTACTTTATGTTTCTGAAAACGGAGTAAAAAAATTATTGCAATTTTTGAAGGAGAGAAGTAGTATAAAAGTATTTGTAGAAAACGCATTCACAAACATGTTAAAGTATAGGAGTTTGATTTGTAAAGGGGCCGGGGTTAAATATGCTGTTTTTGCGCCTTGTTGGATTTTTTGGCATAATATTTATTTTCTAATGTATTTCAAGGGGCTGGGGAGAACAGTCGGTTAGGCATTCGCCAAGCATGAGGAAGGTCCCAGATTCGGGTCTGGGCATCGACAAAATAACTGCCGACCTATAAACGGCCCATGCAGCAAAAATGTCCGACGAATAATACCCCGTGTGGAGGGAGTGTACGAAATATATCCTTAAAAGTCCTAACGTTGCGTATGATGTGGCACTTAACGGTTGCGTTGGGTGCATATTCAGGTGTTGGCTCGTCACTTGACTGTGGTTCTAAAATACGACGCCCGTCGAAAAAATAGCCCTCGTATAGCTCTAGTGCGATGATAATTCAAACTAAACTAAACTAATGTATCTCAATAATTTCACAATTTGTTTGCAACGAAATAGCTGTAAAATTACTTTAAGATCATTTTAAAATCTCAAAAATGTCACTTCCGTAATTTGCTCCGATGTATTAGGACTATTTCAATACAAATATTCAAAATTAGTTAGTCTAATAGGAACTTTTCGCATAAAACGCATTGCTACAATAAATATTTTTTTAAAAAACCCTCAAGTTTGACATCCCTCAAGTGTCCATTGATTGACACGTTTATTCTACGAACTAGAACACAAGTGACATTTACTATACCCAGTAATAACCAATTCTATCTTGGCAAGTACGTTAAGTCTAGCGTAACTTCTCTAACACAGAAAGCAATTCAGCGTTTAGTCACATTATATCCCTACGGCCAGTTTTCGCCTTAAGGGGGAATGGGCGCGCTGGACCGGGGGTCTCCAAAGCAAAGTGTATCAGTGGATTTCTATGGAGTAGAACCTATATGGAGAAAAAAATATTTTCTCTGCCACATTTCTCCGGCTGTACTGAATATTTTTGCAAGCGGGTTTTTTTTTGTGATAAATGTAGATGACTTACAGGTCCCGACCTTCCCACTTTTTTAAATTGGTTTGAATACTTTTTTTTAAATTTTCAATAAATAATTTTACACAAAATATTCAAGCATTTAATATGGAAGAAGAACCTGCAAGTTATCTAAATATTAAAAACACCGGAAAAACAAATGTGGCAGAGAAAATAGTTTTATTCGCCATTGTATTAACACTAAGGCACTTGAGTTTGGAGACCGCGGTCCAGCGCGCCCATTCCCCCTTAAGTCTAGCGTAACTTCTCTAACACAGAACGCAATTCAGCTTTTAGCCACATTATATCTCTACGGCCAGTTTTTGCCTTAAGGCATATCAGTAAGCTTTGACGACGTATAGGAGAAGACAAGCTTTGTCGTAATGGTGTTAGTAGTACTTGATACATTGCAGAACTATTAGTTTGGTAGAAGAGAAATTAAAGAACATTGTATTCTGGATATCCGGCTATGATCAAATATACAGCTTGATACCCTATTTCATGTAGTTATTAATAGTGTTTGCGTATGTAAGGGGATATAATTTACCCATATTTTTTCAAATGAAGTTTACAGATTAAGTAGATTTAGGTACTATAATAGGTACAGCTGTTGGAATGTAAAGAGGGAAGCCAAAAACAACGGGGCGTAGAACAATCACCAAGGAAGTAAAATAACTTAACAATGGGGAGAGATTAAGACCGTTGCTGCCAACAGGGTGAGGTGGCGAACCATGACGGAGACCCTATGCTCCATGTATGTTGGAGTGAAAGAGGTATAAATAAGTATAAGTACAGCTGGGGAAAAAAACGCTCCACCCTTCGTTTTTCGGCTTCTAACTGTCAAGGAATTTTGTGAAAGGTGCCAGTATTCAGGAAAAAGCGTAGTAAGGATTTGATTACCGGCAACAAAAATTGTATAAGTGATCGTCTACATATTAAGATGAGTACCAACTTTGAAAATTCATATGGCAACACCCACTTTTTTCTATATTAAAATTATTATCACTTTTAAAATACACTAAATCCAAAACAAAATTAAGTAATTTGCATTATTTTTTGAGATATAAGCATTCACAGTTTTCCTCTTATAGCCTTTATTTTATTTCTGAATTTTAAAATCCAAAATTAAAAAAAAACATAAAAAATCACAATATTAGTGAAGTAGGTTTAATTCTAGCATCCGTTGGCGAGATTATGTTAACAGTTTTGTTAGCTTGTCGTTTTGAAAAGACACGAATTAAATATTACCTTTTTCGATGTGGAGATTTCCTACTAAACGCATTCAAAATTAATGCTGTAATATCTCAGCAAATAATAATAAATAAATAATTATTTTTTATACTTGGGGTATTTTGAAGGTGCTGAACATTTTTATGTAATAAAAAAAATTGGGTGTTGCTATTGGAATTTTCAAAGTTAAAACTCATTCTAATATGTAGATGACCCCTTATACAATTTTTGTTGCCTGTAATAAATTACTTCCGCTATTTCCTGAAAAACGATACCTTTCACACAATCCCTTGTTCAATAGCAGCTGAGTAACGAGGGGTGGAGCGTATTTTTTCCCAGCTGTACAACTGGGACAAGTATGAATTGCTGAAATGTGTTACGTTTTTAACATATAGCATTACAACTTGAAACAATTTCGCAACTAGCGGACTCTTTCCCAACTAGTTTTTCCTTTATTTTCTAATCGTATTGAACATACCAAAGTTATTGGCAAAGCTATTATTCATTGGCATTGATTGGTTGCAGTTACCTAAGGAACATCCATAGTGGAAACAGCCGGATTTTGCTAATATTTTACCAAATTGTTGAGATTATAGATTGATTTACATTGGCGGTAATTGAAAGTAGTGTAGTAATAACACCCCTTTAGTAATAAACTTCTCAAATAATATATATAATTATTATTTAAAAGTTTCAAAAATTTCTTAAAATAATCGGTTAATTATTTTTTTTATGAGAATCTCCCAATAATGAATAAATCATTCAAAATGTGATAAAAGTATGTTATGTAAAACTGACTGACTGTCAAGTAAAACAAGTAGGTTTGTAACAGAATCTGTCACTTAACCCGCTTCCACACAACAGTTGTGTTTAACAGGTAAAAACGCGCCAAACACAGCATTTTAATTCTATATTAAACATTTACATGCTAAATGTGGCTAGTTTCGCTTATTTTATT
Source organism: Oedothorax gibbosus (assembly GCA_019343175.1). Taxonomy (NCBI): domain Eukaryota; kingdom Metazoa; phylum Arthropoda; class Arachnida; order Araneae; family Linyphiidae; genus Oedothorax; species Oedothorax gibbosus. The sequence goes on along the minus strand of JAFNEN010000218.1, from coordinate 450,611 downwards.
TCGAAAATTCAATAATTATTACTTATCGTTTGCAAAAACTAATTTATATTTCAAAGAATAAATATGTAATATTCCTCGCTTTTAAATAGAATGCAAATATTTCCTATCAACGTATAAAGAATCTCGTAGTGAAATATATTTGACGTCATTTCAAACTGATCGATGTCGCAAAAATAAATTTATTTTAATTTATTGTCTAAAAGAATTAAAGTTTCTCGAGCGATTGTTGCGAATGAAAATGGTGATTTAATTCTAATAAAAATTGCTTCTTATGCTTTTTTAAATGAGCATTAAATTTTGCAGTTTTTTTAACTAATTGAAGTACTTCGTATTCGAATTCTTCTCTGAAATTTTCAATGTATTTTAATTTCCATGCGCTGAATTTTTTGACGTATCACACTTGTCCGTAGCATTTATAGTTTGGGTGATGGACAGACAGACGGACTGAACGATTATAATACATTCCACTTTTTACGTTATAAACGTAATGTGGAAGCTAAAACAATTAAATTATATGCCTGTTCTATTATTGTATTGCCAGGACATCAATACCAATCAACGTAACTCCGTTTCCGGATCATGTCCAACAACTATTAATTCCTATTGTTTCAAGTTGTCTATTGCTTTGGAGATGAATATATATTTTACACATTTACTGTTGTTTTAATGACTTATTGTTCAAAGTGAAGTTTTACGTCTACAAATAAGCGCAGAGATAATTTCAGTAGATGATTTGAAGTCACATTAATATTTTCTCAACAAACTTGACATTGCAAAAGCTTTTGATACTGTAGATCATGATCTTTTATTGTTTAAATTATATTCAATTGGTTTTCGTGGAAATTTTTTCGGTTTACTCAGGTCGTTTTTTGGAAATGGCTTTCAATATGTAAGAGTAAATGGTGTTTTAGGCGATAAGCTCCCTATAAAAAAGGAGTTTTTCAGGGTTCTCAGTTGGGCCCTTTGTTTTTTCTTATTTATATTAATGATTTCTGTAATATGGATATAAATGGAAAAATTATTAGCTTCGCAGACGATACTGTTTTACTTTATTCATCCTCATCTGCATATGAAGACTTAAACAGTTTAATTAATTCAGATCTATTTAAAATCCGAAATTGGTTCCTAAATAATAATTTAAGTATTAATGTTTCTAAAACTAAATATATGCTTTTCAGCCTGCAAAATAGCACCTATACTACTCCTCTCAATTTAAAATATCATGACAGAGTTTGTTCAGATTTGCTTTCCTGTAACTGTAATAACCTCGATCAAGTAAATACCATTAAGTATCTCGGTGTTTTTATAGACAATAACCTGAAATGGAAATCACACGCCAATTACGTATCAAACAAATTAAGATTCGTTTTAAGACAATTTTATTTTTTGAGAAATAAAATAAACCATGATTTCATGCGATTACTCTACAACGCTTTTGTACATCCTTTGTTTAATTATGGAATCCTTGCCTGGGGAGGGGATTATGTAACAAACCTCAAAAGAATTATAAACATACAAAATAAATTTGTTAAATTTTTGTTAAAGGCAAATGTGAGCATAAACATTGAAAATTATAAATTGTTAAATATTCTACCTATTCGTTATATTTATTTTTTTAAAGTTTGTTTATATATGTTTAATAATCCTGATGTGTGCAATAAGCGGATATGTATTAACCCAAGAAGACTTAATGGTATTTACATCATTCCTAAACCTAAAAAGAACATTTTCTGTAAAAATTTTATTTATCCTGCACCAAAGTTTTTTAATAGTCTTCCGATTCAAATACAATCTTTAGTTAATCTTACTTCCTTCAAAAACCAATTGAAAAATCTTTTGTTTGATATTCCCGATATAGAAAACTATTTTTGATTATGCATACTTCAATTATTGAAATAAAATAACTGTACAGTAATTCATTTTGTATTGACTAACCCTCTTAAATATACCCCGACACTTCTGTTGCCATAATAATATTTTTTACTTGTAATTTAATATTTGTTCTTTTTTTGTGTTTGTAAATTTACATCCATGTACTTTTTTATGTTCGCCAATATGGTCCTTGTGACCCTTGGTGTTCTATATACTGTACAATTGCTTTTGTATTTTTTTCCCCTTCAAATAAAATCTGTTATTTTTGTGCAATAAAAAAATTATTATTATTATTATTAAACAAATATAGGTAGAATAAACATTAAAGTTTTCTAGCACTTGTACAAAAAAAAACCAATGTATTCTTCGAAGTATATATTTCATACTCAAATTCTCATGAACTAAACAAACGATGAAATAAACAATCATCAGGACTTATTAACAAATGCCCTCGAAAAATTCCTAAAATCAAGTGGTTCCATAAAGTAACAAATGCTGAAATATTAAAAACATGTAATCAAAAACCAATAGAATATGAAATTAGAAAACGAAAATGGCGGTGGATCGGGCATGTGCTACGCAAGCCCGAAAAATTCAAAGTAAAGGAAGCTTTAGAATGGAATCCGCAAGGCAAAAGAAAAAGAGGGAAGCCAAAAACAACCTGGCGCAGAACAATCACCAAGGAAGTAAAAGAACTTAACAAGTCATGGGGAGAGATTAAGACCGTTGCTGCCAAGAGGATGAGGTGGCGGACCATGACTGAGGCCCTATGCTCCATGTTGGAGTGAAAGAGGTATAAGTAAGTAAGGACTAAATCTAGATTGTAATGTATTCCATTGGGATAAATCAAAAAATTATTCACTACAAAAACAAGAAACATCTAAGAGGTCTAGAGATTTCTGAATACATCCATATGATCATATTAAATATTTTTGACTTTGTTTACGATGAAGAACTTGATATTTGTTCGAATAGGTATGTATTCAAATGTGATGAGAAATTTTCAGAAGAAATAAATTGTTTCTAGAAATTTTCCTTGTCATGAAATTTGACAAGGGGAATAAATGAGTTTTTGTGTCAACACATTATGTAATCACTTTAAAACCGGGCTGTGCAAAGTTACTTCGTAGAATCGATTAAACCTAGCTTCCTCCTCAGTTTTCTCGGAGTAACATTAAATCATTGCCAAGGGTGACATTCCCCAATTGACATCTTGCCCCCTTACTTTGAGTGACAGGCATAGATATCATAGTTAAAGTATTAGCATTGGAGGTCACGTGATCTGCCAATCTAACGACGGGACGCGCATGGAGGCCAAAATAAGGGGGCAAAATGGCCAGTGTTGCTGCCACTTTAAGGAGAAAAATACTACGAAAAAATACCATTTATTTCTAAAATTACAAAAAAATATTGTAAAAAGACTAGCTGCATTTTGGAATCTTTTTAGTGACTTGAAATCCTTTTCTAGTAATTTTTTTTTTTGTAATTTTAGAATTATATGGTATTTTTTCGTAGTATTTTTCTCCTTAAAGTGGCAGAAACACTGGCCATTTTGCCCTCTTATTTGGCCTCCATGCGCGTCCCGTCGTTAGCATTGGAGGTCACGTGATCTGCCAATCTAATACTTTAACTATGATATCTATGTTTCTTACACTGACTCGGGGGTCAGAGTGTAGCTACGGGTTATTCTCCTAATCTTAGCGGAAAAGGGGAGCGTTCAGGACCGTCCCTCAACGAATGAGGGAACCTTGGATCCCTTGATTGGAAAGGGGCCAACAAGAACCATCTGGATGACTTTTGAAAGTTGCCATTAACTGCTCTGTTTCGAAGACCTGCAAAATCTTCGACCGCGGCTCTCTCCATCCTCATCCCGAGCGTCCGAGTTCGGCCGCGGGCTCTATCCTCCTCTCCGGCGCGGGAACTCCGGCTCGCCAGCGATTATCCCGTCCCGCCCGTCCGATCTTTCCTGTGTCACCCAGCTCTTCGAAGAAAGAGTGTGTCCTAAGAATGCGGACCACACACTTGAGCTAGAAGGGAAATGAGTAGGTGTCATGGCAGCTGTATAGACCCCCCCTTTTTGCGACTGGGCTAAAATGTATTTTCCTACGAAAGACTCTTATAATTGCAATTGTTTATAGAACCTCACTCTACCAGAAGACTACCTAATAGTAATAGCAGTTTCTAGTTTCGAGATTCAGTTTCTGTAAGTTTATTCCGACTTTGTTATGAAACTCGTTGATGCCCTGTCAGAATCACAGACAACCATCGAATGCAAGTTTCTAGTTTCATGACCCGTCGCTCCTACTGGGAGCGAATCCCAGCGTCCCCGATTACCACGCCAGCTGCCCAGTTCGAGAATCACGCAAACTCTACTCTCGACCGTTTATACCTTCTTAGCTCATTCACTGATCCCTCGTCCTTAATCGGGAGCGAATCCAATGTCTAGCCTCATGATGCTATTACCCTACAAGATGTTCCGAGTTTCCGCCAAATCGATTGATTCGATAGTTACCTCATAAATTGTATGTTCGTCACTGCTACTCATAATAGATGTGTATCCCTCTAATTGTATTCGTATGTTTACCTCATAAATATGTATGTCGTATGTTTCAAAAACGTATGTTACCTCATAAATATGTATGTTCGTATGTTTACCTCATAAATATGTATGTTCGTATGTTTACCTCATAAATATGTATGTTCGTATGTTTACCTCATAAATATGTATGTTCGTATGTTTACCTCATAAATATGTATGTTCGTATGTTTACCTCATAAATAAATCATTGATCTTGATTTACGCACTGGAGCTTGTTTATTCTAAACACGAACCTATACCTATAATTAAACTCATAGTTTCCTTGCACAGAAGCCACGACCATGGGCGGGGCTATAACACGCACGGAGCAATCAGATGAAGAGGAAATTTCAGCCGTTTTGTTTTCATCTGATTGCTCCACGCGCTTTATAGCTCCGTCCCTTGGTCGTGGCTTCTGTGCAAGCCAACTATGAGTTTAACTATAGTACTAACCACTGCAAATGATCCAACCTTTGGCAATTAACCCAACTTATTCAAGTCAACCTGCAAGCACTTTGGATTACCAACTTGCAACATTTACAAGTACGTACACCATCAAAACTATATTTAAAAAAAAATATACTATTTATAATTATGCGTAATGTTAAAAACCCAGACAGTTTCTAGACGGGTTTATTCGTCTACGTCTATATTTCTCAGATGTATAGCAAGTTACTCATAATAATTTATCTTGCATCACTGTTAAACCTTGATGTAACGTTACTTTAGCTTCATGAGGTAATATTAGGCAAATAAGGAATTTATAATTTATTTATCTTAAGGTGTACGTACACATTTGAACTTTTTTTTTGTAATTTTTCCTTTAAAAACCCAATTTTTTTATATTTGATATAATTCATAAATGTATGAGAGTACGTGTAAAAATATTTTTAAAAAATTAAAATGTAAATTAATTAATTAGCATTTTATGCATTAGCATGTTTTTTAAACACTCATAACTCAAGAACTAATTAACTTAGGCCTAAACAATTGCAAAATAATCACCAATTCATTCTAAAGGGCGTGAACCTCAAACCAAGTTTGTGGCTCTTTTAGTTTTTTTTATTTACAATTTTTTATAATAAACAAAAAAAAACAATTTTTTTTTAGAAAAAAATAACTTTCACATGCAATATAAAATTAATTTAAAAACCAAATGTTCTTTTTTGAGGTTCACGCCCTCCCCCAACTTATTCCACAAATAAATAATTCGTTTGACAAAATGTTAATTTTAACTTTAGTTATCATTGTTTAAGCAAAGTAACTTATGAGAAAAATGAAGTTTTGAGAAAATTGAGTTTAAAGGTTATAAAGGCTAACTAACTTTCATGATTTAGAAGATTACAAAAACCTCTGTAACTTTTTATTAGAGTGGAGTACCAGTACAAACTTTACATCATTTTAAAGAGGAAAAATTGGAAATTCTAATGAACTTAAAAACAAAAATGCCTAATTTGGTTAGTTTTGGCCTCTTCTAGTGTGTATGTATACTTTAATTTTAAGACATTCTATTAAAAATAGAATATCATAAATAAAATTTTAAATTAAATTCTGCATAAATTATGACCCAATAAAGCGCAACATAATCTCTATTATTCCTTACATAGTGCTGTGAACCATATGCGAGTCAATACCAACAAATATTCGAACTCTAAGCTTATTTTATCCGAACGCAATTAATTAGGGTTTAAGCTTTTGCACGAAGTGAAAAATTAAACGAAATAGAGCCATTTAAATATAATGATTTTATTTCATGATTTCAAAGGATAGGAAATACCAAATAAAATGATTACCAACTACTTTAATTATAGAAATGCATTAAAAAAACTCTTTTCATCAATATATTATTAACAAACACGATTAAGCGTCAAAGTGATCCTTTTGTAAATTTCTGAGTATCCACTCCCCCAAACAACACATGCCCAGCGATTCCCTTAAATATAAAGGTGGAATTATTACGTTAAAAGAAGTTAATTGATTACATTTTGCGGAAAAATGAAGTTAATATGGTTGAAGTATTTGATGAAATTCGATTAAAAGATAGAAAAGGTGTTTGATGTTTATAAAAGTAATTATTTAAAATTTTAAGCTTTTGATGTAACGAATCTAATTATCACCTTTTGTGGTATTAGCTTCGTATCATCTAATCAAATGAAACCCTTTGTTAAATACTAATCCTATTTTTTTTTATTTGGATTATTTAAACAAAATATAATGCTGCCATTGATTAACAAATAGTGTGGCCAAAACTAAAAATAAAAGCACAACAACCTGATCAAGTAATAAAATTCTGCATTAAAAAGGTTAAATGTATTGCTTGAATCTAAAGCTAAGAATTTCGTTTGTGGTATTAGTTTCAAATTGCTAATTCAATGAAGCGCTTAGTTCTTTTTTAATTTAGAATACTTAAACATAATATTATGTTGAAATTGGTTAACATATAGTGTGGCCAAAACTAAAAATAAAAGGTCTATGAGATACACAAGTATCGGTTTAAGATATAAATTTGATAAACTCTTGCTTAAGTATCTAATTTCTAATTGTTAATGTTTGTTTTGTATATAGTTAAAATGCTAAGTAAATGTATAATCGTTCTATTACATTATGTATTATTTAAATACATATACTTTTTTCCCCAACGGGGCAGAATTATTGGGGGCTTAGCCTTTGCAGACTCGGCATATTCCCCAGAACTGAGAGGCATTTTTTTGTGGCACCATACATAAATTATTGATCTCTGTTAAATAAATACTAATGTAGTATTACCCCGCCAATAACATTCAATTTATCTACCAAACTATCTTTAACACTATCCAAAGAAGTTAGAAATTCTACGAATATATTCGGTATAATCCTTAGAGGTACATTATATGCTAGCTAAACTTCTATATTTGATCGAAGACTTTGAATGTTTGGCCATGGACATGACTGTATGCCCGATTCCGCAAATATCGGTTTAAATGTTTACTGTGCTGCTAGATCTATGATGCTCTAAAATTGAGTTGAGGTCAAAATTGAATTTCCGAACTTTGGTCCGATAGTATGTTGGAATTTGTGCAATGAAATCGGATTATAAAACGTATGTCTTGTTACATGTGTGGTATTGTAATATATCATTAAGATTGAATGTAAGCTATGGTTTGGATTAGTTTGGTTGGATTAATGACCCACATGCGATGTTATCATAGATATGATAGTTAAAGTATTAGATTGGTAGATCACGTGACCTCCAATGCTAACGACGGGACGCGCATGGAGACCAGAATAAGAGGGCAAAATGGACAGTGTTGCCACCGCATTAAGAAGAAAAATACTACGAAAAAATACCATTTAATTCTAAAATAAAAAAAATACCATAAAAATACTAGCTGCATTTTGGAATATTTTTAGTGACTAAAAAAATCGTTAAACGATTTTTTTAGTATTTTTATGGTATTTTTTTTGTAATTTTAGAATTAAACGGTATTTTTTTCGTATTATTTTTCTCCTTAAAGTGGTGGCAACACTGGCCCATTTGCCCTCTTATTCTGGTCTCCATGTTCGTCCCGTCGTTAGCATTGTAGGTCACGTGATCTGCCAATCTAATACTTTAACTATGATATCTATGGATGGTATAGACAGGCTACGTCAATTATAGTTAGAACTGTAGTTTATTATATTTTAACCAAAAAATTACAAAAATATGCCACGTGTATTGCTTAAAACTCTGCAGATAGCATTTTTATACATTTTAAGATACATTATCTTTAATAACAATTATTAAAGATACTTACAGAAAGATAATTTTTAAAAAAAGTTAAAACGAAGATAAAACTAAATTTGTTGACACATAAAAAAATATCAAGATCATTTATAAAATATTATATTTACAGTAAAAACAATTAATAGGAGAATAAAAAGCAAAACTATTATCATCTAAATTAGTTTTAAATAGTTGTCTATTTCGTAAGGAGCAAGGTAGGACCAATAAATTGAGCTATGCTAAAGAAAAAGGGTAATCAATGTAATTAATAATCAACTTTAAAAAAGAAGTGAGATTGAGCTTGATTAAAGGATTCTTGATGTTTGATAAATAAAGTTTTTTTTTCAATTTTAGGATTGGTTTTCAAAACCAAGTATTTTAGATTAAGGTGCTTGTGATATTTTCTTTGTTATTGCAAAGTACTAATTACTGTGTTTATTGTGTGTATTATAAAGTACTAATTACTGTGTTATATTGTGTGTATTATAAAATACTAATTACTGTGTTATATTGTGTGTATTAAAAAGTGTTATATTGTGCAACCAGCCAAATTAGCGATTGGGGTTTATTACGACACGGCAATTTGGGCAAACGTTTATTATAACACGTTGTTTAGTTATTTTTTGATCATAAGAAAAACGATTTTAAGAGTGTTTTATATTTTAGGGGATACGGTACCCGAAACATTATTTCTAGAAATAATAACAAACTTGTAAATTATAGTGGTTTTATTAAATGTTCACTCTAAATAAACATTTTCTATCAATAAAACTAATATTTACAAATAGTTTATAATTTTTTCAAAACAGACACAATTTTGAACTTTTTAAAAACGCTACTCCTCTTTCAATTTTGAGAATAACTCCACCAAACTTTTAGAGTTTGTTTTTAGAACTATTTGTTCAAGAACTTTGTATGGATTTTAAAATGTAAGGTATAGTTAAAAAGTAACATGCATCTATATTGAAAATCACAAAAAAATTTCAAATGATTGAATTCAACATTTTTTTTTAAAAACAACAATACATAGACCTTATTCCGTGCACAATTTTGTGCACCATTTATATAAGAACACAGTTTAAAAATTTCAAAATTCTAACTTAATTAGCAAAAAGGCCTTAGGGATTTATTAAACACAAGAATTGAAAAACGCGAAACAGAGAAAACATGTTTAAAATAGACGAAATACGTATTCAAACTTATAGGAATGACTCCAGAAAATATTTAATAACTGTTTTTCTACAAAAGATATCATTATGAAACTTTCAGTAAATGTTCAAAAAATATTGTAAATAATAAGAAGTAAAAACTGAAAAATCAATATTTTGACCAATTTTTGGGTACCGTATCCCCTTAAAAACCACACGAAAATCCAAATGCTAAAACTGTAACAGCATGAACATATGATCAAAACTGGCCAGCGATTTACGTTACCGTATTTGTAAAATTTCCTACACAACCACTACAATATCACAAAAACAATCGAGAAATTTTTCCATTCATAGGAATCACACGAAACTTACGATAATCGAATTTCTTCCACCTCCATTACCACCAAAATGGCTGAAACCATTTTGTCGCTGATTAATTTGGCGCGAAACTTCCAGGAATTCCATTAAAACCGAACAAAGAGCTTTCGCACCATTTTAATTAGCTATCTCGCTAATGAATTCCTTATAACGTTTTTTTCTGTGAAATTCAATCAATTGGCTACACTCTCGATTTATTGCTAATCGACGATAGGCTTAAAATAATTAAAACTGGTTAAAAACCACTTAAAGATAGGTTAGCTTTAAAATCGTGTGTTAAATCGGCCTTGTTTGGTCAAATTGAATGTAACCACGTTAAAAAAAATGTGTTTCTAAACATTCTTTCCTAATCTCTTATAATTGATACTCAAAATATATGATAGTTTTAAAAAATTGTGCTACTTTGGTCTTAAGATGTTAAATTGAATGTAACCACATTTTTGTGAAATTCAATAGATTGCTATTTTTTTTTGTTTATTTCATACTTATGAAAGGTTTGAATAATTTGAATTGGTTAAAAACTATTTAAGAATAGGTTAGATCTTTAAAAGTTTTTTTTATTTTTATTTTCTAAGGGGAAATTGAATATCAGAAATGCATAATTAAGGTGATTTTGGTGAATGATTTAGGATGAAAGGATACTCAGTAACTGAATGTTATTTTTTTTGTAGGTACGAGTTACTTGTTTTTAACTCAATTTTTTTTGGTGAAACCTTACTCCTTGTTTTTTTGTAACCTTACTTCTTGTTTTTTTGTAACCTTACTCCTTGTTTTTTTGTAACCTTACTCCTTGTTTTTTGTAACCTTACTCCTTGTTTTTTTGTAACCTTACTCCTTGTTTTTTGTAACCTTACTCCTTGTTTTTTGTAACCTTACTCCTTGTTTTTTGTAACCTTACTCCTTGTTTTTTGTAACCTTACTCCTTGTTTTTTGTAACCTTACTCCTTGTTTTTTTAACCTTACTCCTTGTTTTTTTAACCTTACTCCGCGTTTTTTTAACCTTACTTCGCGTTTTTTTAACCTTACTCCGCGTTTTTTTAACCTTATTCCGCGTTTTTTAAACCTTACTACGTGTTTTTGTAACCTTATTCCGTGTTTTTTGTAACCTGACTCCGTGTTTTTTTTTAAACCTTACTTCGTTTTTTTGTAACTTTTCTACGTGTTTTGTGGCGTAACCTTACGCCGTGTTTTGTGGCGTAACCTTACTCCGGTTTTATGTAATATAACACCAAAAGCTTTGCAGTGTAGTTACAAATTTGACTCAATAATGTATCAATTTATCTGCACCAAGTCAAACTAGAAAACTCCTTCAAAATCCTTTAACGCATTCCAAAGATAATAATATTATCTATGATTAAATCAACCATACACATCCAGCAAACAAGTCCCAAAAAATCATCTTTCACCAAAACGAGTATCCGAAAACTATTTCCAAAACAAATTAGTACCTGAAAACTAGTATCGAAAACAGCTTACAGATTGAGGTCTTTTAATTTCCCATAAGACTCCAAGATCACACACACATTCGTAATCGTAAATTTAGTGAAAAACGTAGTATTATTTCTCCGTGTGATGGTAGTGGTGTAAACTTATTCTGTATTCTTGTGGTATAAACTTATTCTGTATTCTTGTGGTGTAAACTTATTCTGTATTCTTGTGGTGTAAACTTATTATGTATTCTTGTGGTGTAAACTTATTCTGTATTCTTGTGGTGTAAACTTATTCTGTATTCTTGTGGTGTAAACATACTCTGTATCCTTGTGGTGTAAACGTACTCTGTATTCTTGTGGCCTTAACTTACCCCAAATTCTTGTAGTGTACCCAAACCTACTCCGAAAAAACCTACTTGTACCCCAAAACCTTACTCCGTTTTAGTGTTAGTTTACTAAGGTATTCTGGTGTAAACGTAACACCAAAAGCTTTGAAGTGTAGTTACAGTTTTGACTAACTAATGCATCGATTTATAAACGCCAAGTCAAACTAGGAAACTGCTTCAACGTATCTAAAAGATAATAATCTTATCTATGATTAAATCAACCATACCCTTCCTACACAAACCAGTCCTAAAAAATCCCCTTTCACAAAATGAGCATCCGAAAACTATTTCCAAAACAAATTAGTACCTGAAAACTAGTATCGAAAACAGCTTACAGATTGGGTACTCCCAATCGCGATTAGCGAAGTCCTTTAATTTTGTATTTCGATCCGTAATGTAACTTGCGCATTGAAAGGTTAAAGCTATTAACACGGGTTTTCGGCTGGAGTTCTTAACATCGGCTTTGAGTAAGTAGGGCCTTGTTTAAGGTATAGTAATTAGGAAATAGAGAGGTAGGAAGAGAAGTTGTTAGATTATATTAAAATGAGTTTTCTATAGTAAGGTTCTACTAGTACTGTATGCAAGTGGGTGGAAAATATTTGAAGGGTAATTTTGTAATATAGCTGCTACTTAGAGAAATTTTCTGATGTAGTTTTAGCTTCCATACTACGTTTATAACGTAAAAATTGGAAGGTAATATAATTGTTCAGTCCGTCTGTCCGTCACCCACTTTCATAGCCCAAACTATAAATGCTACGGACAAGTGTGATACGTCAAAAAATTCAACGCATCGTATTTGGAATACATTGAAAATTTCAGAAAATAATTCGAATTCAAAGTAATTCAATTATTTAAAAAACTGCAAAATTTAATGCTCATTTAAAAAGCATAAAAAGACATTTTTATTAGAATTTAATCACCATTAACATGGAGTTCTTAACATCGGTTTTGAGTAAGTAGGACCTTGTTTAAGGTATAGTAATTAGGTAATATAGAGGTAGGAAGAGAAGTTGTTAGATTATATTGAAATGAGTTTTATATAGTTAGGTTGTACTAGTTCTGTATGTAAGTGGGTGAAAAATATTTGGAGGGTAATTTTGTAATACAATGTTAAAAATTTGGTTTGACCTTATAACAAAATTTGGTGAATTCCAGCTGCAACCAACACTTCATTTCAAGTTAAAAATCCAATGTTTGGGGTAAAGCTGTTTGTGAAACGTGGAAGGCAACACAGTGCGTTTATTAGTTATACATTCCATAAAAATTTAACTTACCTTAAATATTTTTGCTTGTATAACGTGCTTGCTGAGTAAAATATAAAAATTGCGGTTAGGGAAGCCAAAACAAAATGGAGGCTGTTGCTGTTGCCAAAACTTGTTCAGTTTATCGAGGTAACTTGAACCAAGATTTGGTGCTATTGAGATCTTTTGCACATCGGTCATTTTGGTTCAACCTCAGGACGCACCAAATTTTGGTGAAACTGGCAAAAAACCTACAGTTTTCACCAAAATTTAGTACTATGTTGAACCGAAATGTTTTACAGTGTATAGCTGCTACTTAGAAATTTGCTGATGTAGTTTTGAATTACATTATTTATGCTTAAAAAAATCTCCCAGTTATTTTAGAACACTTTAGAATAATAACCTAAATTTTGCATTTAATCAAGTTTATCAATACGCATAAATTAACGTAAAAGACTATGTAATGCCTAGAAAGCAGTCTCAAAATCAGAGCATACTTTGGGTAGACTCATGTATTTAGTTTTTTATAGTTTTTCGCATTTCCCTAATTGAATCTCTACAATTTTGAACAATTATAGTAATGAAAAGAGGGATCGCTGTCTGTTTTTGTCGATATTATGTCAAGTAAAAAATAAATACTGATATTAGTGTGAATTAGAATCACCGAAATTTAATAGGTATGGTATTAAATTTGAATGGAATAAAAGTACTTCCTTTGATTTGAAAAAGAAAAAAAAATGGTAGAAAAAGTTTTTCTTGGTGGATTGGGATTTAGCTTTTATAAACTAATTGATACCTGAAAATTAGAATCAAAAACATCCGACATATTACACAAATTCTACTAGTGTACTAATCTTACAGGAGGATGAAATGTACAGTCCCTGGACAAATTATTAGACGCACTGAAAGATTTCAAGTAAAATATTGACAAATAAAAAATTTAAAATGTATATATGTAATACAAATACAAATATGTAGTCTACAACAATTCTTTTAAATAAAAATCAATAATATTGTAGTTTAAATATACCATTATTGCATAAAAACTCTTGAGAAACATAAAATTACTAAAAAAAATTACAGTGTGTCTAATAATTTGTCCAGGGACTGTATGTTCTTCAAACTGAATTACTGCTTGGCTTGTAAATTCAAAGCCTAGGGTGGAATTTGCACTTTGTAGCTCATTAACTTACAGACCCTTCCAAGGAGAGTAATAAGGAAATGAAACATTTAAATACGAATTAATGAAAATGTTATTTTTTTATCATAACAGATAAAGACATTGTAGCCGAAACTACTCTTTATGCTCCTAGTTTTGGGTTTCATTTAAACTATAATAAATAACCAAGTTTTAGTTAACTGCTTTTGGTTAGTGGAAATTGAGATATCTTCTTGGAAATAAACTTATCCACTTTGTTGCTTAGATTTAGTTACGAAATATAGATTGTATGCTTGTTAAAATGACTATTTAGTAATGAAGGTTAATCTTATGTATTTTATATATCCCTCATTTGACCGTGAGTTACTTCAGCAAAAATACGATAAATGCTGTATAAATAAAAAATTGTAATAAAAAAGCATAATATATGCAATAAAAGTATGTTATTTTTTAAAAAAGTATATAGCTAATAATCAATATACCTAATAACACATATTTGATAAATATCAGTGTAATTCGTTATCATAACTAATCACAGAAATATTTTAATGTTTTTCTTGGTTCGTATTATATATTCTATGTTAAATAAAAAAAACATGCAAGCACGGTAAAGCACAGTAAAAACGAACACCAGAATACAAATATTTTTTGCTTACAAATGAGTTGTGTTAAATATTATATTTTTTAACCCATATTAAACACAAAGACATTCAACACAACTTTAAGGGGGAATGGGCGCGCTGGACCGCGGGTCTCCAAACTAAAGTGCCTCAGTGTTAATCCAATGGCGAAAACTATTTCTCTGCCACATTTCTGCGGCTGTATGGAATATTTTTACAAACGGGTTTTTTTAATATAAATGTAGATAACTTACAGGTCTATCTTCCCACTTTTTGAAATTGCTTCGAATATTTTGTGTAAAATTATTTATTGAAAATTGAAAAAAAATATTCGAACCCATTTAAAAAAAGTGCGAAGGTCGGGACCTGTAAGTCAGCTACATTTATCACATAAAAATCCGCTTGTAAAAATATTCAATACAGCCGGAGAAATATGGCAGAGAAAATATTTTTTCACCATAGGATTAACACTGAGGCACTTGAGTTTGGAGACCCCCGGTCCAGCGCGCCAATTCCCCCTTAACGGGTACTTTGAGCACAAAAGACATAACGCTATATTATAGTTATCCAAGGTATTTTTCCTTTGAAAAGAACAGAATCTCATTAAATTTGAAAGTTAATTTATTCAAATATATATTCTTACGCCAACAAGTTAAATCTACACAAATACATAAAAACGTGTACGCTGTCATAATAGATAAGAAGCCATAAAATTTAAGAGATGCTTCCAACAAAGAGATTATAAGTCGTAAAATTTACCTTTCCGTTTAAATTCGAGATACGAGTTTCTAAGATAATTTTTAAGTATGCATCTGCCTTGGGTTTTGAAGTTTTAATGTTTCTCGGGAATTATTTTTGTTATAGCGATATTTCAAAATTAATTGAAATTTTATTTATTTTAATATTATACTTTTAAACAATTAAAAAACTGTACAGAGTGCAAAATTGTGTACTTGTAAAACAAAAAATAATTTCTTAAAAGAAGAGAGCACATTTGGTTTAATTTTATTTTAACTGGTTCACATAACTAATTTGAAAAAGCATGAACAATTATATTTTACACATTTTTATTTTTTAAGGGGACGCAGTAACCAAATTTTAGAGCTGCCCAGAAAAATCTTTAAAGCAAGTTTTCTCGTTTTCACTTTTTTTTGTCACTTAGCACCTTCTTCTACTAAACTCTTCATTTAAGAATATTAAAAAAAAATAATGGAATCCATTTGATCCTTTAAATAAAAAAAAACTTACTGTACTAGAAAACGTTGCACTCATATTAAAACAGAACCTTTGTAAGCACCGCAATACATTTAACTTTTTTTTCACGATCCCCCATAAAATTATAAGATTTAATTTACGACAAAATATCGCTATGCAACAAGACATTCAAAAATTAAAAATATCTTATAAAATCCTAAAAACCCCTCATTAGTAGCTAATTATATCACAAAACAATTATAAACTAATGACGAATTTATAGAAAAGGTTATTATCTTATGCTAATGAGCGATTGAAAGTGCAATCCTGCAATCTTTTGCAACCTCGTACCGCGCATCATTAGTTCTTTGCAATCTGTCTCGCAAATCAGAAAACTCAATTTTTTTGCATGAAAATCAATACTAATGACCGCTTATTAACATTTAATATGTTTTTAGAAATGTGATAATTTATTGGTAGTTTTCAAAATGTGTGTGAATTTAAGATTTTAATGACTTTAATTTGGACGGTATGCTGAAATTCTCTGGTGAAGATGAGATTTAGATAAATTTTGTCAAAACTTTTTATTATTTTTTTTTAAAGTAAAGAGTGCAAAAGTTGTGTTTAGCCGGGATTTACGTTATTTATTCATGAATGGTATTGAAGTAAATGATTAGAAAAATGAATGCTTTAGAATTTTGTTGTTTCATAAAAGGAATTGATTATATTTTATAACAGCATCCATGTTTGATAAAATTCCAATTAACTTGAATAAGTGTATCGCAAATATTATAAAAAATCTTAATATCTTATGAGGAAGATACCAAAACGTGTTCAACAAAAATTTTAAGTTATGTGTGTGTTTTACATGATTATATTGAGAATGTCTTTAATTTATATTTATTCAAGCTGTTGTGTATGCAAAATCTGTTAAATTAAGTGAGAATAAAACAAAATGTTTGCGAACAATGTTTTTTTCTTCAAATAAATTGATAATTTTTTATAACAGCATCTACAACATTTGATGAAATTCTAAATAACTTAAATTCGTAAATAAATACCTTAAATATATTATACAGAATTCTTTAAATAAATTATTACGAAGTTACCAAAAACTTTTCAATAACATGCTCAAAAATATATTTACAATAAAGTATTCATTATTTTTTAAATATTCAAACAAAATACAATCTTATTTTCTGAAATTCATTGTTACAAAAAAAATAATTGTTACTTAATAATGAAACTCAATACAAGCTCTTGTTATAGTTATCAGTAATAAATCAGTACAAAGAAGTAATATAGTAAACTGTTTTTTTTTTCTGAGGAACAGGGAGTAAAATACACCATTAAAAAGTTTTAGCGTCAACATTCTTAGTATCTCTTCTTTCATACATTTATCAAACATCATTAATGTAATGGGACATTGCTAGAAACCATTAAAATAATTTACCGAGGTCTAAATCAAAAATTCAATATTTTTCGGCAAGAATCTAAGAAACTAGAATATTACAATAATGATGGTTTTTGTGGATTTAATGAAGTATTCGAATGACTTTTGAGCCCAGGATATTTTAATGATTTGACATTTATTAAGGGCTTGACATTAAGATTTCTTAGGAAACAGCATAAATATATTGCTACAAATATATGAATATTCTGGAAGATAAGAAAGGGCTAAGGATTGTACCTAAGACCAAACGTGTGCAAAAAATGGGCATAACGCACTGAGAAACTTACAATTCAAATAAAGTAATACATTTAATGGTTGTGTGATATTTTCAGTTTTTATAAGTAAAAAACTATTTATTTTCTCAGTCGGTATTAAATGCGTATATGTTTTCAAGAAAATATAAGAATCGTTTTTAATACGTCGTAATTTAGAACTGAGTAGAATTATCGTCACAGTAGAGCTACACACGAGGGTTATTGGTGACCCCGGGCGTAGAATTTTCGAACCATAGGCAAGTGACGAGACGACACTTGAGTTTGGCCGCTATCGCAATTATTAAGGGCGACATCGTAAGGAGCGCAGGGACATTGGAGCATATCTAACATCCATTTATTCTACACGGGAAAATATTCATCGGATGATTTCGCTGCACAAACCGTTTATATGTCTACAGTTATTTTCAAAAATGGCCGGGTGTAAACCCGAGAAATGTTGCATCCAATGCCTTACCAAATGGGCTCCTTAGCCATTTATGATTTTGCACAAGATGTTAATACCTGATTATTTTCTCAGTCGGTATAAAAATTTGCTTATACAGTCCCTGGACAAATTATTAGACGCACTGCAAGATTTCATGTAAAATATTAATTACCGGGTGATATTGTACAGTTTTATTATTTGAAATTGATTGTTTTTTATTTTTATATTATCCAATCAATTACCGATTTATTTGACATAATTAAAACAGCATTAATTTAGGAAAGCACAAGTTTATTAAGTTTTAAAGAAAAGTGAAATTAATGTTAGTGAAAGTCAATATTTAGTTGACCCACCTTTAGCCGCTATCAAAGCTTTTATTCTGTGAGGCATGCTATCAATGCAAGACTGTACTGTCTCCTGCATTGGAGGATGATGATTCCACGCATAAATAATCTTATAATAAATAATTAATATTAATCATAATTATCTTAAAATAAATACAAATATGTATATAGTCTACAACAATTCTTTTAAATAAAAATCAATAATATTGTAGTTTAAATATAACATTATTGCATAAAAACTCTTAAGAAACATAAAATTACTTTTACAAAAATACAGTGCGTCTTAAAATTTGTCCAGGGACTGTATTCAAGGAAATATAAAAATATCATTTACATTACTTTATAATTCCGTTAGAATTAACAAAAATATAAATTCCCCATGTGTACAACGGAAACGCTTACGGAATCACTTCCGGAAAAAAAATAACGATTTAACTTATACATGCAAGCGTTTCTAAAAATGAATTTAAAAAAAATCACCTCACCTTCCAAACTCGAAGTTGAGCGGCACCGAGTTGACCAAGCACAGCGGTTCCTTCAACACGGAATGCAGGCAAAACCCGCCAACGTGGGATGGCTTCTTTTTGCGTTTCACGTGTGAGGTGAGAACTCGCCTCAACTTGCTGACCTCTTCATGTGGTTGAGTTGATTCTTCTTTCTGTAGCTCAACTAGGTCCTGGGCTGAGCCGCTTGGGCCTCTGTACCAGGGCATGGTTGATAAGTCTGAGTTGATTAAGTTGATGTTTTTTCGGAGTGGCGAGTAGAGTTTAGTTGAATAATCGTCAGGCTAGAGCTACAAGAAAGCTATTTCGGTGTCGTGATTTTGTGTTGGTAATGGTAATGAGTTAATCGGTTATAGTTGAGTTCGAGTTGATAATGCTTATTTAAACAATTAATATAATCGACAGTAGTTGGAATGTTGGTTTTATATCAAGTTTGACGGTTCTGTTGGGCTTTCTTAAGTTTAGTGATCAAGTATATGAGTTGATAATGTTTTTCCGATTGAGTTCTGATCTTAATTCTCTCAATATATGAAGTTTATTTCAAAGGCTTGGATGATATGGTAAGTGGTGCTTGGATTGTTGCTTGTTTTCACCCCTTTGGCGTTTGAGAAAGATAATTGAGTCTGGTGATCAAGGACTTTAGTTGATAAAGGTATTTGTGGTAAGAACCGAACTTGATGCACAAGTTCAGATATAATTTCAATTCCAGAAAATATATTAAATTGGTAAGTATGTAGGTAGATTTCTAGTTTGGTGAACTGGCTTCTATAGTTTGTCCAGTGATATGGTTCAACATTTGATGAAGTGTAAATATTCGAAAGTATGTCTCAATGAAGATAATTTGAACATCGGAAATCATATCAAGAAGTTGGGTTGGTCATTTAGTATTTTCTTTATTGCCTTGGCTGTCAAAGTATGTCTATAATGATAAAGTATGTCTATAATGGTAAAGTATGTCTATAATGATAAAGTATAAAGAGTCTCAATGAAGATGATTTCAACATCAGAAATCATATCAAGAAGTTGGGTTGGTCATTTAGTATTTTCTTTATTGCCATTGGCTGTCAAAGTCTGTCTATAATGATGAATTATGACTATAATGATAAATTACGACGATAATGGTAAAGTATGTCTATAATGGTAAAGTATGTCTATAATGGTAAAGTATGTCTCTAATGGTAAAGTATGTCTATAATGGTAAAGTATGTCTATAATGGTAAAGTATGTCTATATTGGTAAAGTATGTCTATAATGATAAAGTATAGAGAGACTTTGTAAAGATGTCTAGTCTTTCAAATGCAATCACTTCTATACACTTCGTGACCAGTGTTTGGACCGACTATTTTAGCCTAGACGGTGAGGAAATTCCTTTTATGATACAAGTGATTATTTTGGTTCTTGGGCTTTCATCAAAGCGTCTTTGTAAAGATGTCTAGTCTTTGAAATGCAATTACTTCTATACACTTCGCAACCAGTGTTTGGACCGACTATTTTAGCCTAGACTATGAGGAAATTCCTATTTATGATGATAAGTTCTGGATTTTAAAAATCTAGGTTCTTGGAAGCTTTTCATCAAACGTCTTGTAAATAGGCTGGTTCTAAGTTGTCTATCTTTGAATAGTCTCTGTCACTTGGTTTCATGTCAAGGTCCGTTTAGCTCTATAAAATTTTGGAAGTTCTAAAACAGTGAGCCGCGAAGGCGAACTTATTAAAACCGCTAAGGTTCTAGTTATTTTCCAGATTAGATGTAGGTATTCATAAATCACAGTATTTATATTCGATGTTGTGTTCAGTTACGATATCAAACGTTGCTTAAAGACGTATTTGGTTATGTCTCTGACTTGGTCACAAAGTTTAGCACAGTCTTCTCCAAAAGCACTTTAAACAAATAAGCAAAATAAAGTTACTAAGGGTAGTTTACAGGTGATTCTTGTAAAAAATGAACTCGCATTGTAAAGTCTTCAACTAAATTATAGCAAAAGGTTAACTTATTATTTGAATTTATTTTTCAATGACATTTCCAGACTATGCCTGTCAATATATGATGGGTTTTCAAAAATTGTTTTATAGCATCTAACAAAATGAGTTTAAAGCTCGTTTTGTTAAAATGTATGGTTCACAACTTACGAAGCAGAAATTGTAAGCTTACTTTCTGAAAAAGAGTCAGGAAAAAAATCAATTTATTTTATATCTGTATTTAGATACAAAGTATTTGCTGAAGCGTCATTCGTACGCACTGCTTTCTGTGAGTAATGTAGATCTATTTAAGATTATAAGTACATTCTTTCAAATCTTTTCTTTTTTAAGTTTAACTTTCAACTGCTAGAACTAGCTTCAAAAGCAATGGAAAATATCACCACAGATACTATCAAATAGAGAAGTTATTTCGACTTCTGCCACAACTTTTGTGTTAGTCTTATTTAATTAATTTTAAAATTTAATTCATTATTATTACTTCAAAGTCTTCATTAATTTAGCTGCCTTAATATTATCTTAATCTACAATCAACAGTATATTCTTCAGATAACAATGTACTTTAAAAGACTTTTAAAACGATTTGTAAGTTTGTGATATTTTAAAAAGGTGCTAAAAGTATTTAAGCAGTTATTTTCATAAGCTTAAATACACATCATTGTAATTGAATGAATTTATCTTATCAGTGAATAAAGTTTTATTCCGTAATAAGTGATATATTAACAAATGTTTGTCAGATAATTCTATTCAAATTTTTCAATTTTTCATTTAATTTTCCACTCAATATACTATATACTTTTTTGATGCTTTATATTTGTATAAGATATGGAATTTCTTTCGAATTTTTTTCTTATATATTTGTATAAGATATGGATTTTCTTTCGAATTTTATTCTTATATATAGTAAGTAATTATGATATTATTGATACTACAATATTTTATTTTTTAAATTTGTAATTATGTTACTTAGTTATTTG
Source organism: Oedothorax gibbosus (assembly GCA_019343175.1). NCBI lineage: Eukaryota > Metazoa > Arthropoda > Arachnida > Araneae > Linyphiidae > Oedothorax > Oedothorax gibbosus. The sequence continues at coordinate 428,910 of JAFNEN010000218.1, read as the reverse complement.
TTTTATTACTTACAATGGCTATTTAAAAATACTTTATTTTCAAAGCGCATCAAAAACTACTTTCCATTGTAAATTTTCAGTGCTTTCTTTTTGTTGCAAGCTACTTCCTCAACGACTCTTTTGGGCCCAATAACATTCTTCAAAATGTCCAATATCAAACTATTTATCTTTTTTTTCAATATCAATCTTCATGTACTCCTTTCAACAATATATTTTCAACCAAACAACGTACTTTGGGCTTTTAGCATAACAATTTTCGATGTATTAAAGTAGTATTTCGCTGTACTTTATTTTATTCTAAGCGCTACTTTGAATGCAAAGCTCGAATATTTTTTTATCAGTACTTTAGCACCTCTTTGGAACATTCAATTGCATAGATTTTTTTTTATTATAAGAAACAATGTTTAGACTTTTCATGAATAGTTTTTATCTTCAGTTTGCAAAAATTTAATTGTTAACAAACACTTCAAAAGTCCTTCTGCGGTCAATTTTTTCAAAAACTCTTTTAAGTAATTTTGTTTGACCAATTAAATTCCACTAATATTATTTTATCCTTTAATTTATGATGACCAATTACAACATTATAACCAATCAAATTTTACAAAACGATAATGAAAGAAAATCTCATTTTTGCCGATAAATTAAATTTTTATCTAAAGATATGTTCACCAATTATATATTATTAAACAAAAAAAAATATTTTGGTAACCAATCAAATTTTGGCAAATGATTAATAAATTACAACAATGAAATATTACCACCGAAATCCACGAATTTCTTCAGCCAGAACCGAATCCAAAAAACCACCAAACAAAACTATTCTACAAACACAATTCCACAAAAATAAATAATTAATCACCAACAACCAACTTAATCACCATAACGTACACATTCACGTCCCCAACGGGACTCGAACCTCCGAACTCAACATCACCGAATTCGAATAGGGGGCTTTTTAGAGCAGACGAGATGCAACCTTACCGTGGCACGACTGTCGTCTGATATGAGAGGGTTGGAGAACGGTAGTGGGAAAATGGGGGTGGAGCGTAGGAGGGGGGGGGGGTAGTAGTCTCGATCCCAGCAGTGCAGGTGAAGAAAGAAATCGTTTTGGGTGTGGAGGAACATTGGAGGATTGGATTGTCCAAGAGTGGTTTTTTTTTTGTCTTTCATTTGATTCAGTTTCATTTGGTGTTTATTTTTCGTTGTTGAGATGTTTGATGTATGGGTATGATAGGGTATTTTTCTTGAAAACGATTGTTTAATTATTTGACTTATAAGAAATTAGCTTATACGAAATAGCTTATTATTAAAAAAATAGCCTACTTATAAGAAATGTAAAAAATGCAAACTTGTTTAACCCTTCCAGTCCCAGTGATGCCATTTGGCATCATCATTTTTCTGATCATAAATTTTAAAAAAAAATAATACGTCTGACATCTATCAGGATTAATAAAAAATATTTTCTAATAGAAAAAGGTTTGCAGAATCGAATGATGTTATTTTTGATATTATAAATGGCTAATGGGACTGAAAGGGTCAAACTGTATAAGACTCGCACCTATATTTCCAAAGTTTGAACGAGATATTTTATGTTTAGGAGAATTTTTAAAATTAGATCTATTTCTCGAAATGAACTTTGTGTTTAAAATAATAACCCCTAAAAACTAGAGGTCAGAGGTGTAAACTTAGTGTTTCTACATGTGATACAAATTCATATGTTTAATGTTTTTATTAGTTTAGTTTTATTTTTAGTTTGAATTATCGTTGCACTAGAGCTACACGAGGGCTATTGGCGAAGCGCTTCGTATTTTAGAACCACAGTCAAGTGACGATCCGACACCTGAGTAGGCACCTAATGCAACCAAAATGTTTTATTAGGTATTTTATGTATGGAAAATTTATTCAGATTATCACTACTTCTCGAAATGAACTTGACCGTAAATTTAATAACTCCTAAAAAATTAATGGTCAGAGGTGTAAAATTGTTTTCTCTGTGTATAAGATTCAAAATCATGTTTTCCAAAAAATACATTAGAATACATTGGTGTGGGTGCTTACAATTTTTTAAGTTCTTGAAATGGATGTAGTTGTTATATTAATGTTCCTTTAAGAAAAAAGAAAATAGTTAATATTATACACTTATTTTCGCTGCATAATATTTAAACATAGATTGACAATAATATGCGAATAAAGAAATTTAGTTGTTGCTGAATTATCAAACGTACTAGAAATGAGCATATGGGCAAAAAGTTTAAACTTGTTTTTCTTGCATTAAAGGTAAATTTAAGTTCACCAACTAAACCATTGAAGAATGTACAATGTTAAAAATTTTGTGCTTGGTTTCACCATGATATTGGTTCCTTTCATCATGATATTGGTTCCTAGTAGCTGCAACGGCTGTGTGGTGAAATGTTTCACCTTATTTTCGGTGTTTGGTTGAACCATTTTTCTGGATTTGGAAACAAAAACCTGAGAAATGGTTCAACCGAATACCAAAAAATATGGTGAAACATTTCACCACACAGCCGTTGCAGCTACTAGGAACCAATATCATGGTGAAACCAAGCACAAAATTTTTAACAGTGTAGATTTCTTAACTAATTACTTTCAATTATCTAATACCAAATGTATGATAATGATAACATTGCGACGGGGCCAATAATCCGTAATGCAGATTGTGTGTTTTCTTTACGTTTTGGAGTTTGCCGATTCTGAAGAGAATTTTTATGAACATTAGTCTCCCTGTCAGTCTGTCTGTTAGAGCGATCAATTAATATTATGTTTTTCTTCAAATGCATAACAATAAAATAAATAAAAATTAATCTGAAAATAGAGCAAATCAGGAAAACTTTCCCCTGTCTTACCTACGTTAACAGTCTACAGTGAAATCACATTTATAGTTTTGCTTATATTTTTATCATTGAGGATGCTTACATATATTTTCTACACTGTTAAAAATTTTGTGCTTGGTTTCACCATGATATTGGTTCCTAGTAGCTGCAACGGCTGAATGGTGAAAAGTTCCACCATATTTTTGGTATTCGGTTGAACCATTTCTCAGATTTTTGTTTCCAAATCCAGAAAAATGGTTCAACCAAACACCGAAAAAAAGGGGAAACATTTCACCATTCAGCCGTTGCAGCTACTAGGAACCAATATCATGGTGAAACCAACTAATATCATGGTGAAACCGAGCACCAAATTTTTAACAGTGTAAATGAGCTTTAATTCTGAACACTAAGCATTTATTCTATTAACACAATCAATACTACGATTCCACTAACATAAAGCATAATAACGCCCCCGTATTAACTTTTAAGTTTTGAAAGCCAAAACTATTATATTGAGTTGTACATACTGTAGCGTAAAAATAATCTGCTGCAAAAAAGAATGATCCTTCATTTGAGTTTCGTGAAACTACTGGTTACCTTGACTCCTTACGTTTGAGAATCTGTTTTTGAAACGGGTTGCAGTGATAAATTATATTTTTACTTCACGTTTCTGTTTCTGTTACTTTAACCCTCTGAGGGATAAGCAAATTGGCTGAAGTGCAAACTTGGTTTCACTGCATGAGATTTAAATTGAAAATTTTAACTAAAAAATTTAATTTCTTACATTTTTTTTAAATAATATTTTTGCAGAAGATGGTTATAAATGGCTCTTTCATGCTTTAAATTTTAAAATGTAATAAAATTATTAAATTCATAAATGTTTAAAAATTATGTGTGTTGCGGGAAAAACCTGAAAGTCAGGCGACAGGTTTATATGTCTGTATCCCTCAGAGGGTTAAAAGGAATCTGTGATTTGATGAAAGTTAATGTCGTATTTCCAGTCGTGCATTCTGCCTTTTTTTCTGCAATAAAATGCGAAGTTGTGTTGAAGTGTTTTTGTATTTTGAAATATTTTTTCTTTCCTGAATTTTATATTATTTTGATCTCTGTGCTTCGCGGTGTGTTGAGTTATTTTCTATATTGGTTCCAAAAAGTTTAGCCTGGCCTATAATGGTTCTTTATTCGAAATAACTATCTTAGAGCTTAAATTTCACATCGAACAAGATAGGTAACAAGTGCTTCTGCCAGTTGGCCCCCGTGTTGTTGTTGTGTTGAAGTTTGCGAAATCTTCTCTCGTTTCCTGCTTTAGATTACCAAAATTAACGAAATATAAGGGAAATGACGACCATGGTCCTGAACATTTTATGGAAGCCAAATTAAGTTTTAAGAAAAATTGTATATATATATTTTTTTAATTTCAAAAAAATCTAAAATATTTTGTAAATGAAGATGTTAATGTAATCAAAAAGTCGTCGTTAAGGGATTCAATATTAAAAAAAAACACATTTTATTTTAGTAGTCTGAACAAATACTATTTAAATTCGAAAAAACGAAACAAGTTTTTTTTTACATATCCCTGGGTTAAAATTAGACCAGTTTCATGATGTATGTGACCCTGAGAAAGTCCAAAAAGAAAAGTGGGCCGTCGTTGACGTCCAAAGTTGTGTTTAAGGGAGAATGGGCGCGCTGGACCGGGGGTCTCCAAAGCAAAGTACATCAGTGTTAATCTTATGGGGAAAAAACTATTTTCTCTGCCACATTTCTCCGGCTGTATTGAATATTTTTACAAGCGGACTTTTTTATGTGATAAATGTATCTGACTTACAGGTCCCGACCTTCCCACATTTTGAAATTGGTACTAATATTTTTTTTTAATTTTCAACAAATAATTTTACACAAAATATTCGAAGCAATTTCAAAAAGTGGGAAGATCGATACCTGTAAGTTATCTACATTTATTATTAAAAAAAAACCTTTTTTAAAAATATTCAATACAGCCGGAAAAATGTGGCAGAGAAAATAGTTTTTTCGCCATTGGATTAACACTAAGGCACTTGAATTTGGAGACCCGCGGTCCAGCGCACCCATTCCCCCTTAAAACATATTTTTGGATGAAACTTTCGTTTATATTCCTATCCTTTAGATAATGTTTACATATATCTTCTAAATAAACTATAATTCTAAGCACTAAGCATTAATTCTACTTAAACAATCAATAATACAAGTCCACTAACATCAAGCATAGTAACGCCCACGCATTAACTTTTAAAAGCCCGTTCTTTCAAAATAATTGATTCAGTAGCGCGAAATTTCGGTTTTACGTGATAAACTCACGTTTTGTCATTTTCGTGCAAAATGTTCAGTTTGGTTATTAACTAGTAATGCGCTGTTGTAGTAACTGATTAAAATGCTTCCTCACGTTTTGATTATCACGGGCTCTTCATGTTATAATAGGGAACTTTCGCATAGCGTTAAGGGAAACCGTAACGCTAACGCTAACCTTATTTTGTGTTCATTACGCATGCGCGAAGAATAAGGGATGCTTTGCAAAAATGCCCTTTTGCATAGCGTTAGCGTCTAACGTAAACCTTATCCTTATCTACGTAGAAATCGTAACCTCGACTTAAAATTAAGAGACAGTTGATGGTTTTGTTAAAGCTTTTTCAATGCAGGCCTCTAATGGAAGTTGGCAGGCAAAAAATAAAGGTTATCAAACATATAAGTAAACAACAAAGTTTTAGCGATCTTCACGATAGTTGCAGACTATTTTTAACTAAATGGTAACTTAATAATTAACTTAACATATTAATTTTTCAAATATAGATTCTTCTGTGGAATAAAAAAAAATTGTTGCAGTTATTGCCATGCAATTTAGCTCTTTTGGGGTCCCTTTGTAAAAAAAAACTGGTTACTAATTGATTGTATAATATATTGTTGACATTTCACAAGAAATAAAAGCTGTCATACCATGCATGAGATTTAAAAAGACACATAAATTTAGTTTTCATGTATTTTGGGAAAGAAAATGTCAATAAAATGTTTAACCTAAAAATTTGTAACACAAAATTACAGATTTTATTGGCATCTTTATATATTTTCCAGTGGACAGTCTGAAATAATGTGTGGGTGGGTTAAAAAAAATAATAAAACATGAAAGTGTGACACTCAGCCATAGATAGAACTAACTCATCTTGTAGATTTGAATGCAGTCAAAAACAGTTCCATAAATATCAATGTTCACTGTTCAGGTGCATTTTGTGAATATGATATTTTGCTTAATGATAACGGTGAATCCAAAAATACCGTTTCTGATTTAAAAGTTAAATTCTAAGCTAAAGTTGGCCACCACACATATTCTTTAAAAGCTCTCTGTATGTTAAATATAGTAATAAAAGATGAGGGTCCTGGTTTGATTTTTGCTTGTCGACCATCTGAGACAGTACTATGGAGGGGAGGGTACTTAAGTTAATAAAAATAATCAAACATGAAAGTGTGACACTTATCCATATACATAACTCATCTTGTAGAGTTGATGGCAGTCAAGAACAGTTCCATAAAAATTATTTGTTAAGTGCAATTTGTGAATATGTTAATTGCTTAATGAAAACGGTGAATTCAAAAATACAGTTTCTGCTTTAAAAGTTAAATTCTAAGCTAAAGTTTGTAACTTTATATATTCTTTAAAAGCTCTCTCTATGTTAAATACACAAATACAATAATACAAGATGAGAGGAAATTTTTAAAAGGGTTAAGGTTCTGGTTAGTTTTTTGCTTCCTGTCGACCATCTGAGGCAGTACTATGGTGGGGGGGGGGGGGGGGGGGGGTCCTCAAGTTAAAAAAAAAAACATGGAAGTGTGACTCATCCATAGATAGAACTCGTCTAATAGAATTAATTGCACTCAAGAGTAGTTCCATTAAAATTATTTGCCAGGTGCATTTTGTGAATATGTTATTTTGCTTACTGATAACTGTAGATCCAAATATACAGTTTCTGGTTTAAGAATGAAATTCTAAACTAAAGTTTGCAACTTTATATATTCTTTAAAAGCTCTCTGTATGTTAAATACAATATAATAATAAAAAAAGGGGAAATTTTTCTAGGGTTTAGGGACCTTGTTGGCTTTCTTGCTTCTTGTCGACCATCTGAGGCAGTACTATGGGGGGGGGGGGATCCTCAAGTTTTAAAAAAATAACTAAACCCGAAAGTGTGACTCATCCATAGATAGAACTCATCCAGTAGAATTAATTGCAGTCAAGAACAGTTCTATTAAAATTATTTGCCAGGTGCATTTTGTGAATTTGTTATTTTGCTTAATGATAACGGTGAATCCAAAAATACAGTTTCTGATTTAAAAGTTAAATTCTAAGCTAAAGTTGGCCACCACACATATTCTTTAAAAGCTCTCTGTATGTTAAATATAGTAATAAAAGATGAGGGGAAAATTTTCAAAGGGTTTAGGGTTTTGGTTTGATTTTTGCTTGTCGACCATCTGAGACAGGACTATGGGGGGGGGGGGGTACTCAAGTTAATAAAAATAATCAAACATGTGAAAGTGAGACACTTATCCATATACATAACTCATCTTGTAGAGTTGATGGCAGTCAAGAACAGTTCCATAAAAATTATTTGTTAGGTGCATTTTGTGAATTGTTATTTTGCTTAATGATAACGGTGAATCCAAAAATACAGTTTCTGATCTAAAAGTTACATTCTAAGCTACAGTTGGCAACTTCATATATTTTTGAAACGCTCTGTGTATTTTAAATACTAATATAGTGATAAAAAGATGAGAAAATATTTTCAAAGGGTTTTAGCCTTGTTTTATTTTTTTTACTGCTACTCGACTATCTAAGGCAGTATCATAGGGAGGGCTTGGGGTCTCAAGTTTAAACAAATCTCTATAACATGAAAGTATGACACATCACTAGATAGAACTTGCTTTTAAAATTGATTGTAATCACTAAAGTTCAATAACAAATATTTATCAATGTGTATTTTGTGAATGTTGTTTTGCTTAATCATAACAAGGAATGCCAAAATAAGTTTATGCTCTAAAATTTTTATTAAGTAAATTTGAGCACTTTATACTTTCTTTTAAAAGTACTCTTTCTTGCATTACAAAATGAAAATCTAGGTACAAAATGATAAAAATAAAGTTTTTTGCACATATGTTTCCTTCATTGGTATTTGAAAATGGTCTTGTTCCATGCTTTAAGAGTACTATTGAACATGGGAAGTGCAACACATTCGAGACAAATGAGTTTTGAAAAATTCATAATATTTTCAAAATTAAAATATTTACTTAAATTTAATGCAGTTTCATTAAAAACATTTACTTTTAGTGTTATTTTATTGGAAGTGTTATTTTTGATCAATTAACAGACCATCTATAAATCGATTCTGTTCGAATTTAAATTTTTTAGCTAAATTGAACTATTATAAAATTATATGTCTCTTTGAACACGTTTTGACAATTTTATAAATTAACAACACATGAAAGTGTAGCTGATTTAAGTAATGAGCATTCACCCTTTTAGAATTCGGTAGTATACAATTTAACAAATTGAATTTGAAAGAAATAAATATCCAAAAGTGGAAGATAAACTTTTTACATTAATTATTAAAAACAAACTTTTTACAAAAATAACGGGTAGTATTCAAAAAATATGCCACGGATATACATTTATACGATTAAAGGTTTTACGGTTTGACTTTTTAAGAAAAATTTTGGAAATGTTTACTTTCCACCATTTCGATTATATTTAGTGATTTTAAATAAATTTTTTATTTAAGCGAAAGCTTTTTTGTACTTATTCAACAACAAAGATCAACGCCATAACAAAATCAACAACTAACAAGACACGTGATTTAACGTTTTTAGAAAGCGTTGCGTTTACAAATTTCGAATAGGAGCGGAATTTCGCTTAACCTATACTACGCACGTTGATTGGTCAAAGGTTAAGGTTTGGTTAGACGTAGCGTTTAGTCACGAACCGTTATTGAAAATCTCTATAATGTGTTTTGTGCCCATAAAATGGTTTTGAAAGTTTTGATTTTAAAGTACTTTAAGAGGGATTGTCAGTCCCATAGAGTTAATGCATTATTTTCTAATCACAACTTCCGCAGAAGTATTGCTTTGCCTTGTTAGCCCTTTTTCCCCAAGTATGAGAATCAACATAACATCGAAATGAAAAAAATTTGAAATGAAAATGTTATGTAGTTATTTAATTATATATTTTTTAAGTTTTAAAATGCCAAAAATTACAGCAGATGGCGACACTATTTTAAAACTTTATCAACTAATAATTAAGTAACCGGATGTTATTTTCTATTCAATTTTGTTTTAAATTGATGTTATGATGATTCTCATACCTGGTGAAAATGGGATAACACGGCAAAGCAATTCTTTTGCAAAAACTGTGATTTCAAAACTAATGCATTATCTCTATGGGACTGACAGTCCCTCTTAAAATGAAAGCACAACCATTTTGAATAGCTTTACAAAGGGAATTGGTTCGATTTTAATTGCCTATTTTAAACAAGTTCAAAAACAGCGGCTCAGTGACTGAAAGGTTTAATGTGTCCGCCTCATAAGCCCAAAATCGCGGGTTCAAGCCCCGGCTGAGTCGTCGGATTTTCTGGATGGGAAAATCTTGGGCACACATGGCATATGATTATGTGACATGCAAAAGATCCCTGGAGTATCTATTTGGCTTGGGGTTCACTCGGCAAAATTAAATCTCGGCATACTTTAACATCCACATAGAGCTTAGATTCATTGTAATCTGCGCGTCAAAATCGGTAGCTAGAATCTGCCTAGATGGTGCCACAAAAAATGGCTCTCAGTTCTGGGGAATATGCCGAGTCTGCAAAGGCTTGACCGCCAACATTGCAGCCCCATTGGAGAAAAAAACAAGTTTAAATCCTTTGTTTAGACTTTTTTTAACACTATGAGCTAAGTTTTCAATATATTTTTTATTAAAAAAATGCAGATAATTTTTATTTTTTAACGATTTAAAACATGCAAAATATTTTATATTAAATTTATTTTTTATTTTTATTTGCCAATTATTTTATTCTCGTACAGCAATTACATATATTGTGAGCTGTTTAAAAAACAAAAGTGCCTGCACTTTCCAAATTAACAAATTAAATGCTTTCTGCAAGAAAATTTTTTATGCAAAAATAAGTGTTTTGCTTTATTAACGAACTAGCCTATATGTAAAAAGTTGCTTTATCCTACTAAACAATTTGAAAGGGACATATTACAGCCACATTAAATTGTACGTTATATTGTCAGCTTTGTGAACGGTAGAAATGTATTAATGATATTATCAATGGCTTTTTTATGGGTAATTATTAATTAACCGATAAAATGTAAAAATAAATACATCCACGTATTTAGTAACTCATGCTTCTTTCAACCACTTTGAAAACAAATTTTACCAACGTTATTATTTTAAGAAAATTTCGGCACATTTAAATTTGAAATAAATGTGCACTTTATTTTAAGGATATTTATACTAATGTATTTAATTATTCGGAGCAAGAATATTCTGTCAAATCCTCTTATGACCTACTTTAATCTAAATACAGTCCCTGGACAAATTATTAGACGTACTGCAAGTTTTCATGTAAAATATTAATTACCAATATAGGTGTTGCCATATGTTAAAAATAAATACAAATATGTAGTCTACAACAATTCTTTTAAATAAAAATCAATATTATTGTAGTTTAAATATACCATTATTGCATAAATACGCTTAAGAAACATAAAATTACTAAAAAAATTACAGTGCGTCTAATAATTTGTCCACGGACTGTATATTTGAAACTAATTGTATGCTAATTGAAACAAACCTATAATAACTTTATATATTCTCTTATAGAATTGGTGGATACCAAACTCACTGTAACAATACCAAGCTATTGTTTGCTTCTACCATTTCCTACTATTGACCCATTTAACTTGACCAAACAACGAAGAAACCTTAAGAAAATGGACTTTAGATTGACCAGTTTCGTAGGAAAGAAGACCCATGATCTAGGACAATAAAGTTTATCCGAGTCTACTTAAACTCTGAGATATACTAAACATTTTCTAAATAGATTTAAGTATTATGAGAGAATTTGACTTTTTAATCATTACTTCTTTTTAGTTTGGGATTTCCTTATTTTATATAAAAACTAAGTATGAGAAATCCAGTAGAAAAGTGAACAAAGTATTATATGAAGTAATTTCATAAAAAAAAATCTATATTAACTAAGCATTTGACATTAACCTTATAAATAAGTTTTACGTTAATAATGCATTTTAAAGTTATTTTAGTTTAGTTTTAGTTAGAATTATCGTCGCATCAGAGCTACACGAGGGCTATTGGCGACGGGCGTCGTATTTTAGAACCACAGTCAAGTGACGAGCTGACACACGAGTTGGCACCTAACGCAACCGTTAAGGGCGACATCGTACGCAGCGTTGGGACTTTGGATGATATTTAACGTGCACTCCTCCTACACGGAGTATTATTCGTCGGACATTTTTGGCTGTACGGGCCGTTTATAGGTCGGCAGTTATTTTGGCGATGCCTGGACCCGAACCTGGGACCTTTCGCATGCTAGGCGGACGCCTAACCGACTGGGATCCCCCAGCCCTATTTTAAAAATATTAATGTGTTATCACCTTCATTCAACAAACTGTAATAGTTTGATACTTTTATGGTGACAGAAAATATAGCCGACTCGGCAAATGATAAAAATGAAGAAAAGTCATTTTAATTCAATGAAATTTGGTTTAGTTGAAAAAGACATGACTAATTATGTTACACAATGTTGTTTTAAGCTTACTACATTTTCTGACACACTACACACCGTCCTTGTCTCTTCACTTCCCTTCCGTGCCTTAAAGTTAACGCATAAATATCATTAATCTACCTAAGACTTTAAGGAAACCAGGAAGTGAGCGATAGCTGAAAACGACGAAATAGAAGCCCGAGAGTAAAATTTCACGAAATATATTTATTTTAGACATGGGAGTTTAATTTTTTATATGTTACTAATCACATTTTCATCTAATAGATATTATAAAAGATTTTAATGGCAATAAATTTATGAAATAACACTTTTTATAGTGACTTTTTTGAAAAAATTTCGACATAGAGTTGACTGCAGGTACACTTTTCTTAAAAACTATAAATTCCAATGATTTCTAACTTTGTACACTATTTTTACTTATGTTGCTTGTTATGTTGAAGTTAAATTTTCTCAAAAATATTAAAAAAATTTCAAAGAAATCTAGTCTTTAAATATGCACACAAAAAGTGTCCCATTTTCCAACATTATAAAGCCTCCCAAAATTATAAAAATATGAATATATATGAAATTTTGTGAACTTTAACATAACAAGCAACAAACGTAAAAATAGTGTGCAAAGTTAGAAATCATTGGAGTTTATAGTTTTTGAGAAAAGTGAACCTGCAGCCATGTCGGAATTTTTTCAAAAAAGTGTCACGATAAAAAGTGTTATTAGTTTAAATGGCAATAAATGTATCTAATATCTTTTATAATTTCTATTATAATAAAATGTGATTAGAAACATATGAAAAAATTAAACTCCTATGTCTAAAATAAATATATTTCGTGAAGCTTTACTCTCCGGCTTCTATTTCGTCGTTTTCAGCTCTATCGCTCACTTCCTGGTTCCCTTAAAAATGAAGCACAGTAAATATTATTTTAATAACTCTTATTTATTTGCAACATTTAACCATTTATTTGATCCTTTGTTTTTCATAAATACATATTCTTTAAGAAGATCTAAAAACTAGCATAATTAAGATGGAATTGAAAATTAAAGTTTTTAAGAATTTCAAGCGCTTTTCCAGTAAGAAAAACAAATATTGCAAACATAAAATGTTTTATAGCGCACATCTTATTTAAATTAAATACAAATTGAAATATTAATAATTATAAGGAAAAACATAATAATCAACAAGCATACATTATACAAATATTTACTTGATTGTTTTTAATTGGGGTTGTTAATTAGAAATGAAGAAGTTATGCATATTTGAAAATTAATGATCTAAAATAAGCAAAAGTAAGACTAGAATATATTCAAATAATTTTTTAATCTAATAAATGAAGAAAACTGTATATTAAAATTTCAAAATATTTTTTTAACCATTTTGAAATTCAGTTGAAAATTTGTAGACAAATAATTAATTTTCAGTTGTTTTGGTAATGAAAATTATGTTAAAATGTATATGTATAAATAACTCAATATTTCGAAAGCAGCAAAACATAGACATTTCGATTCTATGCGAACATTTTACCAAATGTTCCGAAATTCATACTTTTCAAAAGAGGGTTTTAGTAAGAATCTTTCCATTTATTAAGTTTAAAGGAATGTATAAAATGATTTTTCTCATTTAAAGGTCAACGTAAAAAGCATAAAAATTACTTTTTCTTAAATGACAATTTGAAAGGAAGAGGGGCTTTTAGTTTTGAATGTAAAAGCGAAAATGAAGTCTTTAAACGTTTCCTAACTTAATCTAAATCGTTAAAAGTTTTATAAAGCTTACAATTATTAATGCAAAAAATAGTTTTAAATAAGTCCCTCTAGTTAAATTTATTCAGATTATTATAATATTTGGAAGCTTTCAAAGTTGAAATTAATTTCAGTATTTTTTTTTTAAGAAGGACACGTACCTCGAAGGCCTTAAGTTTTTATTTCTTAATATTTTCACTTAAAATTTTCAGCATAGTTGAAAAATATGAATATTAAAACTACTACGTTATTTTTTTTTGTTATTTTTTAGTTTATGGACAAAAAAGTTGACATTTTACCCCGATTTTTTCAAATATTTAAAGCCCTACTCCTCCCTTAATTTTATAGATTCAAGTGTAATTTGTTTTTTACATCATTATACAAGTGTGTTGAACAACACAATGTTAATACATTTCAAAAATAATAAAATAATAATTTTTTGGCAAAAATATTTGTCAAGGACACTCAATTTTTTTGAGAAAAAGAATGCTTTTTCAATGTAAAATGTATTATTTTTTTAAACTTAGATAATCAAATTTCATAAAAACTCAGCATAAGTTTGTTTACTACATCATAAGGAAGAAAAAAAATGACTTAATAGGATGATTTTCCTCTGAGCCTTAGTGGTTCGAAGAAGGTGAAAAGCTCAGAAATATGTTTCCGAGAAAAACACTGTTAAAGATTTTAGTTGTTATTGAAAGTACCTATACACATCATCTAAATTATAAGAAAAACACATGAACAAAACTGATAACGACTACCAAATTTAGACAACATATTCTTCAATATGTAAGGTATCATTTCTGATAATAAAATTTGTTTCGACAATTTCAAATTATTTTTCGCTTTTCAAGGTACGGGTCTAATTTAAAGTAGTTGTTAATTTTAGTTATTAGTTAATAATAATAATAATTATGACTACATTGCTACATTACTACAATTTTAGAGATTTTTTTAATACATAAATCGTAAATTTGTAACATTGTTTATTCACAAATATTTGTTATGTTGAATTTATTCTTTTTTGACTTTAAATATACTTTATACAATTTTAAATTATAGAACGGATTAATATTTTAGATTGAAAAATTGCGAGCTATTACAAACAAGGATAGTTCCAAATTGAATAGATAAATATTTAAAATAAATTCGACGTATAACATAAATTCATATTAAATTGCTTCGAAAAATATTTGTTCAACTATACAAATTTTATCTAAACATTACGATGTAGTTTTAAAATAAACATCAGATTAATTATACTAAAGATAAATAAATAGTAGAGTTCTAAAATATTACATTTAAAGCAAACTACAGAATGGTTTCTTACTGGCAGACGAAATCAATAAAAAGGAAAAAATATTTTTTTAAAATAAAAATTTATGTAATTTAAAATCCTTTAAAGCCAGCTAAAAAGTTATGTACTTTTTATGCGATTTCATTTACAAAATAATGCCATCACAAATCTGTAAATGGTTGCATTTGTTCATGATGAACATTTTATCCAATTGTTTGATAGTAATTTATTGCTATAAATGAAGAAATATATATTACAGAATTTAGAGATCATTCCCTGTAATCATAATAATTATAAACCAGTAAGCACTTGCTAACAATTTAAAACGAAGACTGAATAAAATTTAAATATATGTGTCCAAAATTGTTTTAGAGTTAAAAACTGTGTAACTCGTTATTTAAATTATAGAAAAATTTAAAAACTGTTCTATAGTGCATGCAAAATAATATTTGCAGTCAATAGGCTAAATATATATTTGTGAAATCTTTTGGAACTTTGTTTGCGTAAGTTTCGAAGGCTATTCGTCACAAAAAATAAAACTTCATTTTCTACATATAAAATATGTCAGTAAGAATTTGGTCAAACGTTCATTACTAGACCTAACATATAAATCCTTTACAAAAAGGACTTCGGACATTTTGTTTATAGAAAATAATGAGACGCTACCAGAACGTAATTAGTTTTATAAAATATGTTTGTTATGCTTCTTATTCTTAACTTCAAGAGTATACAAGATTTAGCGGGAAGAAAATTGAAGTCTTATGTAGGTTAATTTGAATTATCGTCTCAGTAAAGCTACACTAGGGCTATTGGAAAAGAGGGTCATAATTTTGAACCACTGTCAAGTGACGAGCCGGGACCAGAGTAGCCACCCGACGTAACCATTAAGGGCGATATCTTAAGCAGCGTCGGGACTTTGAAGCATATTTAACGTGCACTCTCTTCACACGAGGATTATTCGTTGGACGTTTTTTGGCTTCCAGGGCCGTTTATAGACCGGGAGTTATTTTGGCGATGCCCGGACCGAACCTGGGACCTTCCGCATGGTAGGCGAACGGCTTAACCGATTGGACTCACCACCACTGAGTGAAGTAAAATGAAGTATTCTAAAAGTCCCTCTTATTGCAGTAAATTTTTAATACGAAACAGATTTTATTTTATTCGTTCTTGACGGAAAGTATGAAAAAGCTTATCTGGCATTGTAAGTTTAGTAGGCACTGTATAGAGCCAAAATATGTAAAACAGCTACTGCGACATATTGAATTTAAATAAAAAAATGTGCAGTTGTAGATTTTAGTTTGAGATTGGACTAAACTCAAGAATATTTCCCTTTATAAGAACGATTTAAATTGTTAGTTATTAATTTTGTTGTATGATCTATAGCACCAAACAATTCACCATAGGCACTTATTTGAACATATTGTGAAAGCAAATGATGACTTCAATTGGAAAGTCATTTATATTTAGGTTTTAAATCAGACATCATATTCATCTTATTCTAATCTCTAGTGATGTAGATAAAAGAAACATGTCTTGAAAGACTAGAATAAAATAGCTTATCGATGAAGGGTTTGGTTATTTTCGTTTCATTTATTAGATTTTATTGAATGGTTTCAGAAATCTAAGATATTGTTTGTGTTTCGTAAAGGAAATTGTTTCAAAAAAGAAGTTTGGAATGTTTTGAATAAGATGTATATCTTTAATCTTTCAGAATAATCCAATTGGTAAGAACCAAAAACAGTAGAGAATATTCAAAAAGTAAATATCGTCTGCTTGTGACAGAAAATATAAATAGAACGATAAAAGACAAACTCCCGCCCAATAACTCCAACTATAACTGTCTCCCCATTGCTCATCCTTGACAATTCGAATGACAAATCTAATTGGAATTCGAGCCGAGTTTAAACTCTAAAAATTCAAAGCTAAGTTTAAACCTATTCCAAAGTCAAACCAACGGAAATAGTCTCGAACTCATGTCGCCGACATCTGCTTTCGGATTCGCATTGTCGAAAGAATCGTTTTGGTTATATTTTGCTCTGATTATGTGGTTATCCCACGAGAGTATTTGATGGAATGGGAATGTTTCAGATGATGTAATGCTCTTGTTTTGATTTTTCACGTACTGCGAGTTCATTGGTTGCTTCAGTTTCACTCTCAAAATGACCGATATAGATGAAAGAAACTTTTCTTTCTATGCAAACATTCTTTAACAAATGTTCTAAACAACCAACAGTACAGCAAGAAGTTAACATTGAAAATTTTTTAATAAGTAAAATATTCTTAGAAAACCCATTTTCAAACACCAAAACATAAGTTATTCCATGCACCAAATGACAACAAACCGTTGGAGCTGTTGCCGTCCACGACGTGAAACAACCCCATTGTATCATACTAAACACAAAAATAATTAAATACAAATGCTTGAAAGTGGAATATTTGTATGCATCGAAATAGGTCACAAAAAAGTAATGATTTAAGAAAAAATATTTTATTGCTTTTTAATTTGTTTGACTATATTAAACTTTATGAACTAAATTGAATACGGATTTTTCAGCTGAAACTACTATGATAATCAAAGTACCATAAAATATACTCCGTAGATAAAGTTTCAAATCACTGTCAGTGATTGGTTCAAATATTTGGTCACAATAAACAGTTCAATAACTTTTCAACACTGAATTGTAAAAACACGGAATGACGGATTCCAACGGAATGTTTTTAACTACATTTAAATAGGTCAATTAACTACCTGAATAATTTAGTTTAGGCTTTGCTTTTAAGTTAGATGTAAATATATAAAACAAATAGAATCATTTTGGTAGAAATGCAGCAGTTAAAAAAACTTCGTCTGTGCATTGAGCCACCTATTATGACATTGATTGGGGAAATATTTATCTAATAACGGTTTCTTGCTATATCATGTACTAGTACCACTGTCTGAATTTAGGCTCAGCATATTTAACTAGCTCGTATAATTAGTTGGATTAGAGAACCTATGACGATAAATTGTGATTATATATTACCAATTCCAAATCATTCACAAAAGAGTTGAAAATACACTGTTAAATATGTTGTGCTCGTTTTTCAAAAAAAATATTGTTTTAAGTAGATGCAAACGCTGTGCACTGTTAAAAATTAGGCACTTTGTTTCACCAAAAATATGGTTCCTAGTAGCTGCAACGGCTGTGTGGTGAAAAGCAAAACCATATTTTTGGTATTCGGTTGAACCATTTCTCAGGTTTTTGTTTCCAAATCCAGAAAAATGGTTCAACCAAACACCGAAAAAAAGGTGAAACATTTCACCACACAGCCGTTGCAGCTACTAGGAACCAATATCATGGTGAAATGAACCAATATCATGGTGAGAGGAACCAATATCATGGTGACACCAAGCACACAATTTTTTGACAGTGTGTAGTGCAATGTTTCACCACATCTTCTGTGTTTGGTTGAAAACAAATCTGATATATTTCAACACAATACCGAAGATATGGTAAAACATTTCAAAACAGAGCCGTTGTAGGCACCTTCGATAAAATTCACGTAATTAAGATGTACACCTTATACACTCACAATATACAATAAATGACAAATAAATTCTATAAATACATTACAATAAATTCTAAAGTGGAATCGCCATTTACATAACCCTCCTAACGCTTTTACAAACAAAGGAACACAGATCGAACATGTCCTATACCCTGATCCGATTTTGAAGTTGATTTACTTCAATTTTACGTCCTGGTGCCTTGTAATGGATTGGCCTTCGGATCTCACGGAGGATTACAAAGGCAAAGTTTTGAATAATTTTGTAATTAAATGTATAGGATGCCGAAGGGGAGATATATTTATTGAGGTTCAGTCTAATAATAAATTGGCGCTGGATAATAAATGAATTTTAAACAAAAATAAAGTGTTTGTGTTGGGAAAATAATAATGCTGTGCAATAAATATATTTCATCAGAGTATGTTTTAATGGTTATTTAAACAACTATGCAGGAGTAAAATTTACTGAGGCCTAAAAATATTAGATTTGCAAACTTATATAAAAGATATTTTTAGCTAGTTGCGATTGTAATATGTACATAATCAGACGTTGATATTTTGTAATAGAATTAATCCCTTAGATGGTGTTATTTTGTTTCGGTTTTACTACCAGCCATCAAGATTATAATAAATATCGTATTATATAACCAGAAGCAACTAGATCTTTACCTTTAACATTTGGTGGATATGTATATGTGGCAACACCACATCTAAAAATTCACATTACCTTAAGTGACTTTAAATCCCTAATTATTATACTTTTAAAACAAAGAAATATAGCACAAAAATAAGTCATGTTTAATACTCTCTTACACTGTTAAAAATTAGGCACTTTGTTTCACCAAAAATATGGTTCCTAGTAGCTGCAACGGCTGTGTGGTGAAACGTTAACCCATATTTTTGGTATTAAGTTGAACCATTTCTCAGGTTTTGTTTCCAAATCCAGAAAATGGTTCAACCAAACACCGAAAAAAAGGTGAAACATTTCACCACACAGCCGTTGTCGCTACTAGGAACCAATATCATGGTGAAACCAAGCACAAAATTTTTAACAGTTTAGAGGACAAAAACACAATTACTCGTTAACCCAATTGCAAAACATATTTTATAATATTAACTATATAAGGTCAACGAACTTTCATTAATAGAAATCATTAACAGAAACTTTTCCTTACACGACCAAAAACTTTAAGTTAGTCCTTTCTACTTTCTTCCCGTAAGTAACTCAATTGAAAACCACAACTAATTTGGTTTGAAGCCAAGAAGAAAGTTAGTCGTTTTGAGCATCGTTAATTACTCGCCAAATTCACAGTCGAATCAAACTTTTCAGTTTCTAAAATGTGTCAGGTTTTAATGATTTTTAGCGATTTTTAATCAATGCAAGTTAATGGACTGTTACTTCGTTTCGTGAGAAATTGTTCTGTGGCTTACCAAAGTAAGTCGAGCAAGCTGAAAAGTTCTATTGTATCCAGAATGATCACTTGGGTTTAAAGGGCGTTCACATTTTTAGAATAAAATTCTGCAGTATTGTATTGGATCATATTTTAAATGACACAAATTCAAACATTTTGGTTTTATTTGAGAAAACCCGATGATTTATTTAAGACTAATTACTGAAAAATTAATGTTTAATTGTTTTGGATGTGCTTATTACAATAAGTAATAATACTGAACTAACTGCTTCCAGTGCTAACAGTTCTATGAAAAGCATGACCCATTTTACCGCAAAATAGACTCAGGCATGACCCATTACCCATGTTACGTCATTTAGTGACACATTCAGAACTCCTTCACTAAATTGTGGCGATAAAACGATTAAAAGCTATCAAACACCAGCTCTAAATATAGAGGAAAAGCAAAATAGTTATGTCCAGGTTTACAATTAACCAGTTTGAAATAAAACTCTTTAGTAATGAACTACAACTCAGTTAAAGTCACATATCATTAAACATCTGACTATTTTATAATATGATGGCGAAGACCTGGTTTTAATTTATTTAATTATTAGTTTATTCTAAAGTTATATTTAGCTTCTTAATCAGCCAATACCTAAAATATCCTATTTAATTGATCCCTATATCAATATCTGTAAACCCTATTATGCTAAACTTATCAATGAACAAAACAAACAAATGCTATATATATCAATTCGGACCATATTTTAACACACTAACTTAATTTCCATACCTCAACTGCAAAAACAATAAAAGGAAACAATGAATTAACCCATTGTATCACACCATAAAAGAAACCGGAAACCTGGGTTGGTTATTAACACTTTCCCATTTTAAATGTTTTATTTTTCTCCGGCATACATTGTTAATAATGGGAGATCATATATGTATACCTCTGGTGTTTAACACTGGAAATCATAAATAATATATGAAATAAAAGGATGCTTTTGGGGGTTGTTGGATTGTGTTCTTTAGTGAGAACAGTTTCTACTTTTATTAGTTTTTTGATAAATGGCTGTTAACTGATTTTGGATTACATTTGAACTTCGTCGAATTTATGTATGTAAAATAGAAAATTGTCAACAAAAGATTAAAAAGAGATGAACTACAAAAAAATACATGTTTACTGTGAGTGTACTGAATTCTTAAGGGGGACCTTACCCGCAATATTTTTCAAAATTGACATTTCAATGTTTTTATTGTTTCTTTAAATATGAAATCTTAGCTTTACAGCGATATCTTAAAATAAAAGTTTCAAGTGCTAATAGTATTTTTATTATTTTATTTTAAAAGTTTAGGTAAAATTCCCTTATTTTTCATAGGTAAGAAACCACTATTGTTTACTTTAAACGCTTATATCTCAAAACTTATTTTTCAATGTACGTGTACCTTTTTCTCAGAACCTACTATAAGTATCAAACTGAAATTTTTTACACGTCTTTAAGAAGTTGGTTTCTAAAAATCGCTGGAGGGATTTGAGTATAACTATCCTACTTTTTTTCTTTTTAATATTATTGATTTTTTTTGGTCAAAAATATGTAGTTTCACTTAAAAATTTATAATTTAAAAACTAAACACAATTTTTAAAAATGCCTCCAGTAAAGTATAGTTGAACATCCATTGAATAACTAGTAAACATTTTATTTTAAAGTATCAAATAGATTCTGAGAAAAAGGTACATAAAAAAAGGTCATTTTAACATGGGCTTCAATGGAGGGCTCCAGTCCCCCTTAAGCATTTGAAATAACAGTCGTTAATCAACAAGTTATTAAGTGTTTAACATGTGAAAATGTTGAATCGAAGCAATTACGATTGTGAAATCCTATTGGAGATGTGCTAAAGGTATTGTTTACTGCTATACTAGAATGCTTTTATCGGAAATGTTGACATAGTATTGTGTGTGGATTTCGAATGAATGATTATGTATGTCATATTTTAATGTTGAAATCATAGATTAATGTAATCGGAAAGCATTAAATTGTTGCTCGTGTTAGTTTTGATATATTTAAAAAAACAATTTAAAAGAGTAAATTAACTAGGAAGCCCAACAGTAAAGTCAATTTTTGCATAACATAAAAATAATTATTTAAATAACCTCTTAATGAGCAATCGAAAATAATTTCCCCTTTTATATTTGATTTAATTAGATTTTCTTTATAGAAACATTCGTGAAGGATCTAAACATTGGATCAACTTTCTGTAAAAGTATATTTATATTTGTTTTTAAGTCACTAAAATAAGTGGAAATATAAAACAGCTTCCAACTGATCGTGGCGTATTTAGTTCCAGTAAATGTTATTATGCAATCACAATTTCCCCAAACTTCAACTCTATAAAAAAAAACAGCCACCGATATTTTTTTATAAATCAAGACGCTATCTTCGTCAATCGGTAGAATATCACGTGACTTCATGTTTGAGAATTACGCAAAAATTATCAACTATCCATTTTAAAACTAAAAAAAAAAGTTAAAGTCTCATAAAACTGTAATAACAATGGACAATTTAATTTTACAATGGGTGATCGGAACGGCCATGCCCACACTGACGTCACAGTTACATCAACTGTTTTTTAAACCCCACAAACAAACTATCCGGCAGCTAATTCGTCTAAACTAGAATGGTCACGCCGACAATGACGTCACATTTACGTCAAGCATTTCCTTCTTGCCCACAAACAAATCACGTTCTGCCGAGTCGGAATCGTTCATTAAAGGTTATACACAGTCCATTTAAAATAAGGAAAATAATGCTATACTTTTTAATTAAAAAAAATATGTGTTTTGTAACATTAGTCAAATATATTTTAATAGACATATTTTAGAACGTTTTGATTCAAATGTAACTTTTCTGCCAATGACTATTTCCTTCAAACACTAAAGAATATGGTCTTCCAATTCTTAAGGAATTACTAGAGTATTTCAATAATTATTAGACATACGGTATACAGCCCAAAATCTTACTCTAATCATAAACAACTTCTTACTTAAAAACAACAACGAAACTATAAAATTCACCAAGCATATTTTAAGCCCTTCAACCTCTAGAACAAGAAACAAAGAAATATCCTGCTCCTAGGAGCATACCAGTCAGAGCTATCCAGTTTAAGAAAGAGAGTTTTTTAAATTTATATTAAATTTAAGGAAGTCTCAAAACGAAATTTTTTTAAAAAACAATATTGGACAATAAAGTTCGGTTTAAAGCCAAGCAAAGAATAATTCAATTCCATAATTCGCATAAATTGTATGTGGTTCCAACATTAGTCCAATATATTTTAATGGTTAGATTTTTGGACGTTTTGTTTCGAATTATTTTTTGCTGCCGGTAACTATTTCCTTAAAACCATAAAAAATATAGTATTTCAATAAATTTGATCTTACGATAATTATGAGACATACAATGTCCACCCCAAAAACATAATCTCTATAACATCAACTACTTCTTGCTTTGAAACAACGACGAAACTGTAACATTCATTCAGAAAATAAACAATTCATTCAAATCAAAGGAAAATATTCTGCAATTCCTTATTCACATAAATTACATACGTTTCTCAACATGACTCAATTATATTTTTAAAAGAAACTTTTAGTGCTTTTTTTATTCAATTTTTGTTGTTGTCGCGGTTTCTTGTATTCTTTTGAAACCCTAAAAAATGTTGACTTCCAATTCTTATTGGATTAGTATTTAAATAAGTTTAAACTTTCAATAAAATATAAGAAATACAATCTTCTTATTCCAATCCTAATAATAATCAACAACTTCTTACTTTAAAACAACGCCGAAACTATAAAATTCACCAAGCATATTTCAAGCCCTTCAACTTCTAGAACATGAAACAAAGAACTCTCCTGCTTCTAGGAGCTGACACCAGTCATTAGAGTAGACGTCACAAAATTCAGCGTCAGAATCAGTTCTGACGTTTAGTGTCTCCCAGTCTTTTAAAGACGAGACGCGAAGTTTAATTGAATTTTTCGGGGACAAAAGTTTCACGTATGGGGATATTTTGAGGATTTTATCGATATTGCTAGGATTGTTAGGTATTGTTTTTAGTTGAGTGAAAACAAATAAGTTCGATTTGCTTTTATTGTTTAAGGTATACATACACACCACAAAATGCCAAAAATAACCAAATTAGACATATTTGTTTTTAGGTCCTCTTTAAAATGATGTAAAGTTTGTACTGATACTGCACTCTAATAAAAAGTTAGAGGTTTTTCTAATCTTCCAAATCGAGAAAGTTAGTTAGCTTTTATAACCTTTAAACTTAATTTTCCCAAAAATTTATTTTTCTCATGTGTTACTTTGCTTAAACAATGATAACTAAAGTTAAAATTAACATTTTGTCAAACAAATCGTTTATTCATTTGTGGAATAAGTTGAAGGAGGGCGTGAACCTCAAAAAATAAGATTTGGTTTTTAAATTAATTTTATATTGCATGTCAAAGTTTTTTTTTCTAAAAAAAGGGTTTTTTTTATAATGTTGCTTATTATAAAAAATTATAAATAAAAACCTAAAAGAGCACAAACTTGGTTTAAGGTTCACGCCCTTCAGAATGAATTGGTGATTAATTTGCATGGTAATTTTATAGGTCTAAGTTAATTAGTTCTTGAGTTATGAGTGTTTAAAAACATGCTAATTAATGCATAAAATGCTAATTAATGCATAAAATGCTAATTAATGCATAAAATGCTAATTAATGCATAAAATGCTAATTAATGCATAAAATGCTAATTAATGCATAAAATGCTAATTAATGCATAAAATGCTAATTAATGCATAAATGCTAATTAATGCAATAAAATGCTAATAATTAACATTTTATTTTTAAAAATATTTTTACACGTACCCTCATACACTTATGAATTATATCAAAATATAAAATAATTAGATTTTTAAGTGAAATATTAGAGGAAAAAAAGTTCAAATGTATACGTACACTTTAAAACTAGACATATTTCGAAAGGACGGACCCCTGTTCGTTTGGCTCGCATTGCTAATAACATTGATAGAAATCAACAGTAGAAAGGTATGAAAATAGAAATAAATCGGACCACATTTGATTTTTTGAGAAATGCATGTCTGTTATATTGTATCCAGATAAAGACAATTGTACATGTGTGTTAATATTTTGTAATAATAAATATTTGTATGGGAAGGTGTCTTATAATTTTAAACAACAACCATATAATGAAGACAGAATCAGTATACCACATTAGTATACATTCCAGGTAAGTTATTAGTTTTTCTTACTAACTTTTGCTATTTAGTAAAACAATTTAAAATTTAGAGTTTTAAAAAAAGCTATGATGGTAAGACATTTTCCAAATAGGCCTCAAAATAAAAGCGAAGCGTTGGGAATTGTTTTAAAAAAAAATGCCACAAACCTGATCACATAATTGAATGTTATCATACTGTTGAAATACTTATCCACAACTTCAAGAGAATCCACCCGAATTTGAAAACATCGTGTAATGCCTAATTATTTATAATAACCATATTTAGTAAATCAAGAAACCAACCACCTTTGAAAATTTGCATTCTTGTTGTTTATTCTGTTTTCTTGCTTCAAAAGTGTAAGCTTTCGGACAACTTTCTCCTTTGATTTAATACACCATTAAGCCTAACTAGACGAATAAATTGCACAAGCTTTGTGTCAAAATGGTGACGGAAAAATAATAAAAAGGTATTTAACGGCTATAACCGTAAATAACAGTCGCACCCTTACGCAGTTTTAGTAAGGATTAAATGCTTAAAGAGTAAGAATTCTGGAACACACAAAACTGCAATTAAAAGTAATGCTAGTTTCGCCCAAATAAAACAATTCATTAAAGTGAGATCTTAAGTAACAATATTTTGTTAACTTTCTTCAACCCCTTTGTAGGTACATGTTTAGAAAAATTAATGGTTGGCGAAATTTCGCATAGATGTTAAAAATTGTAATTTAAAAAAAACGTAGAAATTGTCATTTTTCTTTTAAGAAATTAAGATTAACGATTTTTTTCTTATTTTCACATTAAATCTAGTTTTATTTGGAACAGGTTTATTTCAATTTTTTTATTGTTTATATTTTCACTTTCGCTGGTTAAAACTATTATCATACGTGGCAATTTAGTCAGGCTATATTATATAGCTGAAACTTTCTTTTACGGAACATCGAATTTTTTCGCTTTTCAACGGCAACATATAAAAGTATGTCTCATATATCCGCACTACATTGCTTGATGTTTGTATTCAGTTTAAATTCATACTTAGAATTGGAAAAAAAAGCTCGAATACTGTTATTAAAAGTTACTCAAAAATACTTATGGTATCTTAAAGCACGTACGTTCTACATTTGTTTTCTTTTACTAAATTGATTTTGTTTGAAGATGTAGGTATGCGAACTTTTCCAGGAATATATCTATCTCAAAGAAAAATAAGTATTTTGAAAGAATTTTCTAAGATGTACTTTTTTACATAATTCAAAATATGATCGGAATGATACGAAGGAATGCTTCGTATCATTTGATATGGGAAGCCGTATGTTAAAATATTAAAATTTATGTTCCAAAAAAAAGAATAAACACAAATTGAGTAAAATTAGAAAAATGTTACATTTGTCTTTTTTAATTTTTAGAAAAACAATACTGATATTTTTTAAAAAATCCAAAAATAGCAGAAATAAAAACTTTTATTTTTCAAACAGAATACATCGGCTGCCAAGGGGCCACCGGGCCCTTCCAGACAACACATAAAATTATACAATCGAAATCATCAAGGAAAATTAATAGCAACATTACAAATTATACCCAAACAAAAGGGGAACAAAACAGAACAAGTAGGTTTGTAACAGAATCTGTCACTTAACCCGCTTCCAAACAGTTGCGTTAAACAGGTAAAAAGGCGCCAAACACAGCATTAATTCTATATTAAACAGTTACATGCTAAATTTGGCTAGTTTTATTTATTTTATTTCGAAAATTCAATAACTATTACTTATCGTTTGCAAAAATTAATTTATATTTCAAAGAATAAATATGTAATATTCCTCGCTTTTAAATAGAATGAAAACATATCATATAAACATACGAAAAATCTCGTAGTGAAATATATTTGACGTCATTTCAACTGATCGATGTCGCAAAAACAAATTTATTTTAATTTATTGTCTAAAAGATTTAAGTTTCTCGGGCGATTGTTGCGAATGGTGATTTAATTCAAATAACAAACAGTGCCTTTAGCTATTTGTAATTCAAACTTTTAAATGCCAAAATTAACTATTTTCATAAATCTTTCTCAGATTTAATAATTAGACTTTATCGTTTACTAAATTTGTTTGAAGTTCGAAGAATAATGATGTAATCTTTTTTAATAAATATCTTTGTGTCGCCACAATTTCCCATTTACATTTCTTTCGAAAATTCACTTATTTATAGTTTGTTAAATTAATATACAGTTCAAAAAATATATAAATAGTTCAAGTGATGCTTTAAAAATAAAAGCGAAACTTTGCACATTTTTTTTATGCCAAGTTAGAATTCTCTATGCATCTTTCTTCGTACATATATAATGAACCATCAAAAGAACTCTATTGTGATATTACAACAATTCAAACTGAATTATATCACATAAATAAATATGTTTTAAAGTTTTATTTTTATTTTAAATAAAGTTTCTCGTACGTTTAACGACATTGCAACAGTGAAAATATTGAATAAAAATGGAATTTGCATGTTATTTCAATGTAGATTAAATTTTTAGCTATTTAAATTTTAAATAAACTTCTTATTAAAATTT
Organism: Oedothorax gibbosus; assembly: GCA_019343175.1. Lineage (NCBI taxonomy): Eukaryota > Metazoa > Arthropoda > Arachnida > Araneae > Linyphiidae > Oedothorax > Oedothorax gibbosus. The sequence goes on along the minus strand of JAFNEN010000218.1, from coordinate 401,455 downwards.
TTTAATGAAATTTTGAATGTAGCCTAATCTGATTTTTTGCTTCAAAATGACGTATCCACTTGTCTGTGGGACTTGTGGTTCTTTCTGTTAAAGTGAGTGACGGACGGACAGACGGACTGAACGATTATAAAACCTTCCACTTTTTACGTTATAAACGTAGTGTGGAAGCTAAAAATAACAAAACAAAAACTATGTGTTTTACATTAATCCAAGTAAGGTCAGAAGAAAATTACTAACTTTTTAACACATCATTTTTAAACTCAATTTATTTAACTACACATCTAACGAAGATATACCAAGAATTTTACTAGACATACTAAAGTACAAAATTTAAATCTTTTAAACATAACTCGTTTGCTTGGAATTTTCGACGAAAGGACAAATTAGTGAGAATTTCAGTCGCACTTAGAATAAATGCCGCTGCTTAATTATTGCACTTGCAAGTGCAATGCTTAAACTTGAAAAGTACAGGGGGAAAACCGCTTAATTTCGTAGAAAACTTTCCTCATCGGGCCTCTTTGGCGATGAAAGCGAGTCATCGCCTAAACTTGGTGTGAGGAAATCGGTTACTCACTTTGTTTTTCTCTCGCGGCAACCCTGATTTACGCCAGAGATCAGTGGACACGAGTCGCACGTTTGTACCGCGAAAGAAGCGCCGAAAGGAAAACCGGTTTCCTGTCGCCAATGTCCGCCAGCAGATACAATTACGGGACTACTAATAATAAATCAAGCGGTTCTTCCCCTGTATTCTTCACTTAGTTCAGTCTGTATTATATAGTGAGGGTTAGTTTTTAAACGAACCCTATGGTTGCATAAACTTTTAGCATACACCAATGATTGTTTATTAAACGGAAACAATCCATTGTTAAGAAAAATTGTTTTTGAATTGAAGTTATAATAAGTAAAAAAAAAAACTAATTTTAAAATGTTTATTATAAGTCGTAGGATTTTAATTTACTTGTATTTAAATGATTTATACATTCCTTCCATTTTATTTATTTCATAGGTCATTATTACAAAAATTAGTTCTTATAGTAATGCTCCAAAAAAAAATTTGATTTTTTTTAATAATAAGATGTAAATTATTTGCTTCATCTTATTGTATTTTTTGTGCAGCACAATTGTTTACTTCCAACATTATATTGAATTTATTCATAAAAGTTTACTGTTCTCGGGTGTTTAATATCTAAGTACACTGCTCAAAAGAATTAGGGGAACACATGGTCCAAACCCTTTCACCCCCAATGGTTCCATTTGGAATCATTAGCTTGCGATTTTTTTTCTTACTAAGTTGAGCTTGTTCTTATTTATCGTTATATCGAAGAATTATGTCTTTTGAAAAATTAAATAACATTTGTTTTAATTAAATGAAAATATGAAAAACATGGTAAAACAAATTTCACTCCCAAAAAATTTTATGAAATAAATTGACCCTAAATTCTTCACCCTTGCATTCTTAGATGTTTAAAAATTGATTTTAACTTTTTTTTTAACAGATAAAGATTTGAAAAAATTATTGTTATAATTTATTCAAAAGTTATTATTCCAATTTCCCCCCAAATGTTAGTTAAAAAAATAGGATTTTTTCCCTGTTTGTTACCATTCCATTCTGGATGCATAATGAATCTCTTTCACAATTTTTGATTTTTAGAATAAAAAATAAAATATTGGAACTGAAAGGTTAAACAAAAGTACGCAAAGTGCTCCCCTAATTGTTTTGAGCAGTGTACTTTTCTGGAGACTTACAAAAGAAAAAAAAGAAAGGAAAGTTTGGTCTTGAAAGTTTTAGTTTGATGAGGAAATGGCGTATGATGGCATTTGAAGATAACTTTAAAAAAAAAACTTCATCAAATTGGAATCTGTTCGTATTGAGGTCTGCGTGGCGAGTAGTGGCGATCAGAAAACGGTTTCTCTATTGGTTCTTCTTCCGCGGTTCAAGCGTCAGACTAGTGTATGGCTTAAATCTTGATCATAGAGATAGTAAACCCGTGCGCCGCGTGATAAGAACGAAGGCAAAACTGGTTTCCTCACACCAGTTTAGGCGTTTAATTGCTATCTTCGCCAAGTAGACCTGGCGCAGACATATTCCCAGTCTGTGAGGTAGTTCTTCCCCTGTACTCTTCATTTTATTATGTTTGATTATGATGTTTGATTATGATAACATATTAAGATCTTTAAACATGTATTCTCTGGAAAATAGGAGAGCTAGGGGTGATTTAATTCAGTTATTCAGGTTCATAAAACAGGGAGACATGGAGGGCTTAGGTTTTTACCTTAAATAGCCGGACCAGAGGACATGATCAGAAATTGAATAAATCAGGCGTTAGAAGGGAGGTAAGAAAACATTATTTTTACAATAGAGTTGTCAATGAGTGGAATGCTTTTACCAGATTATGTGGTGTATTCGAAGAGAGTAGAAGATTTTAAGAAGAATCTTGATAGTCATTGGAAACTGGTTAAGTAGTAGATTTATTTTGGACCAACCTTGCTGGGCCTCTGGCCTGTTGTTGATCGACAATTTTTGTATTTGTATTTTTCTTTACTCGATATATATTTTTTGATACCACTGTTCTATTTATTTAGTTAAGAGCTAATAATTTAAAACAAGCTAAAATCACATCATTCCAATACCTAACGATACTGAATCAGAAAAACACATTAATTTTAATTACAACAACTTAATCAATTTCCGAGTCAATTCAAACTAAAACTACTTAATTTCAATTAAAATTACAAACATTCGACTCATTTTACCAGTTATACCTTTGCATATGACATTCTACAGAACAAAATCGAGCGAAAGTGTTCTAATTTAAGCACACCAATTACGTTTCGCAAATATCCCTGAGATTTTAAGAGGATCCTTAATTTCATAAACATCGTCTCCCATTGGATTAGAGCTCGACCAATACCGTTAATGTGTTTCACGAGCACTAATGAAATTCGCTAATGGACTGAACATGAATTTTCTAAAAGGGACAAACTAAGCCGTTTTGATACCAACCAAAAGCTGGGCAATGATTTTAATGATAGCAAAGGATTACGTTGAATGAGGGCTATAATTAATTTGTTTTATTTACTTATGCGTGGAACTGGAAAAATAGTTTTAGTTTTGTGTTTATAATAGGTGATTATAGGATTTGAATGAATAAGGATACAAGTTTAGGATTCGAAATTAGTTTATTGTGTAAAAATATAAACAGTTCTTTTTTTTAAATTGAAGGGTTTGCTGCAAAAAGAAGGTGGCTCCACCCCATAGCTGTTACACTAACATAACTTAAACACTTAACTTTAAACACTTTTTTTGTGCCAAAAAAAAACTTTATTTGGCACCCAAAAGAATACAGCTCCTGTAAACTTCATAATTGAAAGTAAGCAACAACAATATTTTCACATAACTTACAATTTGAATTTTTTAAACGTTTTTTTTTTTTTTGGTTTCCCAAAAGCTGGAGCTATCTCCTTTTTGCAGCAGACCCTTCAATTGCTTTTATTTTTAGGGTTAGTTTGAATCATCGTCGAACTAGAGATACATTGGATGCAGGACCGATGCAGGACCGATTGGATTTCCAGAGAGGGTTTACATCTTAGCAGAATTGGGAACCTGGTTGTGAGTAGACTGGTCATAGATAGTTTGATTGCAAAAAATTAATTTCGGGGGTCTACCAGGAACAGAGAAAATTTTCTACGTTGGGTAATCATGTAGTGAAGTTCAACAACAAAATTATAAAAAGGTCTGCAGATGATGAGAGAAAGACAATTGAACACTTGAAATTTTTGTACTGCAACGCTAGAAGCGTCAGAAATAAATTAGATGAATTAAAGGGTATAGTAACAAGTGAGGAAATTCACGTCATTGGGATTACAGAAAGTTGGACCGGTGATGATGATCTTTCGACTTTCTTGGACATAAATGGTTTTATTTTATTTCGAAAAGACAGAATTGGTAAGAAAGGAGGAGGAGTTTTGATTTATATTAGGGAAAATATTACTTGTTTAGAATTAGTTTTGGGGAATAATTTGCAGGGTATTGAAGCACTATGGGTTAAGCTAACGAATAGCAAAAATTTCAGTCTTACTATTGGTAATATCTATAGACCTCCAAACTGCACAGAAGATCATGATAATACTATGTTTAGCGCTATTCATGAGGCTTGTCAGGGGAAGAGTGACATTGTGTTGATGGGGGATTTTAATTTTCCTGGTATTGATTGGAAGAATAATTTGGCTTGTGACGTTAAAGGGTCAAATTTTTTGGAGTGCACACAGGATTGTTTTTTACATCAAATTGTACAGGATAACACTAGAAATAATGCCTTGTTGGATTTGATTTTTTGTAGTAATGACAATTTGGTGGATAGTTTGACAGTAGGGGAGCATCTGGGTGACAGCGATCATAATATCATTAGATTTAATTTTGCTTTTCATTCAGCAGAGATAGACAATTTTAGGATTGTACCAAATTTTAGGAATGCCAATTTTCATAAGATTCGGGTAGATTTGGCTAACATTTTTGGAAAAGGTTTAACATCGAATAATACAGAACAGCAATGGGATGAATTTAAGGAAAAACTAAATATTGTTATTAATAGACATATCTCTTTAAGACGAAAACGCGATACAATTAAATTTTCACCTTTGTGGTTTACTAAAGATATTAAGAAGGCCTTAAAATTGAAGCAGAAATCCTATAGGTTGTTTAAAAGTTCAGGCAGTGATACTGATAGAGAGACTTATGTTATAGCCAGAAAAAAGTTTAAATATGTGAAAAGGCAACAAAAATTGAGTTTGGAGGAGAGATTGGCAAGGGGAATTAATGATAATCCTAAAGACTTCTTTGCATATGCTAGGGGAAAAAACATTTCAAATGTTAATTTGGGTCCATTTGAGGACGAGTTTGGTAATTTTATCTCTGATGAGGTGGGTATGGCAAATATTCTTAATGATTTTTTCTGTGATGTTTTTAACAAGGATTTTAATTGTGAAGGTATTCAGCTGGTTAAACAAATAAGTAATTTTCACGAATGCACCTTCAATAGGGAAAATGTTATTAAATATCTTAGAGGAATTAAACCTCATAAAGCTCCGGGGCCTGATAATATCTATCCAAGGATACTTGTGGAATGTGCGGAAGAGTTGGCTGACGTTGTTTTGACAATTTTCATTTCATCATATGATTCGCGATGTGTACCTTTTGATTGGAAGCTAGCAAATATTACCCCTCTTTTTAAAGCTGGATCAAGGGGGGATCCTAGCAACTACAGACCTGTTAGCTTAACTTTTGTCTTATGTAAAATTTTTGAAACTTTTATTAAACATCATCTCATGGCATTCCTTGAGGGGGGAAACATCTTTCAGATCTACAATTTGGTTTTCGAAAAGGAAAATCTTGTAACACAAATCTTTTAAAATTTTACAACAGGGTTACCGAGTGTTTGGATAGGAAAGATAGTGTGGATTTGATTTATATAGACTTTCAAAAGGCATTCGATAAGGTCCCTCATGAGGCATTCATGATTAAATTGGAGAGGATTGGAATTGGTGGGAAAATTTGATTTGGATAAGAAATTGGTTGACAAATAGGAGGCAACGAGTTCAAATTAAGGGTAGATATTCTGAATGGGCTGACGTGGGAAGCGGTGTCCCTCAGGGCTCTGTGCTAGGGCCAATTTTGTTCATTGTTTTTATTGATGACATTAGCTGGAGAATAAATAACCATATTAGTATCTTTGCAGATGATTTAAAAATTATGGGTAATGTGAATTCTGAGGAACAAAGGGATGAGCTACAGAGGGATTTGGATAAATTATCAGATTGGGCTGATAAGTGGGGGATGTCTTTTAATATTGGGAAATGTCATGCTTTACACATGGGAAAGAATAATAGGATTTTTGATTATTTTTTAAAAGGTGCTGAAATTCAGGTTAGTAATTCAGTTAAGGATTTGGGAATTTTGGTTTGTGATGATTTTAAAATGGGGTACCAGTGTTCAGTTGCTAGTAAAAAGGCAAATAAATTATTGGGTTATATAAAAAAATAGTATTTCTTCAAGGTCTAGTAACGTTATCCTGCCACTGTACAAAGCGCTGGTAAGGCCTCACTTGGAATATGCCGTACAGTTTTGGTCTCCATATCTGCGGAAAGACATAGATGTGATTGAAAGGGTGCAGCATAGGGCCACTAAAATGGTTGATGGTTTTTGGAATTTTAGTTATGAAGATCGATTGAAGAAGTTAAATATGTACACGTTGGAGGAGAGAAGGGTTAGAGGGGATTTGATTCAGCTTTTTAAATTTATTAGGTCATTGGATGCTGACCTGCTTGTTTTTTATTCTGATAACCGGACTAGAGGTCATAGTTTAAAACTGAGAAAAGCACGTTTTAATAGGGATTTGAGGGAACATTACTTTTATGTTAGAGTTGTGGATAAGTGGAATGGTCTGCCAGAGGATGTTGTGAGTTCTGACAGTGTTGATATTTTTAAAAAGAAGCTGGACAGACACTGGGATATAGTCGGGGGACTGTAAACAGGACCAATCTTGTTGGGCTTCGTGCCTGTTATTGGTCCTTTATTTTTGTATTTGTATTTGTATTTTTTGTATTTACATGCGTTGTCATTTTGGAACACAGTCAAGTAACGAGCAGACACCGGAGAAGGTACCCAACGCAACTTTTAAGGGCGAAATCACACTCAGTGGTGGGACTTTGGAGCATATTTAACCTGCACTCCCTCTACACTCTTAAAACAAAAGAGTGAAATCCACTCCCATAGGGGAAGTGCACTTTCGGCACCGGAAAGGAGTGGAAATTAACTCGTACTGAGTTCAAACCGCTCGTTTTAAGAGTGTAGGACGTAGATTGTTATCTTTTATCTCTTTTACCCACTCCGCAAAAATAGTGAAATCCACTCCTATAGGAGAAGTGTATTTTCGGCACCGAACCTGGGACCTTCCGCATGCTAGGCGAATGCCTAACCGACTGGGCTCCCCAGCCCGCCACCTTCTAATAATAAAATGGTGAAGCTTTTCATGTATCGCTCTAAGAATGATGGATAAATATGAAGAATAATTCCTTCGAGAATACAGCGAGAGTACTTTTTAGATATTTATTATTCTTTAGGGATAACATTGTCTGGGACAAGTTCTCTTACTACATCAGCAGTTTCAAAATCAATATAGTGAAATAAATATTTGAAGGGAGAACATGTTTTATGATAGTAAAGCTCGGCTTAAAGTATTTTTCGTTTCGAAGTATATACGCAGTTTTATATTTTCAAAGAAGCCATAAATTGAACATGAACGCAGTCTACGAAGTTTAAGTTATTTAGTTAAGTTACAATTAACATACAAATTATAGTCCAAAAATCAAATGTTTAAAATATATTTTAAAATGGACTTAACTTAATTTCTTTAAATATAAATTTCCGTCAATATACCAATTAACACTATAAAATTTTTAAACTAATAAAAAAGACCGATGTTTTTTCTATTAACTTTTGAAATATATCGCCGACACACAGTAGTAGACAGATGTCCATCCGGACGTACAGACAGACGGAACAAAAAATATGACAGTTGTGTCTCTGAGGTAATATAAATTTCAAGCAAAAAAATAATTTTTAAGATCCGACGGATAGAAACGATTTTGGAAGGGTGGTACTGATAGACGGACTTTGTCAGCATGTCAGTGCCTATTCTTTCATTTTTTTAATTCTTTCGAAATAAAGAAAGAAAAGTAGTCTAAAAATGCCCTTTAAAAATACATCTGTAAATAGTTTGATAACTTTGTATAGTTAGTTATATCCTACATTAAAGTAACGTCTTCATAAAAACATTTTTTGTTTTTAACAAAACACTTCCGTTTTAAAGGTTTTATTCAAGTTCTTTCTTGATGGAATATATTAAGAAGCATTGTATCCAAAGAATAAAACAAAGCGTTTTAAGCTCATATATTTTTATAGCATTGATTTTTTAGCATTATATTGTATCAATTTAGCGTTTCCAATAAGTAAAAGATAATCCATCACACTTCTTACAGTTGATTTTCTCCTTAAGTAGTAACAACTTCTTATTTCGAAGAAACGTTTAAGTGCTTAATACTTTAAAACAAATCTAAAAGGCAGAGGCTACGCGCACGGGCACCGTTCACGCATTACGAGTACGGGTATTAACGCGCATGCTCAAGTCGGGGCTTACTAGAACCGTGCTTACATTGCGTGCACGGACATGATATACTTGAAAGTCGAGATTACTTTTTTTGGGCCCCGGGCAATTTTGTTTCCTCTTAAAAAAGCATCAGTATCCAACATGGGCAGTATTGTAGGGCGCATTGAAAACCTAAACACTCGTTTGGGGCCCCGGGAATTTTGTTTTCTCTAAAAAAAACATCAATTCTAGCCATTTGCAATGAAAGTTTTAAAAAAAATAGAAATTTAAATACTTCATGAAAACGTTAAAATGCCCGAAAGCGTGTTTGAACCCGAGACCTTTTGAATACGAACCTTTTATGCTACCACTAAGCTACGGTGGTCAAGGATGAATCGAACTAAAATTGTTAAGCCTCGGTCCTGCGCAGTTACTACCCGTATGCGCAATGCTTGTACGGTGCCCGTGTACGTAGACACTCCGAATCTAAAATTTATTGTATCTAGTACTAATATAACATTGAAGGCTTACCTTATTGAGGATTAACTGAGATTCAAAAGCAAAAGTTGAAGAAATGTGATGCTTACCTGCAAAAAATAATAATTATTAATTGCGTTAGATTAAAATAATAAAGTTGCGTTGTATATAAATAACATTTATTTGGTTTAAGAGAGAAGTGCAAAAAAATATCAACTTCCAAAACAACTTATTTAAAGTATGTAAAAATAAGCCTAAAATACTAATAAGATGAAAATGCAAGAAATTTAGGTTCCTTTATACTCAGGAGCTTGGCTTTGATCCCATCTGGTCCCGCCGAACTATTATTATTTAATTTATATATTGTTCTCTCTACTCCATTCAAATAAGGTGGTTCTGTGTTTTTATTTTGGTTCTGGTATATACCAATTGACATTTCCTCTGTTCTAAATGATTCATCTTTTCAGTTAAGAGAAATTTTGAAATCTCGCCATATTTTGATTAATTCACTTCTGTCATTAAAAAGTTCACCATCTTAATCGCGACATGTGTGCGCTCTAGCACAAAACTCTTCTAGCATTATTTACTGTCTGGTAGAACTTTCTTTCCACTTTCTGTTTCTTAAAACTTTCTATTTCCCGGTATTTCACCTCCCAATAGATTCTCTTTTTCTGTTTGAATATTCTTTTTTCCTGTCTTCTAATTTCTTTGTACTCTTCCATTGAATTTCTTGTATAGTGCTTTTGAACCATCAATCTGTTCGCACGGTTTTTCTTTTTATTTATTACTTCACATTGTTTAGTTTGAATTATGGTCGCACTAGAGCTACACTAAGGCTATTGGCGACAGGCGTCGTATTTTAGAACTACAGTCAAGTAACGAGCCGACACCCGAGTAGGCACCCAACGCAACCGTTAAGGACGACATCGTACGCAGCGTTAGGACTTTGAAGGATATTTAACGTGCACTCCCTCCGCACGGGTTATTATTCGTCGGATATTTTTGTCTGCACGGGCCGTTTATAGGTCGGCAGTTATTTCGGAGATGCCCGGACCCGAACCTGGAACTTCACATTCAGCGTCATACCTATCCTGTGACATCTTTTTCGAGCGGACTGGAAGTGTTTCTTTTGCTGCCTCCATAATTATGGGCTTCAGTTTTTCCCAACTGCAGTCTTCAATATCCTCATTTTCACTCCCTGTAAGTTTATCTTTCATCTTGTTCTTATAATTAGTCAATTTGTTTGGAGATCCAATAGCATATGTGTTGCTGCTTATACTCCAATAATTTTCACTTTCCTCTTTCACTATAGTTAAACTCATAGTTTCCTTGCACAGAAGCCACGACCGTGGGTGGAGCTATAAAACGCGCGGAGCAATCAGATGAAGAGAAAATTCCATCCATTTTATTTTGTCTTTATCTGATTGCTCCGCGCGTTTTGTAGCTCCGCCCATGGTCGTGGCTTCTGTGCAAGGAAACTGTGAGTTTAACTATAACACGATTCTTCAGATCTAACTTGGATACATGCTAAACAAGTCTAGCAAAACACAAAAAAGGTGTGTGTTCTTTAAACTATAATTATTATCAATAAAATTTTTATTATTTTCATTATATTTGTTCTATGCGAATAAAAGCAGTTTCTTTTACGAAAAAATAATCTTTATAGAAGTCAATAAATCTTGGTTACCAATATCACTTGTAGACAGGAAGTAAAATATTCACCCAAGGTACCATAAAAAAACACGGCCAACCCTGTTTGCAAATAAGAAACATGTTTTTTTTTTCAACAAATATCTGGAAACAAAGTGTAGACTCAACCAAATAAAATCACCTTTAAAAAAGCAAATTTATAGCCACGGTGGTAAGATTTAGAGAGAGTTCGCCTTTAAACCTTGTTCTGAGATTTTGTGATGTTAGTTTGTTAAAGTTTTAACTTAAAAAAATGTAAAAATTAAATTTATAATTATTTTTTTCTACTTATTTTAAGTAATAAGAGTTTTCTTCCAAGTAGCCTCCAAATAATTACTTACGAAAGTTGTTAACTACAGTTAAGAAAAGAAGGTTTTAAACTCTTAAAAATATTTTTTTTTAAATAAATTTCGAATCTAATGTTATGTAGTGGCAGATTTATTTAGTTTACTTTTTACAGAAGCAAAAAAACAAATAAGAAACATATTTGTTTCTAACACACATTTTTTGGCAAACGTAAAATATATTTAGGTACACTCTTAAAACAAAAGAGTGAAATCCACTCCTACAGGGGGAATGCATTTTCGACACGGAAAGGAGTGGAAATTAACTCAGACTGAGTTAAAACCGCTCGTTTGTGTTAAGAGTGTATATTCAAAATGAAGGATCTAGTTACAAAACTCACATTTTCCACAATATAACTAAAATATAGTGTCCTGTTCAATTATAGGGAGCAAGTTTAATTGCACAAAGTCTTTAATGAGCAAACCGGACCTTATATCTTAGTTAAACTTTGTAGAATGTAAGTTTTGCTACTAGACTAGCCAAAAATTTACGTGTGGAAATCCAATACATTTGTCACCTATACAATAACCAAATTAAGGCTACTGTAGTTTCAAACTGCTGAAAATTATACATTTAATCTCTAGGGAAAACACAAAGAGTCTTTCACTTAACTCGCTTCCCCACAACAGTTGTGTTTAACAGTTAAAAAGGCGCCAAACACAGCATTAATTCTATAGTAAGCATTTACATGCTAAATTTGGCTAGTTTCATTTATTTTATTTCGGAAATTCAATAATTATTACTTATCGTTTGCAAAAATTAATTTATATTTCAAAGAAAATATATGTAATATTCCTGGCTTTTAAATAGGATGAAAATATTTCATATCAACATACAAAGAATCTCGTAGGGAAATATATTTGACGTCATTTCGAACTGATCGATGTCTCAAAAATAAATTTATTTTAATTTATTGCCTAAAAGAATTAAAGTTTCTCGAGCGATTGTTGCGAATGGTAATGGTGATTTAATTCTAGTGAAAATGGCTTCCTAACAATAGTGGTTCTTATCTATAAAACATGACTAGATTTTACCTAAACAACGTTTGTTTAAACAAAATATTAAACAAAGTATTAAAAATACTTCCAGTGCTCGAAACTTTAATGTAAGATATCGTTAAAAAGTTAAGATTTCATATTTCAAGAACACCAAAAACATTGAAATGTCAATTTTGAAAATTTGGGGGGGTCCGGTCCCCCTTAAATTTCTTAATTATTAGAACATTTTATTATTGATAAAGTTTGTTACTTCCAACTGAAAAGCAGTTTGAACGAATGTATTCCTTAGATGGGTTAAACATTAGTTACAACAATGTCAAATCATCTATAAAATTCCTTTCAGCTGGAAAAAAACAAAAACCTTTTGTTCTCGATAAAAAATATGCACTCTAAAAACACACAAAAAAATACTTTCGGCCTAAGGGAGATCCAAGAAACAGAAGTTTCTTGATCAATGGCGACCCGTGAGAGATTATTGGAATATGTATTTTTTTGTCATGGAAGTAAAAATAAGAGGGAAAATCTGCCCGGTGAACCTATCTTCTTGGGTTGACCAAGTTAAGTCATCGCTCTCTTATGTAATAAACCCAAGAAAAGTGTGATCCGGTTCGTTTCCTTTCAACCCTTTCCCTTCTACGTCTGCAAAAGGGCCTGATAACTGCCAGTCTGGTGAGTAACTAAAATGAACAAATTAATTTGGCGTTTTTCAGATGGTTTCACTTTTGTCGCCAAGCATCTCTCCGTTTTATTCCGACCTCCATTTTGAAAAAAAAAAACTTTTTGCATAAAAAAAAATGGCAAGTTAACATGGCGGAAGAATTGTTCAGATGTTTGGCAACATTTTATTCTAACCACAAAAAAATAGTTCTTTATATTCAATGGCTCTGGGCTATATGCTTTAGGGTTGAATCCTATATGAATCTGTGTTCTGTTGGATTTAAATATTGAGAAGGAAGCGGTTTTTATCGTAAAAGATTTAAGAGGGTTTTTTTGCTATTTACAGACAATTTTTTACGTAAAAAAGCATGGAAAAAAGTTGAAAGCTAGAAATTGCAAAAAATGTGGTATTGGCAATATTTGACTATTCGAGCGTTGTTAAAACCTTATGAATAGTAATGATTTCATTATATGTATAATGCATATTCTGTCTCGCCAAACAATACAAATGAATAGAAAATTTCAAATATTAAAAAAACCGATATTTTTATAAATAACTACATAGTTTTTAAGCACATTTTTGTTTCGTAATATTTAAAGAGCTCAGTGGAAGAATGTGCTAAGTGTCCAAAAGGTTAAAACAAATTTGAGAAAATGAGATTAATACTCTTTCGTTTGCAATTGTGGCGGTTCACCACACACGCAACCTCAATATGCCATCAACAACTAGGTGGCGCTGATTTACCATCTCGTTCCTACCACTATTCTTAATTACAAAGTTATTAGTAGTATATAAGCCGAGGTAACTCATCTCCACCTGGAGGATCCTTTTGGTAGATTGTGGGTTACTGAGGCCGCTACACCATTGAATACGTTAAAACCACTTACAAAAAGCAAAAATATATATACTTAATTAAAAAATAGGGAATAGGGAATATTATCTTTAAAAGGGGGAATAATGTGTTCCTTGACAAAAAAACTCATTATTTCACAAATGTCACTTATGACTTTCTTCCACTATGCTCTTCATTTCATAAATTATTTATTAGAATATTAGGTTACACTACAAAAACAATAAAAAAAAGAGTTAATACGAAAAAAAGCAACTAAAGATATTTCGAAAATTTGAGTTATTTGAATAATTGCGTACAGAGAAGCTTGTGAAAGTCTTCCACTAAAAAACCCAATAAAAAGATGAAATACTAAAAAAAAATTATCTTAAAAAACGAAATATTTCGAAACTATCAGTTATTTGAATAATTGTGGTCAGAGAAGCTTATGAAAGTTTGAATAAAATACGTGCAAATAAAGACTTTTTTTAAAAATTGTTTTTTTTATTTTTCAAAACAGTTAGACCTTATGTAATTCTAAATGAAACTCGGAATGTATTAGGACACAATTTTATCAGAACTTACAGTCCCTGGACAAATTATTAGACGCACTGTATTTTTTTAGTAATTTTATGTTTCTTAAGAGTTTTTATGCAATAATGGTATATTTAAACTACAATATTATTTATTGTTATTTAAAAGAATTGTTGTAGAATGAACATTGTTGATTGTTGTACAAAACCACTATATTATCAAAATGGTCATGTGTATTTTACATGAAATCTTGCAGTGCGTCTAATAATTTGTCCAGGGACTGTATATGCATATAATTTAAATCTCCAGTAAGTAATTTCATTTTGGCTGTTAACCAATATTTAATAAAAAAAAGTAATTAATATAAAAGATAACCCACTCATACACTTTTGTACCATGTAATTAAGTACACTTAGGAATGTGTGCTCAAAATTGACGAAATTTTCTTCATTTTTGACGAAACTGTTCACTGGAAAATGATCAGAGTTATCCTTTTATCAAATTGGAGAAATGTAATTCGTCGGGGTTTTTTTTGAGGGCACGAATTTTGTCATTCTAGTTTAGTTAAATTTACAATTGTTATTAATAATTTGAGAGTTTGGTATAGTCATTTTTGAGCATATAAATTGGGTTGTTTTTGACAGTTCAGTTCCATCGTTTCGGTCTAGTGTCTAGTTTCGTCATTTTTGAGGAACTACCATAAATATGAGGGGATTTTCGAGAACATTCTAAAATAGAATTTAACTAAAATCCATAAATATTGCGATTAATTCAGATTCAATTTTAAATTCTCAACGTCACAATAAAAATATATACTTATTTTAGAACATTAGTGCTTTAAAACATTTTTAAAAATCAACTTTTATAAAGAAATCTGGCTGAATTATATTTAATTTAAATTATGAAAAAGCATGGATTACACATAAAAATGCTTGCCTGCCTATTTAATTTCTACAAAAAATGCATAAGAATTTACTTATTTTTGTAATTTTATTCCATGTATGTAATTTTTCGTTTATAAAATATTCGTTTTGGGAAATAACCAACATTTCATACTAAAAACACTTAAATACTATATCTTATTAAATTAATTCATTATATCCAAAACAAAAACTCCGCTTTTATTCAGAATGTATTCAAAATCAAGATTTTACTAGCTCACAAATAAAAATCTAACACATCAGTTCACAAATTAAAAAGAAAATCATCGTCAAACGGTGTAAACTACTTACGGAAAGACAATAAATTCTGAAAATTTTTAATGGTTTTAATTGCATTATCTGTCGTTTGGCAACGAACAGATGGGCAGTGATCCATAATGGGAGAAGAAAGCAGATTCATATGTTAATTTGACATAATTGCAATTGATATTATTGTTAAAGTAGATTTTTGTAATTTTAAGATTTTTTTTCTAGTTTCATCTTTTTGTTAAATAGAACGTTCTTCCACTAAACTCTTCAATAATATTTTATTATTTAAAAATTCAATTGGTGGGTTTGTGATTTGCTTGAGTACAATAGAAATGACATCACGTTAGTACTTCTCAGATTTAGTTTAGTTTAGTTTGAAATATCGTCGCACTAGAGCTACACGAGGGCTATTGGCGACGAGCGTCGTCGTAATTTAGAACTACAGCCAAGTGACGAGCCGACACCTGAGTAGGCACCCAACGCAACCGTTAAGGGCGACATCGTACACAGGTTAGGACTTTGAAGGATATTTAACGTGCACTACCACCACACGGGATATTATTCGTTAGACATTTTAGGCTGCACGGGTCGATTACAGGTCGGCAGTTAATTTGGCGATGCACGGATCCGAACCTGGGACCTTCCGCATGCTAGGTGAATGCCTAACCGACTGGGCTCCCCAGCCCCAATACTGCTCAGAAGGTTTATCGGTTTTTCTTTTTGCTGAAACATTTTGTGATAATCGCAAACAACTTTTAATTACCGGTATAATATTGATTTATATCGATTTGTGAAATATCATGAAGAAAACTAATTATAGGTTCGCAAATTGGTCTTGGGGGGGGGAGTAATTTGAACTTAGTTGCAGACGTAATTACACAATAAATTAGTTTCCCAGAATGGCAAAACATGATGTATGAATAATGTTGTGTCACTACACAACAAGCTAAATGTAAGACCAACCTAAATATCTAATTTTTCTAAGTAATTGAAAATTTAACATTTCAATTTAAATAATTTGGCTTTTGAAAACTAATTATTGGTAACTTTGGAATTAAAGTCTTATAATACTGAATTTTCTTTTAAAAAGGAATACTTTTATGCAATCACTCAATTTTATTACACCACCACAATAATATAGCTTGCAAAACAAAACCTTTTAATGATACTTGCAGAGTTAAGCTTTTTGTCTAGTTGATACGCAAACCTTATTTTTTAAAAAAAAAAAATATCGATAAGCGAGTTTTTTCAGATGACATAACTCACCATTTTTTAAAAAAAAACTTTATTTCTATTTCAATGGTTGTTTCGATTTCACTGTCAATTCGCTGATTTTTTGTCTGTTGTGTTCTTTTTTAGATTAGATTTGAACTATTACCATTACACAAATGTCAATGTTGTTAGAAAAAATTGGCTTCGATGATATTCTGTCTTATACGCAGAGAAATTGTGGGACAGCAACTTTACAAACAAAGAAATTATTTTTTTTCTACTAAAAAAAGTTTGTACACGGCATTTGAGAAACAGAAATAGACACAAAAAACTGTCGTTAATACAAAAACAAATGTAATTTCAGAAGGTCCAAAAATGAAAACCATACCGCAAGAACTGTTGCCACGTACGTAATTACGCGACCACGTTAATAAGTGAAATATACCCAATAAATAAACTAAGGTTAATAAATAATTTTAGTACATACACGTATTTCAAACAAAGTAAGCTTTTTCAAAAGTGTTCCATTAGAAGAATAAGATTAATATAAAATACGTTTAAACGCGGTAATCCATAAAAAATTTTACACAGATATTTTAATTATTCCTTAAAATGATTAGGAGGATTATGTTAAAGATATTCCATCGCTTTAAAAAAAGAATCTTTAGGTTGAATATATCCTCTAATGATTAATTCCATTGTTTTACTCAGAATTAGGATGATTTAAAAACATATAAGTAATAGCACCATATATTTACGTTGGGTTTAAATGAAAACAATTAGTTTCTTGAAAAAATTCAGTGTCATTATAATTTAATCGGTGAATTAAGAGAATTTTATCTACTAATTGTTTACTGTGACTCTTGGCTAAGATATAAAGACAATAAATTCCTTTTAAAAATTCATTTTTGAAATGCTTCCAAATTTAAAAATAGTTTATCGCGGTTTGTTCACACATTTTATCTACCACAATACGTTTATAACGTAAAAAGTGGAGATCCTAACTTTGCATAAAGAATATGCAAAGTTTCGCTTTTATTTTAACGCATCAATTTTATTAATTTATTTTTCGATCTGTAAACTGGTGGCTACTAAAAGATATTTATTAAAAAATATATCATTATTCTTCGAACTTCAAAAAAAAAAATTAGCAAACGATAAAGATTAATTATTAAATCTGCAAAAGAAGATTAAAGAAAATAGTTAATTTTGGAATTACAACTAGCTAAAGGCGCTGTTTGGCAAATTTCTTTCTGTGTTGTATAAATAGTGTTTTCTGTTGAGTACAAATGCTGTGTGGAAGCGGTTTAAGTGACAGATTCTGTAACAAACCAACTTGTTTTTTTACTGATTAACAATTGATGATACGTATTCTTTAGAATGATGGGAGAGAAAACAAGCTCATAATAATGAACCCAAAAATCAATGGACAGATAGTTTATAACTCCTAATTAGAAAATATGGTGTTTTAATTCCACCTCAATCTCAAAGTTTCCTTACGTAGCTGAGTGCAGTCACAGTTTAGACTAAATCACGGCCATAGATATCATAGTTAAAGTATTAGATTGGCAGATCACGTGACCTCCAATGCTAACGACGGGACGCGCATGGAGGCCAAATAAGGGGGCAAAATGGCCAGTGTTGCTGCCACTTTAAGGAGAAAAATACTACGAAAAAATACCATTTAATTCTAAAATTACAAAAAAAATAATAGAAAAGGATTTAAAGTCACTAAAAAGATTCCAAAATGCAGCTAGTATTTTTACGATATTTTTTTTTGTAATTTTAGAATTAAATGGTATTTTTTCGTAGTATTTTTCTCCTTAAAGTGGCAGCAATACTGGCCATTTTGCCCTCTTATTTGGCCTTCATGCGCGTCCCGTCGTTAGCATTGGAGGTCACGTGATCTGCCAAGCTAATACTTTAACTAGGATATCTATGCTCACGGCCTACTCAACTACTAAGGCCAAAGAAGCTCTCCCAAACACACACGAGGACGGAAATTTTGACGTCATAGTTCCGAGTGACGTTCCGATGATGAAGACAACCTGTCTCGAAACCTTATCGAACTACTCGTTCACGGCTCACGACATTTTTAGGGTTCCGAATGCGTCCGAACTAGTTTCTCGATCTTCGGGCACTCGGAACTGTAACGTCAAAAACTCCGTCTTCGCTCATGCTTGGGAAAGCTTCTCTGACCCTGTGTATTGTAGTTGGCCGTGACTAACTAGAAAATCACCGTTCCCTGGACTCAGAAAAAACTTGTGTTTAAACAGCACAAGTGGATTACAAGTATTGTGGAAAATGACAACAGTACAATACTGGATTGTTTTAATACAAGAATTCTGCGATTGACGAACAAAAAGTTATTCCAACACGACTGAAGAGTCCAGGTGAAAACTTCCTCTATCGACTGGGAATCTGTATTGAGGTATGCTTGGCGAGTAGTAGTGATAGGAAACCGGTTTCTCCATTGGTTTCCCTTCGGCGTTCAAGCGCCAGACCGGTGTCTGCCGGGAATCTCGATCATAGAAATATTAAACCCGTGAACCGCGTAATAACAACCAAGGCATAACTGGTTTCCTTACACCAGTTTAGGCGATGATTCGCTATCTTCGCCAAGCAGACCTGATGCAGACAGATTTCCAGACGATGAAGGAGTTCTTCCCCTGTACTCTTGAACTGTCGATCCCGAGAAGAGACGATTATTATATCCAAACGCGATTGCAAAAAAACTGTAAACTATTGAGTTTTTTTTTAATATTAATAACAAAACTATAATATTCATTTTAAGAGTTCCGTAATATATACATTATTTAATTTTTTTTTATATAGTGTAGCTATTTGTCCAAAATTTTAAAAAGCAGATTTTGATCTATATGTAAGAAAAAAGAATACCTGCTGCTCCTTAACTTTAGCTCTAACCATGCATTATTATTTGGTATCAAAATTTTTTTTGTATTTTTTCAAAACAACTTTTAATAACTGGGAAAACGCAATTTTTTGTAATCCAACACAAGTTT
This sequence comes from Oedothorax gibbosus, assembly GCA_019343175.1. Lineage (NCBI taxonomy): Eukaryota > Metazoa > Arthropoda > Arachnida > Araneae > Linyphiidae > Oedothorax > Oedothorax gibbosus. Next base: position 382,356 of record JAFNEN010000218.1, on the reverse strand, counting down.
TTTTTCTCCTGAGTGTAGGCTTCTTAACGTTCGTAAACAATACACAAAAATATCGGTATACTGCTAGCGTATTATGGCCGGTCTCGATTTGGCAACTTTCCTTTTGAAGCCAAGTAGCGAAAACGTACTTAAATTAGTAAACATTCCAGTTCAACTCAATAGATGTTTACATAAATCTTGTTGCTATAGCCTGTGTTTACTTTTTCACGAACCCCAAAGTCGCCAAATAGCATTCTGGCCATTATACGCTAGCTGTTCCAAAATATCTTTTAAACGCTAGAACACATTTATCGAAATATTTATTTCTGAATCAGAAAGTTAATTTAATAACATTGTTTATGATTTCCACAAATATCAATGGGATAATGTATTATAGATAGCTAATCATTTCCTATAACAATTTGTAATGTAGTATTATAGTAACTATTACCCATCTGATGAGAATGCATCTTAGTATCTATACCGATAATTGACACCACTGATCTCTGGCAATATCATAGTGATAACGCTGATGCTTTGTCGATATCTGATATTAGTATAGTTTCCGGATAGAATGTCTCGATATATAATCTTAGGTATGTTTTGCTACTTTTTGGTATTTATTGTACTACAACTTATATTAATGGAGAAAATACCGAAAAGGCAGTGCAAAAAATGGAGATGATTATTCGTATTATCGATTAATAAAAATGCATGTGTAATTTGTAACATAGTACCATAGTATTTATTGTACTTCTGCACTCTAAAAACTAAATGTGTAAACTTGAAAATTTACACACGATTATGGGTATATTTCAAGAATTACACATATGAGCCACCAAATTACGCATTTGTATGTGTAAATGAGAGGCGTGTAAATTGACAAATGGTCAAAAACACATATTTATGTGTAAACATGAAAATATCAAGCATTTTACCCAGTATGGTGAGTTTTTTTCAATTTACACATATTTATATGTTAAAAAACATCAAGTATTTTACCTAGTACTGTGAGTTTTTTTTTTAATTTACACACATATATGTGTTAAGAAAATCACATGCTTAACATCACTCTAAACTTAATTTTACAATTAAAAAAATGGCTGGAGAGACCAGTCAGTAAGCCGCTTGCCTTTGTATGCGAACGATCCCAGGTTCGGGAGCGAGTATTGTTAAAATAACTGCTGACCTATAAACTGTGTGTGTGTGTGCAGCTAAAAATTATTCTTCGGAATAATACCCCGTGTAGAGGAAGTGCAATTTAAATATGATCCAAAGTCACAAAGTTGCAGATGGCCTTGACCTTTAAAAAATTGCTTTGGATGCCTTCTCAGGTGTCGGCTCGTCACTTGACTGTGTTTCTCAATTATGACGCCCGTTCGCCAATAGCCCTCGTGTAGCTCTAGTGTGACGATTTTTCAACATAAAACCCTAACAATCCACTGTTAGTTTGAATTGGCGTCGCACTAGAGCTACATGAGGGCTATCCCTAACAAAATAACTGCCGACCTATAAACGACCCATGCAGTATTATAAAGATAGAACGAAATTATAGCTATTGTTTACTATTGCAACTGCTTTTCATCTGCCAATTTACACTACGTTCTTGAATTGAGCTTTAGCGCAGTCAAAGTACGCTTTGGCTTTGTTTTCGCAAACTTCTATCAAACAGTTTGATAAAAATCGTATAATAAAAATGCAAACAGTATTTAAAAAAAACAGTTGTTGCTGAAAATTCGATTAGAACACATTAAATAATTAAATATAGTTTTTTAAAGTAACTTTAAATATTTGTAAATCGTTTGAAAAAACTTTTGAAGAATGTATAGTACTACTCAACTCCCTTTTTTATTAAAATAATAGTTCTCTGTTCGTGTTCTTTTCGCTGTGGAATATTTTTGCGGCAAAGGCTTCTGTGGCTTTCAGAAAAAGAAATAAATGTTAAAAATTAGTTATAACTTCGAAGTCAACTAAAAAAAGAAGATAATTTTATAACGCCACTCTTTCGTATGAATTTCGCCAGCAGGTGATGTGTGCAATACAAAATGTTCAGCTGGTTTTTATCGGAAGAGTTGAAAAGAAAAATAAACATATTCGAAGATTTGATTAGGAAAACATCTGTCAATTGTTTTGCTCTTCCATACCAGAAAATTGAATTGTTGTCGCTGTCTTATTATAGCTATCAAAAAAGTCCTATCGTCAGTTCGATATTCTCACATTCGATTATTTCAAACGTAATGTTTAATCATTTTCATATATAGCTCAAAGTGTTTTTAAAAATATGTGTGCTGGAAATTCTGAAACATTTTTTTTGTTGGAAAGGTTTGGATTATTTTGTTAAAAAATTTATCAAGGTAAGTGTAAGTAATGTAATACTTTTTTCTGTTGAAATAAAAATGTTTTCTATAAATTGCTTTGGTTTCTTCATTCAACCGATACATATAGTATTATTATAAAATTATTTAGTTATTACTTGTTAAAAAAGAAAAACAGTAGGGAAAACTTTATAATCTCTACTTCTTTATAGTTAAAAGTATTATTTTTACGATGCATATTTGTGTCTTAAATTCTGGTTATTAATCAAGAATGTTTTACATTCAAAGATAAATTTATTTTTTGTGTAATGATGCATTACATTTTTGTAACTTTCTGTTTTTTTTTTAAAGTAATTTTAATATGTAAAGTCAAAGTGCTAAATCACTATAATTTAATATTTAACAGTTTGTTGTCTTTTAAAATAGTTTCTTCTAAGTTTGAAAAAATATTTAATTGTGACAATTATATTTTAATGTTAATAGTGGATTAGTTTTAAATTTAACTTTATATTCTACGGTGGATGCACGGAAAATGCAAAATGGAAAATTTTAACAACGGAGAAATAAGAAACGGAACTTCTGTAAATACACGGGAAAATACTTAACGAAACAGGAAAGTCCCGGCAACTCTGCTGCCGGTACTTTTCCCTTTAATTTCAGTAAAAAAAATTTACAGTGTATCATGAATTGAAATTACTTGATATATAAGAAGTAGTGTAGCATTATTATTGTGTTTGTTGTTTATTAAAATTATATGGTAATTTCCAAAGTGATTAAATCTATAAAAAATATTCCACATTATTTTTATTTTTTGTTTCATATTATAAATCAATACATTTTTGTTGCCTAAAATTATGTATTAAGTGTAATATAGTTAGGCATGTATATTGTATGTATGCATTTCTAAATTACTCAATAAAGTGTGTATTTCTGAAATACTCAATAAAGTGTGTAATTCTCGATTGCACAGTAAAGTGTGTAATTCTCGATTGCACAGTAAAGTGTGTAATTCTCGATTGCACAGTAAAGTGTGTAATTCTCACTTACACAGTCAAGTGTGTAAACTGAAATTACACGCTTTTTTACACACATAAACAAATCATTCTAGTGGCAAAAAAATACCTGCTTTAGTGTGTAAATTTACGCATTTAGTTTTTAGAGTGTGATGGGGATACATCTATACCGATAATTGAAATCGGTGATCGTTGCTTATATCATTTAAATACTTACAATAATAGTTTAGTTTAGTTTGAATTATCGTCACACTAGAGCTACACGTGGGCTATTGGCGACGGGCGTCGTATTTTAGAACCACAGTCAGGTGACGAGCCGACACCCGAGTAGGCACCCAACGCAACCGTTCAGGGCGACATCGTACGCAGCGTTAGGACTTTGAAGGATATTAAACGTGCACTCCCTCTACACGGAGTATTATTCGTCGGGCATTTTTGGCTGCACGGGCCGTTTATAGGCCGGCAGTTATTTTGGCGATGCCCGGACCCGAACCTGGGACCTTCCGCATGCTAGGCGAATGCTTAACCGACTGGGTTCCCCAGCCCCCCTATACCGATAATTGAAATTGCTGATATCATTTAAATAATTACAATAATAAAAATAATAGCAATTGTTACAGTAATAATATTACAAGAATATTAATATTAAATTAAACAATTTTCCTAAATGGTTTCGTTTATTGATTTCATTTGCGAACCTTTTTGATATATTTTATTTTTGAAAAAATGAGGGCAAAATAGAATAAAAAACTGAAATAACAAAATGTGATTGAATTATTTAACTAACTTTGAGTGCTTAAAATTGTTTTTGTGACTATAAAGAAATGAAAAATAGAACAAATCCAATCATTTATCAATCAATCAAAAGAAAATACAAATATCAACATCAAAGAATTCAATTTAAATATTCATTCACAATAAACTAAACTTCATATCTTCTAACATCCATCAAATACAAGATAATATAAGAAAATATACCAGACACATTTTTCAAAATACTAAATTCATCAATACATTTTTAAAAGCGCTGAAAGAAACAGTTTCTTATAAGAAAACGGTCCCTTAGCGAAGTACGCATGGATATTATCATTTATGAAACTAGCGCCATATTTCAAAGGAAACTACAAATAAAAGTAAAATTTAGAGTTTCTATAGAAAATACATGCTTTAGGCATTTTTTTTTCAAAAATAAAGTTCAGGTTAATGGATTTTATGAAATTGGAAAATGAAACGAATTTGTGGATATTATATCGATTAAAATATTCCCCAAAAGATTTCAGTTTTTTAATCATCTTTATTATGTAAAACATAATTTATTTTCCTTTATATGATACCACTTCTAAATTTTCAGGAGGAAACTCTTCATAGCAGTTATCAATTTATTTCATCTATTTTTAAAAGAAAGTTGTATAAGCTTTTTATTGGAAGTTACATCTTTGTTAAAATAGAAAAAAACGTTGTTAAATAGATTATGGATTAAATAAAACAATAATAACTGGATATTTTTCTGATAATATCGGGTCAGTGACTTTAGTATGTTAAATAAAATATGTATTTAAACGATACTTAATGTTGGAATTAACTATCATTACAAAAGTCAGACAGGAGCGAGCAGGTAAGGTATTTATATAAAAACTTTTTTTTGCTAATGCTACTTATAAATATCTTATTTCACTGTAGGGCAATTCCATAAAAATGTCAACTTTTTGAAATATCACTCTTTTTGAAATATTTACTAATTAGGTTTAAAAATATATTCCAAGCTCTCAAATTATGGTTTGAGAAAGCAGAAGATAAAGGACATGTATTCACATTTCCCGAAAAAGGAGATCGATGCCTTGTGGACAAAAAATATTTGTTTTCTCAGCAAATTCAGCCGCATTTCAACTATTTGGAAATCGATTTCGGTAAGTGTTTGAATAACCTTTCACATGTGAATAAATGTGTATATAATGTAATATTTAATATCTTATGAATATTCTAGATAATGAAAAAATTAAATTTATTACTTTACACACTTTTAATTTGATATGAAATTTATGAAACTTTGTCATTCCGTAACGTCAAATGACAAACAATAACTTAAACCATGTTACAGGTAGATTGCTCTAAATTATAATTTACATAGCTTATATATCATATTTAAGATATGCATTAGTTTAAAAACTCTATGTATTGTTAATTCACAGAAATTTCCATTTTTAAGTATCAGGATGCTGTCGTGGTTGCAAACATGTCATTTCGTAACACAAAAAGTAGTTAGTCAAAAATATTATAATAAAATACTTTTTAAAAAATTTCAACTTGTTTTATAAATATTTCTTTTAATCATTAAAAGTAATATATAAACTGAAAAAGACAATTTTCCTTTAAAATAGCTTTGTGGTAATTGTTTTACTACTTCATTTCTACAGTTCAAAATGTCATTCTGTCACGCATGGAATTGCCCTGTAGCTTATGAAATTTTAAATAGAACAGTATTTTAGGTAAGGATTGTAGGTAAGAATTGTATTTTATTTATTTTAAAATATAACTAATTCAAGGAATTCTACATTTAATAGTAAAATAGACCAGAGTGGTTTCTCGGCAGATAGACTATCAGATAGACGAACCAATGTTAAAAAACCTCTTTTTTAGAATCAGCATCCTAAAAAAAAACGTGAAATAAACAAATCCCCATTTTGGAATTTCGACCCCCACACCGCAATAGTAAATTCATTATATTATAAATCATGTTTGGTAATTGAAATCATAAATACTTTTTTTAGTACTAAATTTATTTTTGCTTTATGTCTCATATTTTAATCATATTTAGAAATTAATATTTTATATTAATAGTTATTTATGCAACTAGTGCAAAAAGTAAGGATTTTTTAAACGAGTTGAATAAATTATTTCACGAGCGAGTGAAATAATTTCACGAGTTTAAAAAAGGCTATTTTAAACGTGTTGTCATACACTATTTTTTATAATAACGTGTAAAAAAGTATTTATTAAATTGGCATTTATTGATTGGCTTATTAATTATTTTATTACCACGTTCAAATGATTTGAAGATGATTATTTATATTAATGATTATTTTAAAATCACCTGCAAAAAGTATTTCTTAGATTGGCATTGGAAATAAGACGCGTAATAAAGAATCACGTTCAAATAAAGAATTTTCCACCAATCACAAAGCCGCCGAATAAAATATCACGCTCAAATAAAGAATTTTACACCAATCAGATGCTCTTATTTACTTTGTCGAACTAGTGCGTAAAAGTAACTTTGAAACAGGATTTCGTTAAAAGCATCGCTTTTGCCACGATTATTGATTTGAAAAAGTTAGTTTATTTGCACGATATTATAAAAAGAATCTTTCGTTTCATAATAAAAACATTTACACATCATAAAAAAGTTTCATTTATGTAAAACATAATTACTATACTTTAACACAAAAAATCTTATACAATTCTACTAATAGTCATCTATCAAAAACACCACTACAAGCAATCCTTTTCCAACACCACAATAAAAAAAAATACCAAACTTCAGTTACAAAAAGAAAGAAACTTAAAAACATAATCACCTTTTGTATGTGAAATAGTTCAAAAGTAAACTTTCAAAGATTTCTAAACCAAAAAAAAAAAAAAAATCATGTTTTGCGTAAAATAAAATGCTTTTGTGCTACTGCTATTTCATTTACATCTGCTTTTTAGCTTAAAGTAAACAACATTTTTTAAACAAAGTAATTTAACTCAGAATGATAAATGCGAGTTTTAAATCTTAAGTAAATAGTGGAGGTTTTTATAAACAATAATGTAGCGGTATTTTTTTTGTCTGGTATGTTCTTTTGTAATTTTAATCACTTCTGTTTTATGGCGGTTGCTTTTAGTTTATTTTGTGTTAATTTTATTTTAATTAAGATTTGTTAAACCTACATTTAGGGCACATTGAAAGGTAAATTTTAAGAGGTTTTAGTTAAATGTATATTTCTTTTACTTAGGTAGGTTGTGTTCCCAGTTAGAAAAATTGTTTTTTTCCTTAGAAATATATGAACAAATCATTGAATTAGCTGGCTTTAGGATATTAAAACATTGCTTATATTAGATGAAATGTTTTCATTTTTTTTAAAACTGTTTAAGCGTACAGAAAGAGAAAAATTACCGATATACTTTTAATAACAAAAAATAAATGAAATTTTAAATACGTGTTTGTATTGCTCAGATATTAAGTTTAAAATTTAAATTTTTAATTTGTATAGTTTTCAGAAGGTTGTGTTTTATTTAACGATATATAATATATACTGGAAAAACTGATCCCAGTGCTAAAGGATCTCAAAAAGCAAGACCAATTTTGTCACCCGAAAAATGGCGACCACATGGGTTGTTACAAAACGTTACGTCATTTAGTGACACATTTATAACTACATCGCTAAATGATGGTGATAAAGTTATAAATGAATGTTAAAATTTGCCAATAACATCGCCAAAGTTGCAAAAGAAGCCAAATAGTTGTCCCAGGTAACCCTGCATCGGTCGTGATTTCTTAATAATTAGTAGTATGTCCACAGTATTATAAATCGTTGGTTTTATATCCTAAAAAACTATTAATACATGCACGTTTAAGGGTCCTGAAAAATCCGTCTCTAAAAATAATTTTAAGAAACAAAAATTGAAAAAAAAAACTATTTTAGATTTTTTTAATCGTTTTTTTCTGAACTCAGTGTTCAAAATTATATGAGGATTAGTCTGCGCTTTTTAGACGCATGGTTTTTGCGCGGAAGTGGCTCTAAGTGACAGTTTTTGGTAAAAACCTACTAAAGTAATCTTGAGTAGTTTCTTTTTTTACTAAACATTGAAAATAGTTGGCAACCATCTTCAACTTTAAATTTGTTGTCATGCAAAATTTTCCTTCCTTAGTTTTTAAAATTACCATACATATCTTTTAGAAACTAAATAAGTGGTAATATAAAACAAATAAAATTCAACTTTAATATGCATTTTTTTTTAAGATGACGTAAATTTCCCTTTACGTTTATTCGTTTATTAACGATATCTACATACATTCTATGTATATAATGAAACCATTTTCTTTGTTTTTTACATGGTATTTTAAACCATTTCGTGTAGTTAAAGTTCGTAGGCAGAATATAGTTTTAAGGTTGTTGTATGTTGATATAAAATGTTTTGCTTCTATTTAAGAGCAAAGAATATTGCACATTTATTTTTCGAAAGACAAATTTAGCTAGCGAAACCTTAGTAATTATTAAAGTTTTGTTGAAAAAAGGTTCAATTTTGCATTTCAAAGTTTAAAATAAAACTAAATGCTGGGTTACACGACTTTCTTACGCATGAATTGTGCGTGGAAGTGGTTCTAAATGTTCAGTTTTCGTTACAAACCTACATAAGCAAGAGCAAGGGTAGTTCTTCTTTATACTAAGCATTGAAAATGGTTGACAACCATTTCCAATTTTTATATTTGTCAAACTAAACTTTCTAGTACTTCTTTTCTTTTATTTTAAATTATAATAAGCTTTTGAAAACCAACTTACTGGTAAAATAAAACAAATAAAATTCAACTTTACTCTGATTTAGGCAACTTTAAAAAGTCCGTCTTTCTAAAGTTGCACTTGTCACCACTAATAACCTTTATGAATGTTTCGGGTTGTTTAGTTTAGTTTGAATTATCGTCGCACTAGAGCTACACGAGGGCTATTGGCGACGGGCGTCGTATTTATGTTTCGGGTTGTATGTTGTCATATTTAACCATGGTACTATAATATAAAAGGCTATGCTTTAAATACATCTTATTTGAGAGCCATATTTACTCAAATAAGAATTTAAACTCTAATTCGTCGGACTTTTTAGCTGCTCAAATGTCTGCAGTTACTTTGTCAATGCCCGCACACGAACCTGGACACCTTTACTCATTTTTTCCAAATGGGTCTGAAGCGCCTTTAAAACACTAAAAATTTTAGGGCTCCATCAATTTCAGCTCCATCCTTTTTGTTAGTAAGTTGTTGATAGGTTAACTTTTGTAGCTTATCAAATATTAGTATTTTTAAGCATTTCTTGAGTAAAGATTTGTTTACCTGTAAATTTCATTTTCAACAATATACAACCAGTATTTATGTTTCAAATCCCATTAATATAAATAAAAATTAGACATTTATATATGTATGAAGAAAGATGCATAGAGAATTTTAACTTGGCATAAAAAATAGGCAAAGTTTCCCTTTTATTTTTAGAGCATCAATTGTACTAATTATATATTTTTCGAACTGTAAATTAATTTAACAAACGATAAATAACTGAATTTTCGAAAGAAATGTAAATGGGAAATTGTGGCGACAAAGATATTTATTAAAAAAGATTACATCATTATTCTTCGCACTTCAAACAAATTTAGCAAACGATAAAGTATAATTATTAAATCTGAGAAAAAATATTAATGAAAAGTTATGTTTGGCGTTTAAAAGTTTGAATTACAACTAGCTAAAAAGGCCCTGTTTGGCAAATTTTTTTCTGAGGTGTATAAAGAGTTTGTTTCCTGTTAGGCACAAATTTTTTGTGGAAGCGGTTTAAGTGACAGACTTTTGAAACAAACATACTTGTTTTTCAATGTTGAGTATGCTTGTATCTCTTAGGGGATGGGTTGCCCAGTCGCTTAAGGCGTTCGTGTTGCGCGCGGAAGGTCCCAGGATCAAGCCCGGGCATCGCCGAAATAACTGACGACCTATAAACGGCCCGCGCAGCCAAAACTATGTAAGACTAATAATACTCTGTGTAGATGTAGTGCTCGTTAAGAGGGACTGTCAGTCTCGTAGAACTAATGCATTAGTTTCGAAATCACAACTTTTGCAAAAGAATAACTTTGCCATGTTATCCCATTTTCACCATGTATAGGAATCATATCAATTTAAATCAAAATTGGAGATAAACTAACATCCTGTTATTTAATTATTAATTGATAAAGTTTTTAAATAGTTTCACCATCTACTATATATTTTTGGCGTTTTAAAACTTCAAAAATACATAACTAAATAACTGGAAAACATTTTCGTTTCAAATGTGTTTCGTTTCGATGTTATGTTGATTATGGGTTTCTCATACCTGGGGTAAAAGGGCAAACATGGTTCATACATCATAATACATCTATGAGATTGACAATCCCTCTTGATACAATTTATTTTTTCAAATTTAAAAAACTCTTTATATGTGACTTACACTGTTAAAAATTTTGTGCTTGGTTTCACCATGATATTGGTTCCTAGTAGCTGCAACGGCTGAATGGTGAAACGTTCCACCATATTTTTGGTATTCGATTGAACCATTTCTCAGGTTTTTGTTTCCAAATCCACAAAAATGGTTCAACCAAACACCGAAAAAAAGGTGAAACATTTCACCATTCAGCCGTTGCAGCTACTAGGAACCAATATCATGGTGAAACCAACCAATATCATGGTGAAACCTAGCACCAAATTTTTAACAGTGTACACTATAGTCCTAGAATTAGCCTAATGCAATTCTCAGATCAAATCTTAAATGGCGCTAAAGAAACTCACCAGTCGGAAATAATAGCGCCTCAGTCCGAGTCGGTGACAGTTTCATTGAATAGGGGACCAGGATGACAAATGCGACGGAATTTTTGAATGTATAGTTTAAGAAATAACAGAGAGCGTGAAGATTGGGGGAGAAATGGAAAAGAAAAGGGAAATTTCCCGTTGAAATGAGGTGGTAGGGTTGCTTTTCCGGGATTCTTTGGATGGTTTTGGGTGGGAGGGTTGTTATAGTTGGCACCAAATCGCTTTCGGTTAAGATGATATCTTCATTTCCTATCATACACTTAAGGTAGCCGTATACCTTTCAAACACGAAATTCGGTTAAATTCCACATTTTTCTTTTTTGGAATTAGTTAAAAGGACAATTCTTTAAACAAGGCTTCATAAATCAGCAAAAAGAAATTTTTAGTGTAAATACAGTCCCTGGACAAATTATTAGACGCACTGTATCTTTTTTAGTAATTGTATGTTTCTTAAGAGTTTTATGCAATAATGGTATATTTAAACTACAATATTATTGATTTTATTTAAAAGAATTGTTGTAGACTACATACTTGTATTTATTTTAAGATAATTATGATTAAGATTAATTTATATGAATTATTTATTATAAGATTATTTATGTGTGGAATCATCATCTCAAATGCAGGAGACAGTACAGTCTTGCATTGATAGCATGCCGCGCAGAATTAAAGCTTTGATAGCGGCTAATGAAAAGGTGCTCAAATTAATCTTATTTATCATACAATTATACCGTTACTTTCAATACCAATATGTACAATTTATATCTATTTTTTTTTCGGAAATTATAAAACTTTATTCCTTAAATTGCAAAGAAAATCGCTATAAAAGACTATAATGTCATACATTCCCTCATAAATATAACTTTGCTTTTTTAATTTATAAAGTAAAAAATTTAATATCCGGTTAAATTTTATAAAAGAATTGCTATTGGAATTTAGTTATATAAAGAATTTGAAAAGACATACAAATACTGTAATTATTAACATATAGTAGTAATATTACTATAATTATAGTTAATATGCATACATGAGTAAGAAATATGCATCACCTCGGAATAATGCGGAATACACTTGATTATTACATGAAATTTAAAGTATGGCTAAATGCAGTGCGTCATAATAATTTTGATCTTTCTTAAAATGGTGAACTGTCAGGTGCCAGTAGATTAAAAAGTATCTTATTGTTCTTAGTTGGCTACACCCGACATGAGATCTTTTTTATTATTAAGATAAATCGGTAATTGATTGGATAATATAAAAATAAAACACAAATCAATTTAAATAATAAAACGGTACAATATCACCCTGTAATTAATATTTTACTAAAATCTGCAGTGCGTCTAATAATTTGATCAGGGACTGTAGGGGGAAAAAGTTATTGTTTTAGTTGCCCTGCATGGTCTTTAGTTTAGGCACCAAATCGCTTTTAGAATAGATGAACTCGTGTATTTTCCGTACTAAAATAGTTAAATTAATATTAGGGGCCTTCGTGAGCTGACTTGGACGATCGTTGGATTGTCATCGTGTAAAGTTCCAGTTTCTAAACACAGTCATCCTATAAACTTATTTGTGATGGAAAAAATTCCAACAAAAATCTCTGAGGTACTATACTGCGATTACGTGCTCGTTATACAGGGTGGCGCAAATAAAAGTGGCCCCGTCATGGAATTGTTGCCTAGACAAAATCCAATGCAAAACAGGTTTGCTAAGTGAAGCTATTGATCGCTTCAATATTAAGCCCAAACAAGCGCTTGGCGAATTAGTAGCCGGAAACTATGCTGTGGTTTGATAAGCAAGTTGGAATGCAATATAAACTGAAGGTTTTGTACAGATGTGCAAAAAAGAGTTCCCTCTAGTGATTTTTTGGCAGTTATTTATTCTAGAGAACGGACCTTTTTGTTTTTGGAAATACAAAACTTTCTAAATTTATTGCGAGACACAAAATTTTAATTAGGAAACGTCTTCATACAATACGCACTAAGATCCGAACTCGCCAATAGTCCACGCGTAGGTCTAATGTGAAGCTAATCCAGTCCAACCAATGCAAAACAGGTTTGCCAAGTGAAGCCATATTACACGCTGGAATAATCTTTTAATTCGACTTGAAAGCTTTCAGATGGCTTCAATAGTTTTTCTCTCCAAGCATTTCAACGTATTCCTATCTCTAGAACGGGGCCACTTTTATTTGCGCCACCCTGTATGTGTCGAGTCCAAAGTCCCGTTTGTGCTAACGTACGAGTAAGATGTTACTCGCATTGAGCTAGAAGGGAAACTGGAGTGAGGTGTCAGCGAGCCGAAAACCCACTCTCACCCTTTTGAGCGAACCGGGCAGAAAAGGACTATTTCCCCTACACTTGTATGCAATGCTTGTATGAGACCCCTCTATCATATTGACTTGGGCTCCTAAATGTATTTTAACATTTTTAGCTCGAGAGAAATTAACTTTTTTTTAACTTTAAATTCCAACTTTTTAAAGAAATAACCATGTGGATCACTAACTAAGAACCAGCGAAGACGAACCCAATAGCGAAATAGGCTAGTTTCTAGGTTTTCTGCCCGGTTCGTTTCTGCCGCAGTGCCGTGTATTCCTCCGCGTTTCGTTATTGAACCGGCTCGTTTGCTGCCCTGTTCAGTGAATCACACACCTCACTCCACGTTTCTTCTAGCTCAATGGTTACTCAAAGTTCCGAAGGTGGAACGACATGGATGAATGACGCTTTCTATAGATTATTATAGATGTTATTTTTCATTTCTATTGACAAAATTTAGTTAGTTGCCAAGTAAATATTTTTTTGTATAGTTATATGTAACTAACCTAATTAACATAAACCTAAATTAAGCCACATTTTATTGCGAAACGCTAAAAAATAATAATTAATTTTTAATAAATGAGATTGTTTCTCTCCACAGACATTGCTTAACTTGAAAAAAATCAAAATGTTATCCTTTACAGTTTACACCAATTATTTAATTTATAAAAATTCTTTTTCCCCCCTTTGTAATCACAATTCTGAGAAATTCTTCATACTAAAAAAACCTCCCTGAAAACACTTTTATTCTTTAAAAAATGAATATAAAAAAATTCGTTGAATTAAGCTAAACTTCCAGTTTTTCTAGTGTTTCGAAACTTTTTTTACCTTATTCGGTAATTTAAACTCATCTAATTTATTTTTTATTCCTTGTTACGAAAATATAAATTTATATTTTATTTAATGTCTTTCATCCATTGAAAATAAGTTTGGTTTATTAATTACTGGAACGCATTTATTTTTCTGAGAATAATCGTGCTTTCAATTTTATGAAGCTTTTTCTTCGGTTAAGATTAATTTGAATTGTTCCGATGAAATTATTTTTTGATATTCGTCAACGCGCCTTATTCTTTAGTTAATTAGAAAATATTTTAATAAATTAATTTGATTTACTTTTTCGCTGTCTTACAGATGCACAATTTTCAAATGTTAATTCTATTTTTTTTCAAACATGTAAAATAATATCTTTATAGCATAAAAGTAAAACGTATAAATTTACCACGAACGTATATTTTATTAATTTTATAAAACGATAGACTGAACAATGCATACTTCATAGATAATCTTATTATTTTAATTATCTAAATTTTGTTAGGGAAAATGCTGTTGTTAATTTATTGTTGAGATAGAAATACTTGAACATATTGTACCGGTATTTTATTAGAAATTTCGAAAGGGAACATTTAAGTAGGCTTTAGTTCTGTAAACTGTATTAGATCGAAGCTTTCATTTCTTTAAATTATTTTTTTACATTTAAAAAAACCAACTTGCAATGTTTAGAATTTAATTTAATATTTTACTGAATTAAATTTTAGGTAATTGAAATGGGTAATAGTTTTTGAAAAAATAGTAAGGGATAGGGGAATTGGAAAAAATGGGAACAATGACGCATTATAAGTACATTAGAACTCCTGAAGCGTTGCTGGATTTTCTGAATTTTTTTGAAAAAAAAAATTGCATTCGTCCTACGTGTTACTGTACGTCTTTGTTGGATCTCAATAATAGTTATGCTTTTGGACTGACAAAAAAAATTTCCTAGACATGACATCCAACAGATACAACAACAACATATAGTCCGGGTATAAAAGTTTATACGGCGCATATAAGCTTTAACGAACTTTACTTAAGGGGGGATGGGCGCGCTGGACTGCGGGCTCCAAACTCAAATGCCTCAGTGTTAATCCAATGGCGAAAAAACTATTTTCTATGCCACATTTCTCCGGCTGTATTGAATATTTTTACAAACGGTTTTTTTAATGATAAATGTATAGATAACTTGCAGGTCTCTATCTTCCCACTTTTGGAAATTGCTTCGAATATTTTGTGTAAAATTATTTATTGAAAATTAAAAAAAAAAATATTCGAATCAATTTCAAAAAGTGGGAAGGTCGGGACCTGTAAGTCAGTTACATTTATCACATAAAAAATCCGCTTGAAAAAGTATTCAATACAGCCGGAGAAATGGGGCAGAGAAAACATTTCTTTCTCCATAGGATTAACACTGATGCACTTTGCTTTGGAGACCCCCGGTCCAGCGCACCCATTTCCCCCTTAATTCAAACATATTTAAATTCGAACTCAAATTGCAGAATGGCATCTTGCAATTTGGTTGAAAACGACCGCAACTAAACCTAAATATACCATTGCGCTGTGAGATCATGAATAAGTGATTGCTTAAAATTTACTTTTTGTCCGATTCACTCCAATTATCCGAATTTCTGATTATCCGAGTGTAATTAGGTCTTAGTTGCTTCGGATAATTGGAGTTCTACTGTACTCTATTTTTTAGTAGTGCAAAGTCTTTTTAAAACATGATATACATGTTACCATGTACAACAAAGTATCACATGAGACTAGCAGATGTAAATAAATTGGTTAAAAAAATAACAAAACAATCAATCATAACAAGTGCAAACCACGAACAAGGCAATGAATAATTAAATACAGACAAAATAAATTAAAATTATCCTAGAAAAGTACATATAAAGATTAAAAAAAAACAAGACTGTTTTAACAAAATAATTTAAAACTGAGCATCCAATTTTTGCATTTTGTTTGTTTTTTAACTATATCCTTAAACAAGTGCAAGGTTTTCAAAATTACAAAAAATAAAAACTTTTTTTAAAAAAATTTTTTAAAGTAGATGACATTTGGTAAACTTCGTCAGACTCATTAAAATCATCGCACTACGATTAAAAAAAATTATCCCTGAATAGGTAATATTTTTAATTACGTTTAAATTATCATAAATTATAGATTCTCCTATGCCCCTATGTTTTAAAATGGCATTTTTAATTGAACCCCTTTCTGACTCTCAAGGACATATTTCCGAAGATTACCACTTGCTCATTTTCCTTTATTTAAAAATTAATCCTACTTCAATAATAACAATCAACGGTAATTTTGAATCGAGTAAAACTAATAATCGGTGTTTATACCAGCAATTTACGCCAAATTAATCGCCAAAATAAAAAAGAGAATTAAATACTATTGTACAACGACACACAAAAAAACAATTTAATAGGTGCCAAAAATCTGTTATAAAACGCCCAATTACAACGCCAAACTAAAATTTTTTTATTTGACAACCCTAAAAATAACCGTAATAATTGCAGCCCTTCTTTTTCCCTAATAATCCCTATTAGGGATTAAAGAACGGCTTCAAAAAGAATGAAAAATTATCCAGTAACTGCAGTAATTAGTACCAAGAGAATTTCCTAGTGTAGGAATCAATAGTTTCTTGTGCTAACCCTACTTTAAGGGCCGGTTCCACTAATAGGGAAGTCACGGTTGGTTAAAATAAAATATAGTGCTTCAATATTGGAAAAAACTCACACACGGAAACTTATATAATATACCGAAATTTAATATAACGGTATATACTATTTGCTTAATTCCATGAGATGTTCTTCAATTTTAGTAGCCTTAAGGGACAGGGAATCGAAGCTTCAACATAGCTTCAAAATATCCCCATTTTCATTTTAACTTTCAATCACTAAAATGAATATTTACGAAATTTTTTACATAATACGCACCTGAATATGGTGTTAGAGTTCGCAAATTTGGTAGTTAATTTCAATATAACTTTGTTTCCAGCTTCATACGTCATTATTTTAAAACACCGATTTTTAGCTTTTAGGTACACTTTCCAGCACAACTATTGCGTGTGTCTAAAAATAATTTTTTATAGAAATAAAAAAAAAGTCTATTCAACGCAATGAACCTCAAGTTTGACGATAAAACATTCATAATTTTAAGTTATTAACCTAAATAGAAATTTTGCGCATTTCTTAAATTAGAAAAATCGTCTTATTTTTACTCACTTAATATTTTATTGAAATATTTTTGGTTCACTGTGTTACATAGACATGTGCACGACATCACAGAAAATTGCAACCCTGCTAGTAAAATAGAAAAAGAGAAAAGTGTACCTTAAGGCTGAAAATGGGTGTTTTGGAACAATGACATTTAAAGCTGGCAATTATATTGAAATTAACTACCAAATTTGCAAACTTCAGCCCCATATTCATCATAGAAGTCTTTCGTAAAGGCACGATTCAGTAACTAAAGTTGAAATGAAAATTCGAGATTTTGAGTGGTCGTTTTGTTCCCAGTTATCTTAATAAGGTTTTCGAGAAAATTGCACATTCGCAAGGGGTAGCTGCTATAAAACGTTTTACGTTTCAAAGTCATTGAAATTACTTATAAATTATATAATTACCTTAAAAATGTGTGTGATGATTTAGTGAGCGGTAATTGAGTTCTGTAGTGCTATTCACTTATTATGTCATAGAGTAGCAAGACAAAAAATATTGCTCGGATTAATAAGGTTGTTAATAATGTGAAGTAAAGTCCGATGTTGTATTCAAACAAAAACCTTTTAGTACTTTCTTCAAACGATCAGAACTTTTTTAAAACTATCAATACTTTTCTCAATCTAAATTAAAATATAGAAGTTATGTGACCATCATATTTTTAAAAAATTTAAAAATCAAGACATTCCAACGCCCCGCCTCCCATCAATGTTTCATATTACGCCCCCTCCGTTCCCCAAATTGAAAAAAAAAATGTCAGAATTAATGCAGTAAATGAATACATCTAACTGAGTAAAAACTAATAAACAGTGTTAACATTATCCCAAGTTATCAAATATCAAAATAAACAATTAATAATACGGTAATTTTAAGCGTCGTTTCAATATTTTTAACCTGAGAATACAACGAAAAAGTTGTAAAAATATATATTTTCCTTATTTTCCGGCACTTTGCGGGACATTCGGTCCGCGGGACAATGGTAGAAAAAGTGGGACAGTCCCGTCGACGGGACGTCTGGCCACATTACCCCTCAAAGGTTTTTTCTTCTAACGGGGCTGCTTTATTGGCAACTACAGTCCCTGGACAAATTATTAGACGCACTGTATTTTTTTTAGTAATTTTATGTTTCTTAAGAGTTTTTATGCTATAATGGTATATTTAAACCACAATATTATTGATTTTTATTTAAAAGAATTGTTGCAGACTACATGTTTGTATTTATTTTTAACATATGGCAACACTGTGTCATATGTTAAAAATATAGTCCAGCTCCTAGAAAAGATTATTTATGCGTGGAATCATCAATGCAGGAGACGGTACAGTCTTGCATTGATAGCATGACGCTCAGAATTAAAGCTTTGATAGCGGCTAAAGGTGGCTCAACTAAATATTGACTTTGACTCACATTAATTTTACTTTTCTTTAAAACTTAATAAACTTATGCTTTTCTAAATGAATGCTGTTTTATTTATGTCAAATAAATCGGTAATTGATTGGATAATATAAAAATAAAAAACAAATCAATTTAAAATAATAAAACGGTACAATATCACCCTGTAATTAATATTTTACATGAAATCTTGCAGTGCGTCTAATAATTTGACCAGGGACTGTAAGCCTTTGCAGACTCAGCATATTAAGGGGGTCCGGTACCTTCCCCAACTTTTTTTTTATTTATGAACTTATACTATTCAGATTTTATACACTGGAGTATCTTGCATTAATAAAACCTATTAGCACAAAAAAAATTTGAAAATGACTCAGTATTTTTAAAAATTTAATTTTTTAAACAATTTTTTAACAATTTTAAAATTCCTACTCCTCCCTCATTTTTTGACTTTTTATCACCAAATTTTTTGTATGAGTTCCTTAATAATATTTTAACAAAACTATGCATCCAAGTTTTAATCAAGATTCAACTTTTTTTTTAAAAAATACTTTTCTAAATTTTATCAAAAATTTTTACGAAAAAAGTAAAATTTCAACTTTGAAATGATCTCAAAAATACTGACAACATAATTGAGAAGTTTAAATGCATAGTTTTGTTTAATATACCTTTAAGATGCTATAGAAATTTACAGAAACTTTTTATGTATAGTATTAAAAGAGGAGTAGTATTTTTTACTATCCTAAAATTTAAAAAACACGAACAGAGATACGAGCATTTAAAGTATAGATTTAATGAAAAAAGCAATATTAAATGGAAAATTAGATATATTTATATTTTTTTCTGATTATATACACTCACTTAGGTTGGCAAAAACAAACCACTGCCATATGTGGGGCCCTCTTTTTTTTCTAGAGCTCTATTTCTACGAAGTTGCGCTAGTTTTACAGCGCGGCGATGGTGCTGGAATTTCATATCTCGGCGTTTTTGTGAATTTCTAACCCGAATTTTGTGTCTTTGCTCTCCTATTTTACAACTGGTTTGCCCGTACGACAACATATAATTGTCTTGTAAGGTTTGCAGAGATTTGATGCCACCCAAATTAAATTCAGAAATAGCTTCAGATGCCGCCAATTCTACTCTTTGCTTTGAAGCATTCACACTTTTGGGTATCTTGAACCAAATTTTGTTATGCAAAGACTCATTTCGATTTTGGGTCAAACACAGAACACAACGTTCAAGTAGAGCATCACTAGCTAGTCTTTGATACACCGGTAGTATATGAGGCAAAATATCTTCATTGATAGGAGTCCTGATATTGGCCTTGTGGCTTCCTGGCTCTTTTCCCTCCGCAACAGCAGCATTAAAGAAACACCAGGAGTCCTTACCAGGGGGGCACTTGCCATGTCGAGGTTTCTTGTCTGTTGATATATTATGATACAAAGTGGCATAAATGGAGCTTTTCATCATTTGGACGTTGCCCTTATTTAGGCGAATGGCATTATAATAATAACGCGTCAACTTTTTAATTGTGATTTCTTTTAACTTCCCGTAACCTCTTCCACCTAATGTAATGCCTTTAGATGAGCACTGCTTGACAACATTGCGAAGCCCAGTTCCAAGTCGTTTACTAACGTGGTTAATGCACTCCTGTTTAGTTATTACAGTGTTGGGATACACTTTGAGGTCTGAAATGTGGTTGAACGCCTTCGAGTCACCATCTGAAATTACACTGGTATAACGAAAGCCAAAATCTTGTGATCTTTTCCATAGGATTTCGGCAGCATGCAGCTCCATGGCACCTGATGAGCCCTCGTGATTTTTTTGACACACATCTTTATGGCCTTCATACCAAATTGCAAACTCAGGGGAGCTTTCACCTAAGTTTATCCTTGTATGATCACACTCTTGGCAGAATTTGGATAAAACAACATAGTCTAACACATAGCCAGTCAAACAGTCGATTACACACCCGACCCCAATTCGAGACGAAAACCCCCTAGTCTGCCAAGTCCCATCAAAACTAACAGTCACATCAAATGTATCACTAACATTTAAATTGTAGTGAGGCGCTGATGTTTTTATGTAGTGAAGTTTCACCTTTCGTGTAAGTCCGACAGCATATTGTTTGATGCACTAACACATTGAGTTGCCAAAACTTTTTGATGGTTGTGGAACGTTCTGGACGACATTGCAGGTAAGTTCATCACCATACAGAATTGTTCTACTGCAGCATGACCCTTTCCAATATGCAGAAATGCTTGAGTCATTCTGCGATTTACATCGAAACACTTTGATGAAGTACTTGTACTGTTCAATTGTTTTGATGAAGGGACAGAAGATATTGGAGCTTCACAATTTCTACAATTTAAAGAAATAGTTGAAGAAAATCCAGACAAATTTTCAGCGTCAAAATACATTTCGCAATTATTGCACATCTTACAGCAAACTGCACTCAACAATTCGTCGAGTTTCTTCAAATCAACTATAACATACTTCGTTTCTTCTACAAATGGTTTGACTACTACAGCGGCAGGTTTTGATGACTGTAAATTATTTATTCTTAAACCAACAGTTGGTTTTGGACTTTCTGTTGGATTATTCCATCTTTTTTTAGCGATTTCTGAAAGATGATACTTTTTTCGTATATGTTTATGTCTCGGCATTTTGAAACAGAATGAAAAGCCAAATAAAACGTGCTAATTCAAAATAAAAACAAAGTTGTGGAGTTTGGATTACAGTTACAGCTAGAAAAAAGTTGTAGTACATGTTTTTCAAAATAAATAAATAGTTATAAACCTACAAAATGATGTCATACCTAAAAATCTGAAACCGAAACTAAAACTAAGTATTTTGTGGTAGGATACTTGGAGAGTGCGTCTCATTCAAAATATAATAACTCAAAAACTAATGCATCAATTTTTAAGCGGTTTTTTGCAAAATGTTAAGAAATGTTCAAATAATATAAAATAAAATTATAAAAAAATTGAACTTTTCAAGATTTTTGGGTACTGGACCCCCTTAACCAGAACTGAGAGCTTTTTTTGTGGCCTCAACCAGGCGACCTTCGACGCTCATATTACAATAAATATGAGCTCTCTGCGGATGTTAAAATGTGCCAAAATTTAATTCAGCCGAGTGAACCCAAGCAAAATGGGTACTCACGGGATCTTTTACGTGTTACATAATCATATGACGTGCGTGCCAACGATTTTCCGATACAGAAAACCTGACGACTCATCCGGGGCTCAACCCCGCAAACTTAGTCTAATAAGGTGGACATGTAATACCTCTCAGCCACTGAACTGCTCACACTGAGCCGCTAACCCATCAAAGTAGATTCTATTTCAAAGTCGATGGCCACCATTTCGGATAGGACGCCATCTTGAAAAACATAATAAAAATGGAACAAATATGAGAAAAGAAACTTTAATAATAACTCTGGACCGTCCTATCTTATTCTTTAGTTCTAAGGGGGTAATTGTGTTCGATTATTAAACGAGAAAAATAGTTTCGGAAGGATTCTTTGAAATGTTTTGTTTGGTATCGGTTTTCTTTTATAACAATAACCTTTGTGGAGTTAATTATAATTTTTTTTGGAAAATGAAGTACTTTGTTGCAATAAGTGTCATTTTGAGTAACTTTTAAAGTTGCTGTTATCAAGTTTTGTAATAAGCTTATAAATTGAAGTATTCATTAAAAACAAAGGAAATTTCAGTTAATGAATGAAATGGTGTGTACCTACTACTAAAAATGGGATTAAAAAAAGCATTTTGATTGTATAGCATAATTTGCTTTAGATTGTTGATTATTTATAGTATTTATGAAACTCTTAAAGGTCAATTAACAGCAAACCCTAATTAGAGATCGATGCATTCGGAAAATTAAAATGGATGTAATTTTTAAGTTCTCCTTGTAGAAACTGCTAAGTTTGAAGCATAGATATCATAGTTAAAGTATTAGATTGGTAGATCACGTGACCTCCAGTGCTAACGACGCGACGGGACGCGCATGGAGGATAAAATAAGAGGGCAAAATGGCCAGTGTTGCCGCCACTTTAAGGTGAAAAATACTATGAAAAAATACCTTTTAATTCAAAAATTACAAACAAAAATACTAGAAAAGGATTTAAAGTAACTAAAAAGATTCCAAAATGCAGCTAGTATTCTTACGATATTTTTTTGTAATTTTAGAATTAGATGGTATTTTTTCGTAGTATTTTTCTCCTTAAAGTGGCAGCAACACTGGCCATTTTGGCCTCCATGCGCGTCCGGTCGTTAGCATTGGAAGTCACGTGATCTGCCAATCTAATACTTTAACTATGATATCTATGGTTTGAAGATAAAAGAGGCATGGTTTTAAATCTTGAGGCCGGGACTATACAACGGCTGTAGCGCCAAAGGGCATGTTTCACAATGTGAGTGGCAACAGCTTCAGATGTGTTGTTTTCCTTTTGGCGCTTTCTGGAATTACATTTATTTTGAAGATAATTAATATTGTCTAAACTTACTAAAACGAATGTTTGTACAAACTTTTCTTTCAGAACAAAAGCTTTTCTCTGTTCGTGAATCACGTTAAATTGCTGTCCAACAATTTTGCCTAATTTTTCAACTTCAGACAAAATAGCATCAAAACCGAAGTTTTCCAACAACATTGACTTTTTAGTAATACTTTGTATACTTGAAATTTAATCGAATTAAAACAAATAAAGTTTAATAATTAACAGGAATAAAAACAATTTGTACGTAAAAAAGTAAAAAAAAAACTAACATAGAACTCTAAAATAGCAGACGAAAAAAATGCTTATTTTAAGAGAGTGAAATTGAAACAACCAATGGATTGCAAGAAATAGCACTTGAGCTGCATATTAGGGTTTTTGTCTTTATTTTTTTGCCAAGTACGCTGCCAAACTCGCCAAATTATTTACTAATACGCGCCAAATGGGCAAAATGTTTTTTTAATAAATAATTTATAAGCTGATTGGTTGTTCGAAGGTCTTTGTGCTAGAGCTGTATAATGGGTGTGTTTGTAGCTATATGTATTTTCTCGACAAATTATTTCTCAAAACGCGCCAAATGACCAAAAAGGTTTTATGTATTTATGAGGGAAATGTGATGACATTTATGAGTGCATTTTATAGCGTATTTTTCATTTTGGAATTTTAAGGCAATGAAACGGGATTTTATACTTTATAACGAGCGGGAACAATAACATAAGCTTATGATCCTGTAACAGGTTATATGGTACACATACTTGGATTGATTTGATATTTTTTAATACGTGCGAAGAACGGGTATTCATTTGCTAGTCAAAAGTAAAAACATGACAGTTACATCCTTTGAAACTGCCCCATAAAGATTATGATGTTTAGGATGATGAAAATCTAATTCTTGCAAATTTTTACGTATTTGGATGCAGTTCATTACCATTGTTGGGGCCATTTTTAATAAACATTAAATTTAGTATGTATTTTACGGTTTACAAGTTCCGTTTTCAACAGATCCGAGTGTAAACTAAAAACTTTAAAGCTCATTTTTACTTTTTTTGTCACTTAGCACTTTCTTCTACTAAGCTCTTCATTTGTCGAGTAATTAAATTTCGTATTTTTAAATTAAAAAAAATTTCGAAACAAATGAATCCTTCAGAACAAAAAACTTAATATTAGCATCTAATCTAACGATTTAAGAAACCAAGAAGATTAGTAAGAGTTTTTACTTTTTATAACCCAAATAAAGACAATTGTATTCTCTGAACCAAAAAGACATCAAATTAGCCTAAATAAAACAAAATAATCTTTAAAAAACTGCAACTTTTATCCGACTTATCTCTAACAATGGCAAAAAAAACTTCTTTAATTATTATATAAAAAGTATTTTTTTACGAAATTCTGGGGAAAAACCTGCAATTGAACATCTTTCCTCTTACTATTGTTCCTAATCTGAGCGTTTAACTTTTTGTTTGCAGATCTTTTTCGCTATCGTATATCTCAAATGTTTCTTCCAGATGCTGGGTTTTTCTGTTACGCAGCGTAATCTTTATCTTAATACGTTGGTTTGATAAGATTTTAATTTATGTATATGCTGTTTTTGGCATTGTTGAAATAAAATTGGACTAGTGGGTAGTTTCCTGACTTGAAAAAAATGCGAGATCTCCGAGTAATTAATAATTTTTAAATTATTATTTTACAGCAGCTCACTATAACTTCGTTGAAAACGTAACTTTGGAAACACTATGATATAATAGCCGGCCTGTTCATTGGCGATCTTTAAATTTTAACTTTGAATCGCTATACTTATCCTGTTTTATGAATTATGAAGAGGAATTTTTACCTTTTTTTGGACATTTTGGTTGCAACTTAACGCAAATCGACAAACCGAAATCAGCACACCACATTTTAACCACATGTTCATCAAGTATCAAAAATTCTTAAACAAAAAAAAGCAGATACTTTCAAATTTTTATTTCAATTGGAACTAACTTTTAACTCTAAAAAGTCCGTTTCTCTATTACTTCTTAGCTTACTTTCTGTATCTTACTTTACTATTTTATCTATTTTTCTTCAAATTTTAAAATAGTTTCAGTGTTGAGCGAAGAAGGACTGTTAGTCCCATAGAGTAATGCATTATTTTTGAAATTACAACTTTTGCAAAAGAAATGCTTTGCGATGTTATCCCATTTTCACCAGGTATGGGAATCATCATAACTTCAATTTAAAACAAAATTGAAAAGAAAATGCCATCCGATTATTTAATTATTAAATGTTAAAGTTTTAAAATAGTGTTGTCATCTGCTGTATATTTTTGGCATTTTAAAACTTCAAAAATATATAATTAAATAACTAGATAACATTTTCGTTTCAAATTTGTTTCATTTCGATGTTATGTTGATTCTCATACCTGGGGAAAAAGGGCTAACATGGTAAAGCAATACATCTGCGGAAGTTGTAATTCCAAAACTAATCTATTAGCTCTATTGGACTGACAGTCCCCCTTAACCGAGCACTAATCGGAGCACCTATCGAAGGAAGTTCAACAATGAAATCTGGAAGGAATTACGTTGAATGAAAGAAGCCAATTCTAGGGAAAACAGATTTTTTAAGTCCACATATAGTCCGGCAGTCACTTCTTAGCATCCCAAATATTTTGATTGTGGAATATTCAATTTTGGAAACAGGTAGAAACCTAAAGGGGGCAGGTTCACCAATCCAATGGCTTTTGGCGAACACAGGGGATTATTTGGTTAGTTTGGTTGGAAATAATGTGTCATACTAAAACTACACGGGTTATTTGTGAATGGAGGATTCTACTTAATTGCTGATGGTTGTCATCAATTACACATGCATTTCTTTTCTATCTTGACTTGATCGTCAATAGATTTCCATTATCTGTAGCATGTATAATTTAACACATTCAGTATCACCTTGGGGAACGCTAGAAGTCAAAATATAGATATGCAACAATAAATTCGAAACTTCACTTGGTAATTTGTTTCTACACCCTAAAGAAATATGCGCCTGCAAAAGCAATGAATCGCCAAATATAGTAACTCTTACCTAAACTAAATATTCCTTACCATTTTTCAAAGTGAATCAAAATATTTGAGATGCTAAGAAGTGACAGGCGGACTATAATTTTGAATCACATTTCAATGTCGAGTATTTTTGATTGACTTTTAAAAGAGGAATTATTTCGAAAATATTTGGAGTTGAGGTTGAAGGGCAAATAAGCATTTTCCCCATATATTCTATAACAACACACTTTCAGAATTTAACACATGAATAGTTATTGATGCAACTAGTGTGAAAAAAAGGCTTTTTTAAACGAGTTGAATAAATTATTTCACGAGCGACTGAAATAAATTCCCGAGTTGAAAAAAGGCTATTCTCAACGTGTTGTCATACAATATTTTTTACAATAACGTGCAAAAAGAGTTTTTATTTAATTGGCATTTATTGATTGGCTTATTAATTATTTTATTATCACGTTCAAATGATTTGAAGGCGATTATTTATATTAATGATTATTTTAAAATCACGTGCAAAAAGTATTTCTTAGATTGACAATGGAAAGACGCCAAATAAAGAATCACGTTCAAATAAAGAATTTTACACCAATCAGATGCTCTTATTTACTTTGTCGCACTAGTTCGTAAAAGTAACTTTGACACACGATTTCGTTAAAAGCATCACTTTTGCCACGATTATTGATTTGAAAAAGTTAGTTTTTTGCACGATATTATAAAAAAACTATTTTTGAAAACCATGGAATGTAAAAAAAAAATAACTAGTAAAGTTGAGTTAGTTTACTGAAAAAAGAATTGAATGAAATATATAAACAAGTTAATACTTTTCCGTCAACATTAATGTTAAAATCTTACAACCATTACCAAACTACGATAAACCTGCATAATCAAATAACACTGATAACAATTTTACGAGATCACAAAAATGAAAGTTGCAAGTATGTCAAAATTTCCCAGGGATCTTTGGCCTCTTGCGTATCATAAAGTGCGCTGCTCGTATCATAAACATCTGCTGCCACTGCTAAATAGAGCCACACAGCGTGGGCAATTCCTGATGGCGTTGCAATATCGTCACAGGCATTTAAAGACAAACCCTCATCTGCAGTGCGGTTTGCCGGTTGTTTTAGTGTATTGTATTGTTGTGTAGAGTATTGTATATAAATGAAATTAGTCAAATGTAGTACACTCTTAAAACAAAAGAGTGAAATTCACTCCTATAGGAGAAGTGCATTTTCGGCACCGGAAAGGAGTGGAAATTAACTCAGACTGAGTTAAAACCGCTCGTTTTAAGAGTGTAGAACGCAAATTGTTGTCTTATTTCTTTTACCCACTCCGAAAAAGAGTGAAATTCACTCCTATAGGAGAAGTGCATTTTCGGCACCGGAAAGGAGTGGAAATTAACTCAGACTGAGTTAAAACCGCTCGTTTGTTTTAAGAGTGTAGGACGCAGATTGTTGTCTTTTATTTCTTTTACCCACTCCGAAAAAGAGTGAAATTCACTCCAATAGAAGAAGTGCATTTTCGGCACCGGAAAGGAGTGGAAATTAACTCAGACCGAGTTAAAACCGCTCGTTTTAAGAGTGTAGAACGCAGATTGTTGTCTTTTATTTCTTTTACCCACTCCGAAAAAGAGTGAAATTCACTCCTATAGGAGAAGTGCATTTTCGGCACCGGAAAGGAGTGGAAATTAACTCAGACTGAGTTAAAACCGCTCGTTTGTTTTAAGAGTGTAATTTTTACTATAATTATTAGAAGTGCTTTAGAGCTGTTTTGCATTGCTAAAGGTACACCCGTTCAATGCCGGGTATATAGAGATAGTAAATATATGAAAGTGAAAGTTCAAAACTAACATTCTCCAAGAGTAGGATTACGATATAGGGTCCGGTCAGTTCTTTGGCGACTTCGTTCAATTGAATTTATAATCGTCAAAAGTCGCCAATGAACGGATCGGACCCTATATCTTAGTTACACTTTGGAGAATGAGAGTTTTGAAACTACATACTTCAAACAATCTACTTTGAATATGAATAATTAATACATATTTTAATATTGTTAAATCAATTTATTAATTATGCTTACTGATATTGAAAAAAGTATATTGCATTTATTTTTCTTAAATAAATTTTTAATTTTGAAACAGTAGCAAACTGACTTTCAGTCCCTTTAGACCCTATTTGTAATAATATTAGAATAAATAAAAATAATTAAAAGCTATAATTAAAAACAGAATTTACTAAATAATCTTAGTTTTTAACAGAAATACTTTAAAAATGCTTTAATGTACATTACTCGGCACTGAAGTTTTTTTTAATGGAATTAACGACACAAATTAGTTTATTTGCATTATTTCGACGCGTACTTAAGTCTTTAAGTGATAATGGCTTAAATATTCATTCAAAATGACATTTTAATTCTATTTGTTTAATTTAGCCTGGCAAGGTTTGAAAATATTTACTTCAAAATGTATTTATTAATCTCTTGGAATTAAAGAATCCTGGGTTTTTACTCTAAAGATATACAAGTAAAAAAGTTTTTAAAATCATTATTAACAAAGTATTTAATTTTTTAAGAACACAATTGATTTTTACTTAATTTTCAAAATAGCTGAATAAATCAAGTTAATATTATTTACAGATAAAATAATATTAACTAATGTGCATTTGCGTATTCTTAAAGCAATAAGAATATGTTTTTAAATCAAGTATTTTGATATAGAATTTCATTTTATGTTATTTACATATCTGAGTTTTTTAAAAAGTATTTTATTTTGCCAGGTATACGATACAAAAAATATAAGTAATAAAATTTGAATATTTACTTTAAAATATTACACCAAACTCTTCATTAATGTATTATTATTTTACAATAAATGCCCTAACAAACCTACAATTAAAATATAAAAATTGTACTTGAAGTTCAGTTTTCTTTCTTGATAATATTAACCGAGTAAAAATAAATATTTAAATCCTAGGTTTGGGTTAGTTTGAATTGTCGTCGCATTAGAGCTATACGAGGTATATTGGCGACGGGTGTCGTGATTTAGAACCATAGTCAAGTGACGTGCCGACAGCTTTAAATCATTTTATTAATTATGAGGATCACATATAAAAAAGAATTTTAAAATTTATTCATCTAAGTATTAGCCATTCAAGATTTATTAGTTGATATTCGCCTTAAAAATTAAAATTTATTATAATTAAGGTTTACATAACATTGAAAGTACACGTAAGAGTTATATAGTATTCAACATGTGCATAAAATAAGAATAAACATAGTAATATATATTTCAAAAATAAATTTGACTAAAATAGTTAACATACTTTTTCATAACTTGGACAAAAAAGGGCTTGGAAAGATGTCATTCTATTTAATTCACATTTTTTCTATACTTTTTAAAAATCTCTTTAATGGCGGAATTTAAATTCAGCAAACGCAACTATCAAAAGTCCACATCAAAATATTACACAGAAAAAAAATCCAGTCACTTGAGTTGCCAAAAAATCAAACCACTATAAAAGTATTTAATAAACGCTTACGACACTTATTTTCGGATTAATAACCTCGTAACAGGTGATCTCGAACAAACACTATATTTATTCGTGTCTATAAATTTGAAGCTAAACGTTATCGTTTGCGTGTTGCTAAGTGGACAAACAAATAGTGACAGGTGTTCGAAAGTTAAATAAATATCGTGTGAACAGGTGTTGACGGTTAGATAACGATCTAAGATATTTACTGGATGGACTGCTCGTAGTGCTAACGCATTTAAAAAAGTGCTGCCAATTCTGGCTCCAGCAAAATGGCGGAACACGTGCTCAGTAGCAAATTTACATAATTTGGTGACACATTTAGTATTATTTCGCTAAATCATGCTATATAAGCATTGATGAGTATTTGAAAGGATCAAAAAAATGGAACCAAAGTTGGGGAATTGCTAATTGTGTTGTTTATAATTATGTTCAATAAAATATTATTTAAATTCGTTCCTTTTCTGTTTTTTTCGATGTCCGTGAGAATTCAACTAGTAAATTAGTTTTTCGATGGTTTACATAAATCTTAAAAATATATTTATGGTTTTTTGCTAATATTTTTAGCCATATTTCATGTGTTTCGTTTAAATATTTGAAAAAACAATCAGGCGCAACCTCATAGCGTAAAAGCACATGGGTTTAACTTGTATTGTTAATTTAAAATCTTCGTTTGATCTGTAATGCCTGATCAAATTTATTTAACTCGATCTAATTATACTTTAGAAATCCATTTAACCTTGAAATTTACTTATATATAGATGAAAGAATATTTATTCATGAATTAAGTGCCACAGATGGTGCCTTACCATCATCAAGGGTATACACGCAGTATCAGATTTTGAACAGTTGAAAAGCATGAATTTGTTTTTAGAAAGGCATATCTTTAAATGCAATATAAAGGTCAAATAGTAAATGTGTTGTGCCAATATTAATTGCAAAGGATGTAATTTTTAAAAATATAAAAAAAAAACTACGATATATATTTTTTAAAATATTCCTTTTTATAATAATTTAGTAAAAAAATATTGTTTAGTAAAGTGCTATGATTACTCTTAAAGTATAGGGTGGCCCAAAAGTAGGCCTACAGTTAGTTAGGTATACAGTTATTTATACACCAACAGTTATTTTTCGAAAGCATGTCTGGTTGTTCAGTCAGTTGATTGCGCATTATCTCACAGAACAGTAATTAAGATCGTCCTCAAGGAGGCCTCGTAACTGGGCAGTACGGTTTAAGGTTCAGCTGGTCCATCAGGCGTTGTAACGTTGCTCTAGGGATAATCAGCTCCCGAGACGCTAGTCGAGTGGACCTATTTATATGTTTATGAATGTTATGCTACGCAGTGTCTCCGCATTTTCATACTTTCAGTTGGTCTTAAGGATATACCGTCGGTGATCCTCACTCAGATTCAAAGCAGTGGTTTGCACTTATAAACAAAAGCACAAGTTTTCCACCAGCACAATTCATTTCATAGGATAGCTGGCAGATGGCGAGATTCGAAGTTTCATACTCTGGAAACATTATTTGCTTATTCCTCAAGCATCAAATAAATATTCCAAAGCTAACTCGAAACTAAACCAAACGAAGTCCACGAATCGCTACTCTTAGGAAAAGATGCGCTGTAGTAAGACTTTATTTTAGCCAACCAACAAAACTAAGCACAACTATGTCAAATACCTGTTCTAAATAACCCAAAGTTCTTACCAATGGTACAGCATTAACTGTTAGCCTACTTTTTGACCACCCTGTATCAAGGTGATTTTAAATTGACAATAAATTATTAAAAATTACTGGGATACATCAAAAGAAGATATTACAACATTAAAAAGTAGCATAATATAGCCGACCCGGCGGCGCAACTGTTAGGGAGCTAGCCTTTGGAAACTCTGGGTTCGGGTTCGAATCCCGGTAAGGCATGTATGTTTGTGTTTGTCGAGTATATGGCGGATGTAGGCGGTGCTCGTTAAATTCTGTTTGGGTGTCCGGGGAAGATGTCCTCCAATGGGTCTCTCATACACCAAACAATAATCTACCATACAAGGAGTAAATCAATTCGGGTTACTTTTAGGCCTACTCCTTAAAAAAAGAGGAATCCACTTATAGGGTGTGTGCTGTTGTGGTCCCTGGGAGAAGGTTGTAAAGTTCTACAAGCATACAAACCTGAATAGTATTGTTTAAGAATATATAGCTTTAGTTTTAGAAATACGTCAGCACTCTAAATGAGTAATCCAAAATCTCCTATAGGATGCATTTTTCGGGTATATGGGTAAATTTATCTCCCAGACTAAAGTAAACAGCCTTTGGTGAATTTAGTTTCAAGTTCAATCATCATCGTCGCACTAGAGCTACACGAGGGCTATTGGCGACGGGCCTCGTATTTTCGTTTGTTTTAAGAGTGTATACTAAAATAATCATTCTTTCTTTTTTAATCAATTCATTCAATTAGTAAACCTTAATCAGCTACTTCTCAACCGAAAATAACTCAATATATATTTAAAACTTTTAATAGACAACTTACTTAAAAAAGCATATGAATAGGGTTTTCTTTCAAATCACACCACTCAAACCTCATTAAAAATAAGCCAGGTATTTTAAACCCAAACTTGCTTGTATTCTTCAATTTTTTTTTCTCTTAATTTTAATCAATATCTATTTGATGAATAAAAAGTGCTAAATTAATGATAAACAGTGTTCAAGCATGTTAATCAACTTTCTCCTTAAACATACTAAAAATGTTAATAATATTTTAATTATGTTAAGGGGGTAGAAAAGTTTATTACTTTAGTTTTTAGCATGATGAAAGGATTGTAAACACTAAACCAAAGTGTTGAAAATAGGTGGGTAGGAAAAAGACCGATAATCCATGTAACAATATTTGAATTGAGTTTTTTTCCCTACTAGAAAAGCGAGTAGATTGCCTAATTTGGGTTTTATTTATAGCAATAAAAAGTTTAGTTTAGAAGGGAAAATTTTAAGAAGTATATATGTTTATAAATTAATCCGTGTCCAAGTAAAATAGGACTTATGATCAAGATATTTTTGACAAATGGTTATAAAATTGATTATTTTATTTACATGAAACTTATATGTTATCCGTCAATTACAAAAAATTAAAATAATACAGTATATCAAACTTACTTTATAAAAGGTTTACAAAATTAATAAATTTTTTAACTTATTCTTAGAGGGTCCAGTTGCAAAACTCTTATATTCCAAAGTATAACTAATATATAGGATCCGGCCCCTTATTTGGCGACTTGGTCCATTTGAATTTAATATTATCAATAGTCGCCAAATGAACAAACCGGACCTCATATCTGAAACATACTTTGGAGAATGCGAGTTAAGCAACTATACTCTTCAATTGATGTCTTATTTGGGGGAAAGTGAAAATTCTCCACATAGTTCATAAAATAGAATAAATTTTAAAACAGTTGAAATCATTAAATGCTATCAGAATAAGGATAGTTTAATTAAATTCTTTGTTAACGAAATGTCTCGAACTTCACCTATTGCAGACTTTTACTATATATAAATCAGCGCTTTCTAATCAAAAGGTTAAATTGGGACGTAAAAACGACACAAAACATTTTAAAGCAATGTACGTATAAATTTAATACTTTGTTTATCTAATTAAAAAAATAATAATAAATGGCTTGTAAAAGTGGCACACAACATTTAAAATCAGTTAGACATCTAAATAGAAAAGAAGCAAAAAAAGTAAAACTGTCAAAACTCGGATTTTAATAAGTATTTTAATGTATGAATTAAATAATAGCATCCTGTCTCTAGAGACTTATAAAAAAACACATTCGGAGCAATATCATTCATAAGTTTTATTTTAAGCATTTGCAAAAGTTTGAGGCGCAATTTATTTCTATATAAGAACTATATAAATTATCTATCTAACCCCCAATACGGCCTTAACTTGAACATTCACAATATATACTTAAAAATATTTGATTTTACTACGCAAGAAATTCATGTCATGTTTAAAAATTTCAACCGTTTCAAACTTAAAACTCTAAAGCCATATTTATTACCATCACAACAACTCTTGGATAACTTCCAACAAATTTGATATAAGAACTTCCAAAAAAAACCTTCGAACTCGTATTTATTTTAAAACTCATCCAAATACAAAAAAGATAGCATTTGACTAAAAGCCCGACAATTCCAATCAATTCAGATTATATAACAAACATATCGGAAGCTTTTCTTAATGCAAAGTCGGCTACGCATTTTATTTCGGATATTGAAAATCAATTTCGGATATTTTTTGCTGTTGTTTAGGAAAATAGTATGTTTCTTTGGCTTGGTAAAGATGTATGTAGATGTAGATTTGACAGATTTACTTTGGTCCAAAGTTACACGTGAGGTTATAGCCATCCCGACAAAAAATTTATATAGTATAGGAGTCGAGTAGATGAGTGTCGGGCGACAACTCAACCGTTCAGACCTTCGATACATGAGTACCAAGTAAGTGTGCTGTTGATATGTGTGTGATGCTCGCTGGGTGGTCTTTTTTGGCGTCAGTGAGACGAGATTTTTACAAGATGGTACAGATGTGCAAC
This sequence comes from Oedothorax gibbosus, assembly GCA_019343175.1. NCBI lineage: Eukaryota > Metazoa > Arthropoda > Arachnida > Araneae > Linyphiidae > Oedothorax > Oedothorax gibbosus. The sequence continues at coordinate 348,126 of JAFNEN010000218.1, read as the reverse complement.
AAAACCTTAGTATCGGTGGGGCCAAGGGATGACACTTCTCAGATTGTAAATTCTCAATGAAAGAAAACCCGCGCTACTATGATGTTAGAAGCTCAAGAGCGAATTGGAGTGAGTGTGTTCTTTGAGTGACATGGGTTGGACCAATGAAGTTTTTGGAAGGCGGTCCGGGTGTTGAGATGTTTTTTCCGTGTGAGACTTTGAGAGACAGAATAGAAAAATAGTTCTCTAGGGAATGGAAGGGTAGACTTTACAAAATAGAACTAAATTTTGAATTGATGTATGTGTAAAAAGAACAGTTTAAATCATGATGCATCATGGAATCTACGTACTAACCTCTACATTATATATTCAAACTAAACGATAACAATAGAGTAATAGACATGAAATATTACAGTAAGCTTTAGAAGTGTGTGTGTGTGTGTGAATAGGAGATATATCGTAGAACTAGCCACTAGCGTATTAGTTTCAGGAATACAGAAACACATAATTAAGGGCATCGTAGGCTCGGACAATTATAGAAGGTGCTTGAGGTCAAACTTCACCGATAATAAACCTTTTCAAAACTAACCAGGAGCAAATTTTGTTTTCAAAAATATCCCAGTGCCAGTTACACAAAATAAACACCTATAGACTTTTAAAGGGGGACCGGAGCCTTCCATTGGAAGCCCATATTAAAATGACTTTTTTTATGTACCTTTTTCTCAGAATCTATTTGATACTTTTAAATAAAATGTTTACTAGTTATTAAATGGATGTTCAACTATACTTTATTGAAGGCATTTAAAAAAAAAAAAATATTTTTTAAATTATAAATTTTTAATTGAAACTACATGTTTTTGACCTAAAAAAACATCAATCATATTAAAAAGCAAAAACAGTAAGATGACTTGAGTGGGGCGGCCCGTCAGGGCCAAGCACTGCGACCACTGGTCTATTGTACTAAAAAAAAATAAGAAAAATAAAAACAGTAAGATAGTTATACTCAAATCCCTCCAGCGATTTTTAGAAACCAACTTCTTCAATACGTATAAAGGTTGATACTTATAGTAGGTTCTGAGAAAAAGGTACATGCGCATTGAAAAAGTAAGTTTTGATAAAAAAAACGTTTAAAGTAAACAATAGTGGTTTCTTACCTATGAAACATAAGGGAATTTACCTAAACAACTTTTTTTTTAAAAATATAGTAAAAATACTTCCAGCACTTGAAACTTATTTTAAGATATCGCTGTGAAGATAACATTGCATAGTTTAAGAAACAATAAAAACATTGAAATGTCATTTTCGAAAATTTATGGGGATCTGGCCCCCCTTAAATAATTTAAATAGTAATAAAAAAAACTGTGAATTAAAAATAAAATAAATAACCTGTATTGTATTATATTTCATAGAAGAATTAGCATTAATACGCTCTTAGTATTATTGTTTTGCAAAACTCGCTGAGGTTGTTTTTGAAAGAACTATAGAAGCTCAATTCGATTGTTTAAAAGAAATTTCATATCTGTTTTAAAATGGTGTCATTTTGCATCGAATTCTAAAGAAAATGTCATTTGCAGCTCTCTCAAATACCAAAAATAAAATGCTCATTGTAGTAAGGTTTCGTGATTTTTTTAGCCTACTTTTCTTTTTTTAATTCGAAAGAATTAAAAAAATGAAAAAGTAGGTATTGACATGCGGTCGATGTCCGTCTGTCCGTCTGTCTGTCTGTCTGTCTGTCCGTCTGTCCGTCTGTCCGTCTGTCGTCTGTCCGTCTGTCCGTCCGTACCCCCTTCCAAAATCGGTTCTAATCATCGGATCTTAAAATTCTTTTTTTGTTAGAAAGCTATAACCTCAGATACCCAACTTTCATACTTTTTGTCCGTCTGTCTGTACGTCCGGACGGACATAAATCTACTATCTGTCGGCGAATTTCCCATTGAATTAGCATTGAAATTCAATTTTGAGTCATTTAAATCACTGTAGGTATTGAAATGCGGTTGATGTCCAACTGTCTGTCTGTCCATCTGTCTGTCTGTTCGTATGTCTGTCTGTTCGTATGTCTGTCCGTCTGTCTGTCCGCCTGTCTGTCCGTTTGTCTGTCTGTCTGTACCCCCCTTCCAAAATCGGTTCTAATCATCGGATCTTAAAAATTCTTTTTTTGTTAGAAAGCTATGACCTTAGATACCCAACTTTCATACTTTTTGTCCGTCTGTCTATACGTCCGGACGGACATAAATCTACTATCTGTCGGCGAATTTCCATTGAATTAGCATTGAAATTCAATTTTGAGTCATTTAAATCACTGTAGGTATTGAAATGCGGTTGATGTCCAACTGTCTGTCTGTCCATCTGTCTGTCTGTTCGTATGTCTGTCTGTTCGTATGTCTGTCCGTCTGTCTGTCCGCCTGTCTGTCCGTTTGTCTGTCTGTCTGTACCCCCCTTCCAAAATCGGTTCTAATCATCGGATCTTAAAAATTCTTTTTTTGTTAGAAAGCTATGACCTCAGATACCCAACTTTCATACTTTTTGTCCGTCTGTCTGTACGTCGGACGGACATAAATCTACTATCTGTCGGCGAATTTCCCGTTGAATTAGCATTGAAATTCAATTTTGAGTCATTTAAATCACTGTAGGTATTGAAATGCGGTGATGTCCATCTGTCTGTCTGTTCGTATGTCTGTCTGTCTTTCCGTCTGTCTGTCTGTCCGTCTGTCCGTATCCCTCTTCCAAAATCGGTTCTATCCCTCGGATCTTAAAAATTCTTTTTTGTTAGAAAGCTATGACCTCAGATACCCAACTTTCATACTTTTTGTCCGTCTGTCTGTACGTCTGGACGGATATAAATCTACTATCTTTCGGCGAATTTCCCATTGAATTAACATTGAAATTCAATTTTGAGTCATTTAAATCACTGTTGCCAAATCAACAATGGCATGAGAAACTTTATTTATTTAAACATATTTGAAGCAAAATAATATTTTCATGAATCAGTTTGGAAAGACGTCATAAAGTGTAGCACAATTCGATTCTTTGATTATTCATTAATTATCTACCAAGAAAGCGGCAAGGCATACTTTTGCATGCAATTATGCTTAGTTTTAATTTACATTTCTTATTTTTTAATGCAGTTCGGAGTAGTTTCATTACTTTTGTTATTAATAAATATTTAATTATTCTTCGAACTACAAATAAATCACGAGCAGATGATAAATAATATTTAATTAATTTGCGAAAGAATATTAAGGAAAATAGTTGATTTTGGCTTTTAGAAGTTTAAATTATAGCTGGGTGCTGTGTTTCGATTTTTTTTTTCTAATGTGTATAAATCTAGTGTAGAAACGGCTGTTGATGATATTTACTTTTAGAACATAGTTTTTTTTCCCGATTAGAACTTCAGTAAGTATTTAAGTAACAGAAAAGTAGGCTATTTTAGTTCTTTATGAACTTCTTGTTTTTTGTTGTGTTTGGAGTAATATATGGAACAGTCTAGATGACTTAGTGGATCCTTATGGCGATTATTTTTTATTCTAGTATTGGTTTTATGATTTATTTTTGTATTGCTTTATGTTTATTGATTATTTATCAAATCAATTTGTTATTTTAGCGTGAGGTGAGGTAATCGTTTCCGGGTGTCTATTTCTAGCCTCCTTCAGGAGCTTTAACACAGCCAATAACGCCTCGTAATTTAGAACCCTGGTCAAGTGACGAGGTCGACACCTGAGCGGGCACCCAACGGAACTCCGAGCGACATCGTACACTAACGCCGTCGGGACTTTGGACTCCACAGATTTAACGAGCACGTCTGTCCCTGTGTACTCGGGCCCATCCGTGATGAGGATTTTTCTACTATTTCCAGCACGGATCCGATTTATAGGATGACTGGCAGTAGGTGGGATTCGAACCCCCGCACTCCTGAGAAGGTTGAATCTCTAGGCTGATGCCTTAACCACTCGGCCACGGACGGGCCTTAGCGTGTGAATGCGGTATCAGGTAGTTTGAAAGTTTAAGGATGTCTATTTCTAAACTACGTGAAGAGTCTAAACACAATTTATTAAGAATCGTAATTTAGAACCACTGTCATGTGATGCAGTCAACATCTAAGCTAGCACTTAACGGAACTTTAAGCCACATCGTATGCTAGTTACTCTAAGATTTTTGACTCTACATATTTATTTCATGGTTGGTTGGTAGACATATATATTCAGGTTTGTGTGCTTGGTCAGCGACCCGCTTATAAACCTTCGTCAAGTTAAGACAGACACAACAGACAACACACACACATAAGTGGATCCATCTAATTTTTAGAGACAGAGGCCAACTAGAGGATCCCCAGAATTGGCTTGTCACCCCCAGAGGTATTGATTTGGTATGGGAACTTAGAGGACTTTCGGACCCAACAGATTTAACGAGCACGTACTCCGCATATACTCGGTAGTTCTTCAGTGGTACCGGGACTCGATCGCAGGACCTTCCGATCCCGAGACCGAGACGCTGACCACTAGGCTCACTACGGCCCCATCAATTTGTTATTTTAGCGTGTGAATGCGGTATCAGGTAGTTTGAAAGTTTAAGGATGTCTATTTCTAAACTACGTGAAGAGTCTAAACACAATTTATTAGGAATCGTAATTTAGAACCACTGTCATGTGATGCAGTCAACACCTAAGCTGGCACTTAACGGAACTTTAAGTCACATCGTATGCTAGTTACTCTAAGATTTTTGACTCTACATATTTATTTCATTCGGAACGGCGATAGTATGCAAATTAATTCCTCTTTTATGAACTTGACTTAAAATGCAGAATTTGTGTACTAGATACATAGAAACATGTCAAACATGTCGACTTGAAAACTCTCGTGAACAAAATGTCGATTTATTTCAATTACCATAACAACTTTGTTTAGAAAATTACAAATGATTAGATCTAAAACGTTTCAGTCTCTTTAAGATAATGGGGTTGTTCCACGTCGTAGATGGCAACAGATACAACGGTTTGTTTTCATGTGTTGCCTAGAATTATTGTTGGTATTCAAAATTGAGTTTTCTAAGAATATTTTACTTATTATATTAAAAAAAACTTCTTTCTGTGTTGTTGGTTGTTCAAAACATTTCTTAAAGAAAGCTTGCATGGAAATAAAAGTTTCTTTTCATCTATATCTATAATTTTGCGAGTGAAACCGAAGTAACCAATGCAACCGCAGTAAAATGAAAACAAGAGCGTTACATAATCTGAAACATTCCCATTCCTATTTAACCACAACGCCACCTGGGTCCAATTCCAAGTTTTATCCGCTAAAAAACCACCTCAAACTTTTACTAAAATCCAAAATCTTATCCGTTTCATTTCAATTTTTTTTTTGCAGGAACACACTAGTGTTCTACCACAATTAAATAAAACGCAACGCTACCCCAATACACGCCACAGAACAACCAGCAATAATAAAAAACGTTCTGTTTCGAATGACTTTTTCCCGCCAATTGTTGGACAACGGCCAAGTGATTCGATTCCTGGTCTTCCGTGAAAAATAAGAGAATGTAATGATGGTAAAGAAATGAGTTATTTGCACCTGTTAACGATATATTATGTTCTTAATTTTAAAAAAAATTAAGATACCAATTTTTGGATAGAGCCCTACTAAACTTAACCAGAGTTAACATAAACACTCTATAAAATATTTAAAAAGACTCTCAGAAAAGAGAGAAAAACCTTAAAGTTCCTGGACAAATTATTAGATGCACTGTATTTTTTTAATAATGATGAAAACATACCAAAGAATGCCATATCATTAAAAAAGATGTCGATATATGTATTAAGTATAGCAGATAGTATTTTCTATTCAATAGATTAAGTTTATAGGAACACAAATGTCCTTCTAAAGGTATTTTGTTCATCATTGATTAATACATGAAATCCTGCAGTGCGTCTAATAGTTTGTCCAGTGACTGTAGCTCAATTTTGAGAAAATAAGTCTAATACCGTATCTCTTTTGTTGATTTATTTATTAGACTTGATTCTTTAATCTGGACATGTTTTATGCTCCATTCGACGCAACATCAATGTTTGTATAAGAAAATATAACATCGTTTAACAATCATACTTAGAACTATAGCCAGTTAGAGCCATTTCGGATTATACGCATGCTTGCAAAACGTCATCAACATAACAAACAGAGTGTAGCGGCCTCAGTAACACACAGTCTACCAAAATGATCCTCAAGGTGGAGATGAGTTACCTCGGCTTATATACTACTATTAACGCCGTAATCAAGAATAGTGGTAGGAATGAGATGGTAAATCAGCGCCATCTAGTTGTTGATGGCATATTGAGGTTGCGTGTGTGGTTAACCGCCACAACAGCACAGAACTTTATATATCATGAAGTTAACTATCAAATTTAATTAGTTTAACTAGATTTGTTTCAGTGGTTAAATTTTCAGCTATTAATTCATCCATAAATTTTCATACATCCTGTTTTATTTATGCAGTTTTTGTTTGAAAACACTGTACAGATATTAAACGGAGGCTATTTGCGCAATTTTATAGCTAGATATTTGAATAACAATCTAAACTGTACTGCAAAATGAAGTATATCTGGGTGACTAGACGTACTAGTGCGGTTTAGTTTGTTATTCAACTATGCAGCCATAAAATATTTGCAAATAGTCACTGTTTTACATATTTATAGTTTTTTCAAGCAAAATCACCACAAATAAAACATGAATTATGAAAAATTATTGATGATTTCATGGTCAAAATGTTAATCCCTGAAATAAATCTGTTCAGGCTAGATGACTGTCCACCTTAGATGTAAAAAGGAGTCTTCTGCAAATGAAAAAAACAAGTAGGTTTGTAACAGAATCTGTCACTTAACCCGCTTCCACACAACAGTTGTGTTTAACAGGTAAAAAGGTGACAAACACAGCATTAATATTCTATATTAAACATTTACATGCTAAATTTGGCTAGTTTCATTTATTTTATTTCGAAAATTCAATAATTATTACCTATCGTTTGCAAAAATTAATTTATATTTCAAAGAATAAGATATGTAATATTCCTCGCTTTTAAATAGAATGAAAATATTTCATATCAACGTACAAAGAATCTCGTAGGGAAATATATTTGATGTCATTTCAAATTGATCGATGTCTCAAAAATAAATTTATTTTTTAATTGTCTAAAAGAATTAAAGTTTCGCGAGCGATTGTTGCGAATGGCAATGGTGATTCAATTCCAATAAAAATGGCTTCCTATGCTTTTTAAATGAGCATTGAATTTTTGCAGTTTTTTTTTAATAATTGAGGTACTTATAATTCGAATTCTCTTCTGAAATTTTCAATGTATTCTAATTTCGATGCGTTGAATTTTTTTGACGTATCACACTTGGCCGTAGCATTTGTAGTTTCGGCTGTGAAAGTGGGTGACGGACGGACAGACAAACGGACTGGACGATTATAATACCTTCCACTTTTTACGTTATAAACGTAGTCTGGAAGCTAAAACCATTTAAAAGCAGTTCCCATAAAGGAACACAAACCTCTCGTCTGCAATAAAGAAATCCAATCCGCTTTTCGGTTAAAAGTTTATCAGAAATTACAGATATCTGGCGCGTCTTCCCGTGGAGGGGATTCGATCCATTCTTCGGACATTGAACAGAAGATCCGAGATCTATAATGGAATTTACGACAAGGATTACAAATGGATGAGCTTGGTACGGTTCTTTGTGAATAACAGTTGAAAGACGCTCTGAATTCTCCTTTTATATTTTAGTTTACTTTGAAATATCGTCGCATTAGAGCTACATGAGGGTTATTGGCGACGGGCGTCGTAATTTAGAACCACAGTCAAGTGAAGATTTTCATTTTTTATAGAAATAGGGTATTTGACTAAATTGTTTTACTGGCTTAAAATATTCTTATGCCAAAGATATTAGACCAGTGTTTTTTCTTTTTTTTCAAATACCCAATAAAAAGGGAGAAAATGAATTTTATTAAAATTAGGACGAAAATTTACGCCCGAAAACGCTTTGTGGCTGTCACGTGGTATCTATGACCGTCGATAGTAACTATAAACAAACTTTGAAACACCATTTTGGAATCCACTTGAAGCAAATTTGAACTATCCACTTCTGTAAAACCTCCTTCCATTATCTATATAATTCTTATTTTAATAGTATATTAGATTAAATCTAGTTTAATTGCAAGCAAAAGAACACACCGGTTTGTTTATATATACTAGTGACGTCAGTCAAATCGACTTGTTTGTGATCACGTGACGTACCCATGAAAAATAAGCCATTTTAAAATGATTTTTACTAAATATTTAAAGATTTATGTTGCAAAAAATTATATACGTTTGTTATTTTGGGGTTCAATCTATAATTAATTTAATATTGGAAGGTTTTTTTAGCGATTCACTCTAACAGACTTAGAGGCTAACACCGTATTCAAAACTCGAGGTTTTAGGTTAGGTTAGGTTGGATGCACTATATCGCTCGAAGGATATTGACGATTGGCGTCATTATTTAGAACCACTGTCAAGTGACTAGCCGACACCTGAATAGGTACCCGACGCTATTTTTTAAGGAGCGACATTGTATGTCGGGACTTTGACGCATATTTTCCGTGCATTTCATGTACTCATCAGTTATTTAGAAAAATTATCATTTAAATATATAGTGCATTAAACTTTCAATATCTATCATTCGCCATAACTTCTAAAAGAAACCAAAGTTATAAAATAAGTTGAATAAAAACTATTACAAAGGGGCCGGGGATAGCCTAGTGGTTAAACCCTCGTTCTCGGAATCGGAAGGTCTCGCGATCGAGGCCTGATACCACTGAAGACCCACCGAGTGTATGCGGAGTACGTGCTCAGTCTGTGGTACGCGCGTGCTAAGTCTGTGGGTCCGAAAGTCCTGTGGGTGGCCATGGCTCAATTTCCCACGAGTACAGGTCCTTGGAGACTATTTCCCTCCCCTTCAGGGACATGTCTAAATTGTGGTGGTGTCGATATGGCAGCATCTGTCACTTATGTGTGTGTGTCTTACTTGACGAAGGTTTATAAGCGGGTCTCTTACCAAGCACTTAAACCTGAATATATGTCTACCAACCAACCATTACAAAAAGCAAAAACCAACTGCCTTACTTAGGGCGCTAAGTCGTGTGCCGCTGGTGTCGACTCGCCTTAACAGTTTAATTACAGGTTATTGCTGTGTTAAGCTCTAGGAGCTAGATAGGCACGAACCCATTACTTACTAGGTTGGTGATGACGACGAAAACGAACTGAAGCTAATTGAACTTACAGCCCAAAAATACATTAAGTAATTAAAATATACATTTTTTTTTCGAAACACCCCAATTTCTGATAATCCGAATGTGGTTAGGACCCAACGGCTTCAGATCGTTAGAATTCTACTCTATTTATAAAACATCTTATAAAAAAATAACACACCGTTCCATTACATCCTGCACACCAGGTATACCATCACAAGCGCGTTCCTAAACCCACACCATCACAAACATCTTTCCAATCTCCTATCAGGCGATTTCACAGATTCATCACAACTTCTCTGGCCGAGACACTAACCGAAAAATATGGATTTTTCCCTGTGCTGGGGGAACGGACTCTATAAAATTGATTGTTCATTTAATAAATAAAAAGGGGTTCACAGAAAATTGATGGGGCTAGTGTAATATTGATGGGGTGTACCATGGATCGGATGAATGACTATGGTAAAGGTTGTGTTTAATTTGATTGACTGTATATACCACTGATTTGATAGCTTTTTATTTATATTGCAGCTGTTATAGGTGATGAGTAGGATCATCGTCGCAATAGAGCTACACAAGGTCTATTGGCGACGGTAGACGTAAGTGAAAACCACAGTAAAGTGACGAGTTTGACACCTTAGTAGGCATCAAACAAACTTTTTTAAAGGCGACATTTTGAACCGTGCTTCTGTGACGAGACCAACACTTCAGCTGGCACCTAACGAAACTTGGTAATGACATATGCGCGAGTCAGGACTTAGTTTCATTGAATAGTCACATTAGGGACCACTGAACTGAACTGAAACTCTGGAAGGAGCGTCGAAACGCTCGTCAATAGGGTCGGTGAAGCGCGGCAACCCTGTAAGAGCAACCTAATTTCTGCCGCCAATCCTATACTTTACCTGTTAAAATAGGCATTTTAAACCAATTTTTTCAATAATTTTTTTAAACAGAAAATTAATTGATATGTTATTGCTTCAGGAGGTTCTTTATATAATGAAGTTTCGGAAACATGTACTTTAAAAAAATAGAATTGCAGGAACAATCTTTAAAACTTAAATACCTTGGAGTACTATTCTTAGCGCGCGATGCAAACTGTCCAGTCAAGCGTCAATTATGATCGGCAAATTCATGCCAAATGTGGAACATATTTTCCCCAATGCTGTCGCCAAAGTGCCCCAAAAATAGGCTTCACCAGCTTTTCATAGGATGCTCCTTGCAGAGTTTCAGTTCACTTCAGTGCACTAGACTTGGTTGGTAGACATATATTTTAAGACTTGTGTGCCTGGTCACAAAGACCCGCTTCTAAACCATCGTCAAGAAGGACGGACACGACATACACACACATACAAGACAGATGCTGCCATCTATCGTCACCTCCATAATTGAGACATGTCCCTGAGTGGGAGAGAAATAGTTTCCAGGGACCTGTACTCGTGGTAAACTGCGCAATGACCGGCCACAGGACTTTCGGACCCACAGATTTAACGAGCACGCACTCCGCATATACTCGGTGGGTCTTCAGTGCTACCGGGACTCGATTGCGGGACCTTCCTATCTCGAGACCGAGGCGCTGGCCACTTGGCTCCCCACAGCCCCTTCATTAGACTTGCACAAAGCGGGCTGTTCTTCGAAATTGGTTGGTTGGTTGGTAGACATATATATTCAGGTTTGTGTGCTTGGTCAACGACCCGCTTATAAACCTTCGTCAAGTAAGACAGACACAACAGACAACACACACACACAAGTGGATCCATCTAATTTTTAGAGACAGAGGCCAACTAGAGGATCCCCAGAATTGGCTTGTCACCCCCAAAGGTATTGATTTGGTATGGGAACTTAGAGGACTTTCGGACCCGACAGATTTAACGAGCACGTACTCCGCATATACTCGGTAGGTCTTCAGTGGTACCGGGACTCGATCGCAGGACCTTCCGATCCCGAGACCGAGGCGCTGACCACTAGGCTCCCCACAGCCCCTTCATTAGACTTGCACAAAGCGGGCTGTTCTTCGAAATTGTGATTATCTCCCAACTACCACACCTGGTGAAAAATGCCTTCTTGGCAAAGCAATACTTTCGCAGAGGTTGCGATTAACAAAAAATGCATTAGCTCTACAAGACTGTATAAAACCTCAATCTTAAGTAATGGTTTCCTAAGATTACGGTGCCGTCATCCGCCAGATTCGTAACGGTTACGTATGACGTCACAGAAACCTTTTATGTACAAATGTATGGCGATGGTTTCCTAACAACACGTTAATCGTAACCGTAACGGATCTGTACCATCGTCACGGACGTTCTTGATTTTCCGACTCTTCTTCACACGTTTTTCGGACACGTAACGGCTACTTTTGCGAGGGAAAAATGTTCGAAAAGAGCGCTTCTCAGTCGGCCTTTCTCTTCTGGGGCTATAGGATTCTTGTGGCAATTGTAGGGCTTCGAAACTAAATCTTCGCGCACATAATTTAAAACAAATTATCTTTGTTCGTAGATGCCGACGTATGAGGATATGGAAAGCCCCTTCAGTTGTCCTATGTTTGAAAATTTCACTTTCCCTCTGCCGGCTACTTTCTAAATCCGATTCCTCATCCTCCATCAGTATTAGCAGAGCTAAATTTTCATAATCCAAACTCATTTTTATATTGATTGAAGTTACGAACCGGCTAAAAAATCACGATGTGTCGGTTTGTTTACGTTTGTTTCGGTTGCGGATTACGTTTCTTCATTTCGAGGAAACCGCATTCGCCGTAATCATTACGATCGGAATTGTAGCGGAGCGAATCTGTGACGTCACGCGTAGAGTTACGGTGACGGTGCCGTTATCTTAGGAAACCATTACTTTAAGCTATGTTCTGACCCGGTTTACAAAGTCGCTATCATTTTTAGTTGGAGACCGACCCAAATTTCATGACCGGTAGCCAGCTAGCATGTTCTATCTTTAGTAAAACACATAAAATCAAACTTTTTTCTGGCCCGTCCGTGGCCGAGTGGTTAGGGCATCAGCCTAGAGATTCAACCTTCTCAGGAGTGCGGGGGTTCGAATCCCACCTACTGCCAGTCATCCTATAAATCGGATCCGTGCTGGAAAAAGTAGAAAATCCTCATCACGGATGGGCCCGAGTACACAGGGACAGACGTGCTCGTTAAATCTGTGGAGTCCAAAGTCCCGACGTCGTTAGCGTACGATGTCGCTCGAAGTTCCTTTGGGTGCCCGCTCAGGTGTCGACCTCGTCACTTGACCAGGGTTCTAAATTACGAGGCGTTATTGGCTGTGTTAAAGCTCCTGAAGGAGGCTAGAAATAGGCAGCCGGAAACGATTACCTTACCTTACCTTACCTCAAACTTTTTTCTTCAACAATATAGTTTTTGAATAGATAATTAATCCATAATCACTGCAATAAGATACGAAATAATCAAATCAGAAAAATACTATACAGTCAATCTCATTGCGCACAATATACACAGCCAATCATCCATTACAAAACCAACTAGTCCATTAATTATACACTGCTCAAAACAATTAGGGGAACGCATGGTTTAAACCCTTTCACCCTTAATGATTTCATTTGGAATCATCAGCTCGCGATTTTTTTTTCTCACTAAGTTGAGTTCGCACTTATTTATCGTTAGAAGGAAGAATAGTGTCTTTTGAAGAATTAAATAATATTTGTTTTAATTAAATGAAAATCTGAAAAACATGGTAAAAATAAATTCACTCCCGAAAACTTTTATGAAATAAATTGACCCAAATTCTTCACGCTTGCCTTCTTAAGTGTAAATTGATTTTAACTTTTTTTTTAACAAATAAAGTTTTTAAAAAAATATTGTTATAATTTATTCAAAAGTTATGATTCAATTTTTTCCCCTTCAATTTTAGTTAAAAAATTAAGATTTTTTTCCTCTGTTTTTTACCATTTCATTCTGGATACAATAGGAATCTATTTCACAAATTTTAGATTTTTAGAATAAAAAATAAGTAGGAATTGAAAGAGGTACGCAAAGTGTTCCCCTAATTGTTTTGAGCAATGTATTATATTCTATCTATACAAATGGTGCTTCAATAGATAAACAATTAATTTTACAGAGTTAGTCCAATTGCGTAAGGAAAATTCATATTTCAGAACTTTTGCATTAGCTTAGGGCTGACCAACGACTAAACCCTCTACATTTAAACTGCCTCACAGTACAAACATTCATCATTACTCGGTTACCCGAGACACTAACTGAAAAATATGGGTTTTTTCCGTATGCTGTTTGCCTGCCTCTATAAAATTGATTGTCCATTTAATAAGTAAAAAGGGAATCTGGAAAATGATGGGTAGATGCACCATTTTGATGGATGGAATGATGTGTTATTGATAGAGTGGCGGTTTTTTAATGGATGAATGAGTATATGTTCTAGGTCATGATTGACTGTATGGAACCCTGATTTGATTACTTTGTATTTCTATTGTATGGATTATATATTGTCCCTCCGAGTGGTCTGGAAATGGGCAAAATGTATGGTGGTGTCTACAGCAAAATTTTGAAATTTATTTTATTAAAATAAAAACACACTTGTTTAAAATAATAACAAGTAGGTTTGTAACAGAAACTGTTAATTAAGCAGTTTCCACACAACAGTTGTGTTTAACAGGTAAGAAAGCGCCAAACACAGCATTAATTCTATATTAAACATTTACATGCTAAATTTTGGATAGTTTCGTTTATTTTATTTCGAGAGTTCAATAATTATTACTTATCGTTTGCAAAAATTAATTTCTATTTCAAAGAATAAGTATGTAATATTCCTCGCTTTTAAATAGAATGAAAACATTTCATATCAGCATACAAAGAATCTCGTAGTGGAATATATTTGACGTCATTTCAAACTCATCGATGTCGAAAAAATAAATTTATTTTAATTTATTGTCTAAAAGAATTAAAGTTTCTCGAGCGATTGTTGCGACTGGCAATGGTGATTAAATTCTAATAAATATGGCTTCCTATGCTTTTTAAATGAGCATTTAATTTTGCAGTTTTTTAAATAATTGAAGTACTTCGAATTCGAATTCTTTTCTGAAATTTTCAATGTATTCTAATTTCGATGCTTTTTTTTGACGTATCACACTTGTCCATAGCATTTATAGTTCGGGTTATGAAAGTGGTTGATGGACAGACAAACGGACTGAACGATTACAATACCTTCCTCTGTTTACGTTATAAACGTAGTGTGGTAGCTAAAAAATTAGGTTCATTTTTGTGAAGAGATGACCTTTACGTCATTTCCAAATGAAAAAAAGTACATTATGAATAAAAATTTATTACTTATAATTTTTTGACTTTTAAGGTTATTGTAAGGAAAGTTAATGTACAAAATACGGAAAAAGCTGGGCCTAGCGCTCAGGAGTCTATTTAAATTTTGTGTGTATTTGTTAAAGAAGAATTGTAGTAGAAGTAATTGAAGAATTCTAAGTGTGTATTTGGTATAGAAGTTTGGATTTATTTATCTATAATAATAAAAGAAAGAGTCTATGTGTCTGTGTGTTTGTCTTCGGATCGTAAAAGACCTACTTATACCGTCCTCAGAAATTCGAAATTTTCAAGATAGATTCCCTTTAATACCAACGTGTGCACCTGAGGCTTAGATTTTTCATATTTGTTCCATTTTTAGAGAAAGTACGAATTTTCTGAAAAAAATACCCCACTTTCGCTCAAATCCGATAATGTTTTCTCTTTCCTGATGCCATCGGCTGAAAAAATTAAATAAAACTTTTAACGAAAACATTTAAAATTCAAAATGTTTATTTTATTCTTTTGCCATTACTTTCAGAAACTAAATTCATTATTTGAAAAATAATTGACATGTTTCAAGTGACGTAATTCCGCCAGTCTTCATTCCCGGATTTTATTGTGGGTTTATTTGATGATTTTTTCATTGATTTTTCTGTTGACTGCATGTATGCATATTTAAGCAATAAATGTATAGTTAAGCTATGACTGAACTATGATGGTTAATAAAGACCATCGCACTAGAGCTGCATATTAGTGTTTTATGTCTTTATTTTTTCGCCAAATACGTTGCCAAACTCGCCAAAATATTAACTAAAATTCGCCAAATAGGCAATTTCTTTTATAAATAATTTATAAGCTGGTCGTTGTTCGAAGGTCATTGTGTTAGAGCTGTATAATGGGTGTGGGTAGCTATATCTATTTTCTCGCCAAATTATTTCCCAAAACGCGCCAAATGAGCTAAAAGGTTTTATGTATTTATGTGGGGAATTGTGATGACATTTATGAGTTCATTTTATAGCGTACACATATTTGGAATCTATTTGATATTTTTTTTATTCCGTGCGAAGAACGGGTATACGTTTGCTAGTGGAAAATAAAGTCTTCCAAGATCTACATGAGAGCTGTTGGATGATGGCCTCGTAATTTTGAAATGCGGTCAAGTAATACGGCCGAAAACTAAACTGTCACACAAAAGAGCTATATAGCTACATCGTCAACAGGGTCAGAGCTTTCGACCACGGCGGAATATAACGTTCACAAGTCCTCTTTCTAATAATAACAAGAGTATTACTGAAAAGTGGAAGGATGTGATTATAATAACGTTCAAATTTCGATTGTTGAAAAAATTCATTTTGTCTAGAAAATAGTCATGATAGGGGATGTACTGTAAGAATTGTTTTGTGTTTCAGCAAACGAACTTAGATACTCTTCTGCAACTATGAGCGATTGAGATATATACCCCTCTCCCTTTCCCCCTTCAAAATTTTTATAGAGCAATTACAATTAGCTTTTAACACGTTGGCTGCCACTGACGCGCCAGCACGTCGCGTGGTTCCGATTCACCGATAACAGCACATCCTGAGAAAATTCACAGTACCATTTCGCCAACCGTTCCTTATGAGTTCAAGTTCGTTGGAAAACTTGATAAACATGATGGTCTAGTGGTTACACAAACTACACGATCTTGCTCTTTCATTTACCTTTTTGTATGATATTTAATTGACACCTTGTAATCCCAGATGTGACTGATGACTTTCCGTACGTATATTTTAAAGCTTATGCAGACATACTGTATTTCGCAGTGCGGTTTAGTTTGTTATCCAAATATCTAGCTATAAAAAATTGCAAATAGTCTCTGTTTTATTTTTTTGTAGTTTTTCCAAACAAAAACAACCCAAAAAAATATGAATTATGAAAATTTAATGCTGATTTCATAGTCGAAAAGTTAATCACTGAAACAAATCTAGTTATTGGCTTTCAATTCAATAATTAGTGACAGATGATGAGTTATCCGGTTTGAAAAGGTCAGGAACATTTCCTCGTATTTTTACAACTAGGTGTCGTATAGCTTTAGTTAGCGACGTTAATTCAACCTAACCTTGTAATTTCACGACCTCAAACTAAGACTTTTACTTGTTCGAAAAGGAAGAAGAGTTTGTTCATTTCCATTGTAAAGATCTGGTTTAAAAAACAGGGCGTTCTTCTACTTCACATCAGTCTCTATCGATGAAAATTTTCCATCGCTATACTGGCAGCGAATGTGTTAAATAAATAATTACTTATTATGTAAGTAAGCAGTTTAAAATATCAAGTATTAATTCAAATTTTTCATCAAATATTTCTCTATGGGCATCCATATAAGAATCGATTCATACGAAATTATTTATATAACCTCATCCTTAGAAACATTTCAATGTATTTCTTTTTTATTACCCAAGGTTTAGGTTAAGGTTAAGGTTTTATTACCTAAGGTTAAGAAACAATTTTGAAATATTTAATATATCTCCCTTAACAAAAAGAACAAATAAAATAAAAGTAAGACTTTAATCCCATGAAAATCCCACTAATAGCACCAGTCATCATAAAATTTCCAAGAAAGATCTCAAGCACACGGGCCTGAAAATATATGTCTACCATCCAACCAACCAACTTTAACATAAAACATATACTGATGATATTTATCCATAGAAAAATTATATTTTCATTTGTAAGCAAGTAAAATATGCTTTTTTTTATGTTTATGTGTAGAAATGTATTAGAATTATGTGCAGATTATGTAATAGCAAATAAATAAGTTTAAGTAAGTAAATAAATAAGAAACATAACATTCCCACGTGTTCATTTTTTGTGTGATAATTTTAATGGTATTGTGTTTCTGAAGATTAATTTATTTTGTAATTATTTGTAATCTGATTTTGATACCACTTTTGAAAAGATATGAAAAACAAGATGTTCTAAAAGAACTAAATTAGCATACTTTTATTTTACCTAAATACTTACTAAAATTTTTATTGATAAACAAGTATATTTGTAACAGTAAATGTCACTTAGAACCGCTTTCACATAAGATTTATACAACTTAGAAAAAATCACCCAACACCACATTTATTTGAAATTTAAACTTTAAAAGGCAAAATTCGCTAGTTTTATTAATTTCTTTGCGCACAAATTAAATTATTATCCTTTATAGTTTGCGAAATTTATTTGCAGTTCAAAGAGCAAATATGTAAAATTGTTTCGGCCCTAGTATCTGTTCTGGCGACATTTGGCGCAGTTTAATGTCGCCTACGCCTTAAATGACTCGAGCTTCTAATTCTTAAGTAAGTATCATCATAAAAATTTATAAACCCATGACATTTCCTAAATATTTAGTAATAACAAAGCATAAAACATTTCGACAAAGGTTCCACGTATCTACTTTAATCAACTAAATATCAAGATTTTTATCATATAACATGTGCTTCACTGACTATTCCAACCAACATTTATACTGTCTAAGACAATCCAACAAAAGACCATATCCCACAACAACTTCTCACAAAACGTATTCCATTTCCTCCCAAAAAGAACCATCCAACTCCATTCCCTTTATACTCTCCCATTACTTCTACATTATCTTAGAAGGAGATCGGCCTTATCCAAATAGATAATGGTGCCAGGGATCATGGTAGTTATCACTGTATCAACATTATCGTATTTACCCTACCAATTTCCCGTCGCTATTTTGGGTCCTTTTAGGAAGTGTAGCTTATCTTTTTTGAAGGGGAGTTTGTAGCATATGGTGAATGTATGTGATACAACAGGTTTTTTGGAATGCGCATGGTACTTTGGAAATTTGAAATTAGTTGATAATCGATTTCCTTACAGTTTGTTATAGGCATAGATATCATAATTAAAGTTTTAGATTGGCTGATCACGTGACCTCCAATGCTAACGACGGGACGCGCATGGAGGACCAGATTAAGAGGGCATAATGGCCAGTGTTGCTGCCACTTTAAGGAGAAAAATACTTCGAAATAATACCATTTATTTCTAAAATTACAAAAAAAAATACTAGAAAAGGATATAAAGTCACTAAAAATATTCCAAAATGCAGATAGTATTTTTACGATAATTTTTTTGTAATTTTAGAATAATTCTAAAATTAAGTTAAAAGTTTAGTTATAAAGTTTAAAGAGTATATTAGTATTTTAGAATAATTCTAAAATTACAAAAAAAAATATCGTAAAAATACGAGCTGCATTTTGGTATCTTTTTGGTGACTTTAAATCCTTTTCTAGTATTTTTTTTTGTAATTTTAGAATTAATTGGTATTTTTTCGTAGTATTTTTCTCCTTAAAGTGGCATCAACACTGGCCATTATGCCCTGTTAAAAAGCCTCCATGCGCGTCCCGTGGTTAGCATTGGAGGTCACGTGATCTACCAATCTAATACTTTAACTATGATGTCTATGAGAATAGCTGATCTACACTTAATAAAACTAAATAATGTTAAGTGCTTTATTTAATTTGATTTATTTTTCGATTAAAAAAAGCTTGTAAGCGCCGCTTAAATTGTGACTTGTAGTATACAGTTACATGGAATCAGCCTATATACTTTTTACATATTGCGATACTAAATTTATCTTAAAAACACTAAAACCCATTTTTTAGCAAGTGTAGCTTATCTTCTTGGAAAGGAGTGTGTAGCATGTGGTGAATGAGTGTGATACAAAAGATTTTTTTGGTCATATCGGGATGTTCATATTAGTTTTGAAATTCAAATTTGTTGAAAAAGTTGATATCCGATTTCATTATATTTAGTTATATACTTTTAATTTACTTTTAACTTCTCAATCCGTCCACTTTTTGGATGATGAATCATTTTCACACTCCGAAAAAACTTTTGTTGACTTTCAATACAAATAAGTAGGTTTGAAATAGAATATGTTAATTATTACCTGTCCAAAATTAATCATTTTCTCAGATTTCTTGATCAGTCTTTATCGTCTGCTAAATTTGTTTGAAGTTCGAGGAGTAGTGATGTAGGTTTTTTAAGGTAAGGTATTTGATGTAGGTGTAAAAATGTATGTCGTTTAACTATACTGTGGGTAGTGATTTGTGTACAAGAAAATACAGTTTGAATTATTATGAATTATTATATTTTATTGACAAAACAATGCATTGATTATGAAAACAATAGGTTATTTACGTAATTATTATTAAGTTTAATTTTGTTTAATAAAAGAAATAGTTACAATTAAGGGGACACAGTATCTCAAAAATGGCAAAAATTCGGATTTTTTTTGTTTGCTAAAATTAAAGTTTGGAATCTTCTAAATAAGTCTACCAAGTTTTCAAAGTGTAACTATATTTTAAAAAAAAGTTATTCCACTTTTTATGCAAAAAGGTAGGATAAAAATGCAAACGAATGAAAACTTTAAACGTGTTTTTCTCGGTGTTCATTTTTCTCTCCTTTTTAAAGGCACTACTAAGATAAGTTAAGCTTTGCTTTAAAATCCTAAGATTTGTTTAAATAATAAAAAATGGGGATTTGGGCCAAATCCGAAAATGCCAATTCTACTCAATTGTAGCCTGAGCGGCCACCTCTCTGCATCATACCACCACACGGCCCTGTATTAAGGTTTAATTAAGGGGAAACGGTATCTAAAATTGGTCAAAATATCGATTTTCCAGTTTTTACTTCTTATTATTTACAACATTTTTCTGAACATTTACTGAAAGTTTCATAATGATATCTTCTGTAGAAAAAAGTTATTAAATATTTTCTGGAGTCTTATAAGTTTGAATACGTATGTCGTCTGCTTTTGACCTGTTTTCTCGGTTTCGCGTTTTTCAATTCTTGTGTTTAATAAATCCCTAAGGCTTTTTTGCTAATTAAGTTAGAATTTTGAAATTTTTAACCTGTGTTCTTATATAAATGGTGCACAAAATTGTGCATGAAATAAGGTCTACTATGTATAGTTGTTTTTTTTTAAAAAATGTTGAATTCAATATATATATATATTTTTTTGATTTTCAGTATAAATGCATGTTACTTTTTAACTGTAGCTCACATTTTAAATTCCATGCACAGTTCTTGAACAAATATACTAAAAACTAACTATAAAGTTTAGTGGAGTTGTTCTCAAATTCGAAAGAGGAGTATGGCGATTTTAAAAGTTCAAAATTTTGACTTTTTTTAAATAAATGAAAAACTACTTGTAAATATTTGTTTTTATTGATAGAAATGTTTATTTAAAGTGAGCATTATATAAAACCACTATAATTTACAAGTTTATGTTATTATTTCTAGAAATAATGCTTTGGGTA
The DNA here is from genome assembly GCA_019343175.1 of Oedothorax gibbosus. NCBI lineage: Eukaryota > Metazoa > Arthropoda > Arachnida > Araneae > Linyphiidae > Oedothorax > Oedothorax gibbosus. The sequence goes on along the minus strand of JAFNEN010000218.1, from coordinate 327,291 downwards.
ACGTATCCCCTTAAAAAAACATTTTTTATTAATATGTTATCTTTTTTGTGTAAAGTTTAAAACCTGTTTTAGAAAGTCTTTTTGTCTTTAACTAAATCCGATATTAAACCATATCCATGTTCATATTGTTTAAACCGGTTTTAAATATGAAGAACGTGTTATTTAACGTAAGATTAACTTTTTATATAAATGTTTCATTTTGATCATAAATGTTTCATTTATAAGCATATTATATACCATTTTTTTATTTTATGTATTTTAACCAGTTTATCATACTTCTAAGCATTAACCAGTGTAAAATGGATGTCTTCATTTTTAAAAACGATTAAACTCAATACTAAAATGAAAGGAATATAGTGTTAAAACTAAGTACTCAATAGGTATATACTTGTGGCGGTTACCACACGCACGCAACCTCAATCAATCATCCACTCGCTAGAGGGCGCAAATTTACCTCTGCGTTCCTACCAGTATTCTGAATAATATCGAAAATAGTAGTATATAAGCCAAGGTAACTCATTTCCACATTGAGGAGCCTTTTGGTAGACTGTGGGTTACTGAGGCAGCTACATACTTTATGAATATGTTTTAACAATAAAAATAATAATAGTAATGTTGTACGTAATTTGAGAAAGTTTTTTTTTTAATTAAAAAACCTTTCAAACACACTTGTGAAAAGTAAAAAAATATATATATAAGCTTACAATTTAGATGGAGGAATCGGGTCACATACAATGAAAAATGAAGACTTGCTTACCTAGAATATAAAATAACAACATTAGTAATTTAAACGCTTAAAATACTTTACTAATCATGTACAACTACTTTTTATTATTATAAAATACAAAACTACAAATAAATAAAAATAATTTTGGAAAAATTTATAAATTGCAATGATTAGAAAAAGGTTACGCAGAAGTCAATATTTCTCAAGTGAAATTTTTATCAGAAAAACCAACTTGAAAATAAATTTTGGTACGTGAAATTGATAAATGTCGTATCATGTTAAACAAATCGTTATGTTTTTAAGATGCGGAATTTATTTATGGAATTTTAATAAATACACTTGTTGAACCTTGCATAGTAGAGATGGCAGCATTATCTATCCCGAAAATTTCTAACATACGTGGTCATTAGTTATTGGTTATCCATCATGGCGCCATCTGTTTAGTCATTCTGTAACTATTAGAATGAGGATGGTAAAAATCCTCATTACTAGGTTCCGGGTTTAGGGGAAAAATTGCAATCTCACTTAATATGTCTTATAAATTTATAACAGCGATAATTTATATTCTGAGAAGTGATAATTTTTGAAACTTATAAATATTAAAAATAAAGAATTTCCATTCAATACAAAGAAATTTCAGTTAATAACAGTTATTTCACAAATTTAAGAATTTCACCGTAACTAAATTACTTATGTTCAAAATATTAAATTCATAATTGATAAATGTATCTTGTTTTTTTTAAACAATATTTAATTCAATCTTTATATAAATAAAAGGCAAAATTCTGACTGACTCATTCACCGACTCACTCACGTATCAACGCCCAGCCCAAAGTACTGGAGGTACAGCTACCAAATTTTTGGAAAATATTCTTTTTATATCGTCATTTAAGAAGCGATTTCTTGAAATTTGAACCCAAATGGGTGTAGAAGTGAAAAACGTGAGCCGATTTCCCCATAGAAATAGCATTGTAAGATTAGAATTTATACTTTTAGCTTCCACACTACGTTTATAACGTAAAAAGTGGAAGATGTTATAATCGTTCAGTCCGTCTGTCGGTCCGTCCGTCTGTCACCCACTTTCACCGAATGAACCGCAAGTCCCACAAACAAGTGGGATATGTCTTTTTTAATCAAAAAATCAGACTAGGCTGCATCCCGAATTTCATTAAAAAATTTAAATTATAAGTTTATTTAAAATTTAAATTACTAAAAATTTAATCTACATTGAAATAACATGCAATTTTCATTTTTATTCAATATTTTCACTGTTGCCATTTCGTCAATTGTAAGAGAAATTTTATTTAAAATTTAAATAAAATTGAAAAAATAATAGTTTTTATGATATAATTCAATTTGGATTGTTGTAATAGCACGATAGAGTTATTTTGATGGTTCATTATATATGTATGAAGAAAGATGCATAAAGAATTCGCTTTTATTTTTAACGCATCAATTTTATTAATTTGTTTTTCGAACTGTAAACTGGTGGCTACTAAAAGATATTTATTAAAAAAATATATTATTATTCTTCGAACTTCAAAAAAAAATTAGCAAGCGATAAAGATTAATTATTAAATCTGCAAAAGAAGATTAAAGAAAATAGTTAGTAGTAATGATATGAGTGTTTTATAAACAAATTTTATAAAGATTTAAAGAATTTTTTTAACTTAATATAACCAATTGCATCTTTAACACCCACTTAACCCCAGTCCGTACCGCAAAATCCGCCATTACACTTTGGCGAAAATCCCTCACCTGTGCCCTCGCCAACAAAAATGATTCCCTTGGCGCTGACTCTTATATCCGTTCCGCGCCAAGACTTACCGGTATTTAATGATATTGGTGTCTTCATAAACACATTTACAAAAAAATTTTATGCAAAAATTTTTTAATTCATACATCTTTAACATAAAATATCCACTTAAACCCCAACCGAACCTTAAAATCCGCCATGACACTTTGACAAAAATCCCTCACCTGCCCTCGCCAACCAAAATGATTCCCTTGGCGCTGACTCTTATATCAGTTCCGCGCCAAGACTTACCGGTCCTTAGGGAAATCTATGAATGTGCGGGCGATTATCTTACGCAAACAGCCATGATTAGGCGACGCCTAGAAGCGAGAACTATAACGGCCTGTTGGTTGGGGACATTAATTCCGTTGGACATACAGTGGTAATTTGCTCTTGGCGCAGTTTGGCGTGGTAATTCTTGTCTAATTGATAGATTTGGTGGCACGAGGTTTATTGGGATGAATTGGATTGTGATATGCGCGTACTGGTTATTTGTCATCCAAATTGATATTGATTGTAACAATAAGGGTGGTATATCATAATAGCATAGTAGTTAAATACCTTGGGATTTTGTTTAGTTTAGTTTGAAATATCGTCGCACTAGAGCTACACGAGGGCTATTGGCGACGGGCGTCGTATTTTAGAACCGCAGTCAAGTGACCAGCCGACACCTGAGTAGGCACCCAACACAACCGTTAAGGGCGACATCGTACGCAGCGTTAGGACGTTGAAGGATGTTTAACGTGCACCCACTCCACACGGGGACATTTTTGGCTGCACGGGCCGTTTATAGGACGGCAGTTACTTTGGCGATGCCCGCCTTGGGATTTTGAGGAGTATTGTGTACGTATTAATTTGAAATATTTTTTATGTATGAAACTCGATGCCTAATCTGTATACTCTTTGATTGATTTGTTTAAAAATTCCTAATGGGAATATTTCTTATGATGTCACGCTCTCCATATACTGCGATTTCATTGGTTGTTTTGTTTTCTTTGACAAAGTGTTGAAACAAGCTCATTGGTTCTTTATAACGTCACGCGCTCCGAACTGCGATTTCATTGGTTGTTTCGTTTTCTTTGATAAATTGTTAAAACAAGCCCATACTGTAAAAGTATTGTTTGTCTGCATAAACCGACAAGAAAATACATTTTTATGTATGAAAAAAACATTCGGTTTCGTAATTATTTCTGATCAGGTTTGAAAATAGTGTAGCCATATGTCAAAACCTTTGGCGCATTTTAAAAATTAAATTAATTGTAAAATTACCTGATGATTTTTTTTTGCTTTCAGTTTGATGTTATAAAAATTCTCATACTTACTGAAACTTGGGGTACCTTTGTAACACCTTTAAATACCACCAAATAATCAAACCATTTAAAAGGTAATTATATACCCCTTTAAGTTGATTTCAATAAATTTAGAAACTAAAAAGTTCTGTAGCAGCTATCATTAGCGCAAGAGTGGTGTGCTTGGAAATATTATTATCGGAGTGTCTACGTACACGGGCACCGTACAAGCATTGCGCGTACGGGTAGTGACTGCGCAGGAACGAGCATTATTAGCAGTTTGAATTCATTACTTCACAGACGTCGTAGCTTAGTGGTAGCACATGCGGTTCGTAATCAAAAGGTCCCGTGTTCAAATCCCCTCTCTGCAGAAATGCAAATGTTTTTTTACAAGTTTTTTATTTATCCCAAGAAAATCATCGTTTTAAAGTTGTCCGGGAAAGTTCACTTGCATTTTTTAAGTTTTCATGAATTATTTAAATTTATAATTTTTTGAACGTTCGTTACAAATGGCTAGAAGTTCACTTCGTGATGTTTTTTCGAGGATTTATTTCCCCCCGTTCCCCAAGCGAGTGTTAAGGCTTTCAATGCGCCCTACAATACTGCCCCATGTTGTATATTGATGTTTTTTTAGAGAAAACAAAATTGCCCGGGGCCCAAAAAGAGTAATCTCAACTTTCAAGCATAATTCCCGTGCCCGGCACGCAATGTATACATGGTTCCAGTAAGCCTCGTCTTGAGCATACGCAGTTAATACCCGTACTACATAATGCGTGAACGGTGCCCGTGCGCGTAGCCTCTGCCTATTATTATAACGTTCGACAGGAACTCGTATACTAAATTTGAAGTAAGAAACTCTATTTAGTTAGAGCTTTAGAGTTGTTTTAGACAGACAGACTAACGGACGGACCATTGTTGGAAAACCACTTTATATTGGAATCAGCACTCATCGAAAAAGCTTTCCCAAACAAGCTCGGGGACGGAAATTTTGACGTCATAGTTCTGAGTGAATTTGTCCCGAAGATGAAGACAACCTGTCTCGAAACCTGTTCGGTACCACTCGTTCACGGCTGACCACATTTTAGGGTTCCGATTGCGTCCGAACTAGTTTCTCGATGTTCGGCACTGGGAACAGTGACCTCAAAATTTCCGTCTACGCTCATGTTTGGGAGAGCTTCTCTGGCCTTGTTATTGAAGTTGGCCGTGGTGCAATACACAACATCCCCATTTCGGATTTTCTATACTTTCAATTTTCTAATATGAAATGAAAGGTAATGAAAGTAGAAAGGCAATCAAATTAAAGTAATACATTCACATTTAAGCTAGTATTTCAAAACACTGATGCATAAGGTATAGTCCGCCTGCCACAGCTTAGCATCCCAAATATTTTGATTGTGGGAGCGTCCACTTTGTAAAAAAGGTAAAGAACCTAAAGGAGGCTGGGTTGCCAATCCCATCGTGTTTGGCGAGCATAGAGGATTGTTGGGTTAGTTTGGTAGGAAATAATGTGTCGCACTAAAGCTGCACATGGGTTATTGGTGAAAGGAAGATTTTAATTAATTACTGATGGCCGTGATCTGTTGCACGTGCATTTCTTTCTATCTCACTTGATCATAAGGGGCCGATGGCCGAGTGGTTTGCATCGCAGACCATTAGCTAGCAGTCTGCGCGCTGTAACGGGTGCGGGTTCGATTCCCGCCTTTGCCTGGTGTACTTCCTTTCTCTGTGACAGTAAAATTCTTCTGTGTCGTCTACTGACGAAGCTTATAAGCGGGTCTCTGATCAAGCACACAAGCCGAATATATGTACCTACCTACCCTTTTGATCATAAATAGATTTGCGTCTGTAGTATATATTATTTACCATATTCAGTATCACTTCGGGGAACCCAATAAGTTAAAAAAAAAATACTTATGCAATAATAGTTAACCCATGCAAGTTCGAACTGCTATTTAGTTGAGAAACTTTCGAAACTTTAAAGAAATATGCACCTGCAAAAGCAATGAATCGCCAAAAATAATAACTCTGTTGGAAACCAAAATCTTCCTTACCCCTTTTCGTTTTACGAGTGATAGTTTGGACTCGTCTAAAACACAAGTCATATATGCTCAGAATTGGTGAGAGGACTATATATGGAACTGAACTGACCATCCCTATTGAAAACAATAAATCTAAACAGTTTCTAACTACAAACTCGTTAATTAACTGTAAGCGAAATACCATATTCATTACACCCATAAATTAAACCCTAGACCTTGGTCATTCCAATGAAACCAACGATCTATAGATAATTATTCCAAGAGCTGCCATGACGTCACTCCTTCTGATTAAATAGCCCATACGCATCTATCGATATTCCGCCCTTTTCGATATATCGATACGAATATCTATTTGCCGTGTGCGTTCAACTGGAAACAGGAATCAATTTAGCTAGAGAGCAGAGTAGTTAGTGGGATGTGGTTAACTTTTCGTTTCGGTAGACTAAGGTATAGAGGCCGGACCGTTCATTGGCGTCCTTTGACTATTGAAAATTCAATAGGACAAAGTCGCCTATGAACGGGCCGGCCCATACACCTTAGTAATACTCTGGAGAATGCGAATTTTGCAAATACATAATTTAGACACAGCCCTAAAGACTCAGATTTAGCAGAGGGAATAATATAGGCTCTGTTTGGTTTAATTAAGGAAATACATTTTGCAGAGCTTGCTCGGTCATTGCGTGATTGGAAATTTTATTCGGTAGACTAAGATGTAGAGGCCGGCCCGTTCATTGGCGTCGTTTGACTATTGAAAATTCAATCGGGCGAAGTCGCTTATGGACGAGCCGGCCCATTTATCTTAGTAATACTCTGGAGAATGCGAGTTTTGCCCTATTACAGACGCAGTTTTAGAGCAGGGATTACTATAGGCTGTGTTTGGTTTAATTAAGGAACTAAATTTTGCAGAGCTTGCTTGTGGTCATTTGTATGATTGGAAATTTATAGGATGGTTGAAATAGTAGGTCCTTTTAACTGATGAGGCTTTTTAGAACTGATATAAAGGTTTATGGATGGGATTGGGAGATGTCTGTGTGCAATTAATTTTGTTTGAGTATGTGTACTATTTATTACAAAAGGAGAATTTAAATTACAGGGCTCATATTAAAAGTGAAGCGCAAGTCCATAAAAAGTTTCTTTGTGCTACAGAGGTTTAAATAAGTTAAAGCTTAATAACAGAATTACCTCTTCACATTTTTTTTTAATTGAGCCACCTAGCGGATATTATCTCAACTAGGTTTTTTTTCATACTTGTACGCAATTGCATGTACTAACTGTTGTACATAGTTAGGGCATGCAATTGCGCTGCTATATCAAAAATTAACATAAGTGGACTTGGTTCACTTGTATTCTAAACCCTCCAATTACAAAGGAGTACAATTAAATAATATAATGTATGCTCTAATATAAAATTATTTTCTAAAAATAATGCTATACATACAGTTTGAACCAAAAAAAATCTTATTTGACATTTATGCATGCTGCTTATTGGATAAAGAATAACGAACCTCACTCTCGTATCCATATTACATGAATAATAAGTTTTCAATTTTTAAATCTCACTTTAAACATTTAAAAACATATTAAGGTACATTTCGCCAAGTCAACATTTTAATAACGACAAAGTTAATCCTGCTTGCCTTCGGGGGAAAATCCAATATACGACAAACATTTCTATTTTATACACATCATATACTGCAGCCAACGCGAAATTTAATGAACTTTTGCAACTCTTCTAAATCATCAGTTCTACCAACATTTGAAAAATAAGCTGCGAAAATACCATAAATTCTAATGAACTTGTACTCGTATCTGTCGCCGGGTTTTCAAATTATTTCCTGTCAAACTTTGAAAAGGAATGAAATATTGCAACGAGATTTCTTGATGATTTGCGTTTATCTGATTGGCCGAAAACCCACCAATGACAACGTAGATGATAAATGCGGGGTCGCATTCGAAATAAATCCAAAATGGCGAAAAAAGACAAAATGGCGGACGCTTATTTCGAATAGCCGTTGATGGTTTATGTAGATAACCATTCTGTGAATTATGATGTGGAATTTAATTATATTTATTTTTTTAATTTGTGATTTTTATCCGGCATTTCAAAAGTTTGATTCATCTCAGCATGAATCTTTTGACAGGGATATTTCAGGATTATTTATTGCTTGTTCGGGTCGAAAATTTTATTTTATTACCTAGGTTTTTTTTTAAATGTACAGATCGTAATTCCAAGTGGCAATGATTGATATTAGGGATATTTTTATTGCTTTTGGGAATATTCCACAGAACATTAATTGAAAAGGAAGATTCTTTTGGAAATTGTAAATTATCATCATAGCTAAAAGTAACGTATATATGAAGGATTCATGACATAGAATGCTTGACATAACTGCTTTTATTTTAAACAAGAATATACAGATTTTTATTTTGAGTTTTAAAATTACTCAAAAAATTGCTATTGCATTAAAAATGTTTCACTTGGAACAAAAATGGTATTTTTATCATTGAAAATTTTCTTAAAGTATTATTTAAAGCTGTTTCCTTGAAAATATGTTGTAAAAGCATACACTACAATTTAGAACGAATTGTATGCAAAAATATAAATACATCTTTAATATGGCTAATTTAACCCAAAAGGACGCTAACTATACACTTTTGGGACATTCACTTTACTATGATTTACAACATTATACACACTACACATTTATAATAGCAGATAATGTAAATAAACCCTTTCCGACTTTCATTAACATTAATAAGTATTTGCTCCAGACAAAAAATATCAACAAAATATAATTTGTCATTAAAAATGAAACAATCTTTCTTAAAGAAAAAAACATCAAACTTTTAAATTTGAAGCGTCATGTGTTAACTTTAATAATATATTCTAATAATATTTATCCAATTTCCAATAATATTCATCCACTTTGTTTTGAATGGATAAGTGCCAACAGTTTCAACTCAGATATTTGCATTATTTTTGTCATTTTGTTGCAACAAAATGTTACACAGTTCGTTTTTATTGTCTCCATAATTTAGCAGAAGTTGTATTCACAAAAAGGACAAGTGAATAATATTTTTAATAAAAAAATAAAGAATAATACTGCTGTTAAAATGAAATATGGTGCCAAATTACGAAATTCGAATCGCATTCATTTGATAAATTATCGGGTCAATTATTTGGAATATGAATTTCACAATATTTCAAGATTGTGTAATAAATTATACATAATATATGTCATTATACATACTTATGTGAAGATTATAAATAATGTGATTTGATATGATTTTAAAAATGTGTATCATAAATTTCCTCCGTGTTTATTTTGCAAATAACTTTCAGAATTCCAAAATAATGCTGTTACAGTATAAGTACGATTTTTTTTTATTCTTAACAGATTCAAAGAAACTGAATTTTATTTTTTTTTTCGCTTTTTTTACTATGCCATTAATTATTATTGCATTGCAAAGAAATTCCGCAAAAAAAAGACATTTATATTCGGATTGTAATTTTTTTGCATATTTAAGTTAAGCTTAGATTTTAATATTAGATGAGTTTAAGCTTATTGTTCAAATAAATTATCCAAGGCAAAATGATATTGTTAACAAACTATTCAAAATAATCTATCGTTTAACCCAATGTTTATTTCATTAAAATGATTATAGCAAGCTAAGTTTAAAACAAATGCATATAGAAACTATGCATTGAAAACCATTCATTTACGATTGTAAATTAGTTGCCCGTACATGCAATAGTTAAGGATAGAAGATATCTAGAAAGATAATCTATAACGATAGTATATAGACGATATCTATCTATTCATTAAAATTTCAAGACTCGATTATTACTTATTTCTATGTATATTATATCTCTGCTTATCATAAAATTTTGTACTTTTATATAATTACTTTCAATTGCCTAATCTATAATAATAAAAGAAAGTCTGTCTGTGTGTCTGTATGTCTGTGGATCGTAAAATACCTTCTTATACTGCCCTCAGAAATTAGGAATTTTTAAGATAGATTCCCTTTAATACCAACGTGTGCACCTGAGGCTTAGTTTTTTCATATTTGTTCCATTTTTAGAGAAAATTCTAATTTTCTGAAAAAAAAATGCACCACTTTCGCTCAATTCCGATCATTTTTTCCCTTTCGTGTTGCCATTCGACAGAAGAAATTAAAATGAACACAAACATTAATTAAAATTGAAATCGCGTTTATTTTCTTGCCATTACCTTCAGAAACTAAATTAATGATTTGAAAAATAATTGAACGTGCCATTGAGCTAAATGTTTTTTTTTGTTTTTTTTAAACCATAATGGAGGTTTTGACGTGAAATAATATTGTTATACAATTATGGTTAATTTTGAATTTATCAGGAAAATTGCGATACCAGTAAGTTCATATTGAGGAAGATTTTTGTGATATGAGGATGTGCATTTTAAGTGATGAAATTTTATTTTGGAATTTTAAAGCAATACAAGTAACAGGATTTTATTCTTTATAATGAACGGGAACAAAGGCGAAGCTTATTATCCTATAGCAAATTAAATGACACATATACTTGGATCGATTTGATATTCTTTTAGTCCGTGCGAAAAACGGGTATTTATTTGCTAGTACATAATAAAAATCTATACTTAACTTTGGATGGTGTTTATTCCTTAAAAAAAGTGTTTGAACATTTGACCATATGTCTGCCATTCTGTCTATCAGTTCGTACTAAAAAAGAAATATCGACTTCAAATTTGGTAAGCGAGTTTTTAGAACCTGTCGAATATCATAATAAGATTTTCTAGAAAATCCCGCATGCGCTTAGGTAGCTGTTATATAATTTTTTAAGTTTCAAAGGTTTTAATGAAAATCGAAAACCTTGTTGTACTACAGGGGGGGAAAATAAAAGTGGCCCTGGTCTAGAGATAGGAATACGTTGAAATGCTTGGCGAGAAAAACTCTCGAAGCCGCTTGAAAGCTTTGAAGTGGAAATAAAAGATTATTCAAGCGTGCAATGGTTTCACTTGACAAACCTGTTTTTGCATTGGTAGGATTGGATTAGCATCACATTAGAGCTACTCATGGACTTGGCCAGTTCAGATCGTAGTGCGTCAGTGTGATTTGTGACTGTGTGAGTGTAAGTTGATCAATTTACAGGTGAAGATGAAACTCACAGTACAGCAGACAGTGTTCATTGTTTTTGACTTGGCAACATTTCTGTCGTATTCTTATCTCCACGTTGTGGCCACTTTTATTTGCATCACCCTGTATATATAAACTAAATTTTATAGTATCAACTATTTATTATTGAGTGGTTATTAAATATCGTGTGGTGTTTTCAACACTTATTTTTTATGTAAACTCTTCTACATTTACGTAATTTTCCATAGAATTACGTAAATATTCAACAGTAAAATCCAATATACAATGTTTCTTGAATTAAAAAAAAAGTTTTGTATGTTTGATTGATGCTTATTACTGACCAAAAACATTATCCTTCTTAACCGTATTGGTAGATTTTCGTAATACAAAATTGCTATAAACTGCACTAGAAAATTGTATATTTCCAACAATATTCAACAAAACAAATATATTTTTTAAAAAATATATTTATTTGCCAAAAAGCTGCAATTTCTTTGTAGCTTAAAACAAAAACAAGAATCTATAATTTCAAACTTAAAAGTGCACACAGTGAAAACATACTTTTTATTCTCCCTTTTTATGCATAAAAGAAAACTTTAAAATCCTATCCAATTTCAAAACTCAAAACCGAAACAATAAGCAATTTCTGAGCCGCCTCATCAAAAATCTTGCAAGATCATAGATTTTTGCATTTTGAAATCTTCCCCCTTTTCCTTATTTACAAGTTTCCCGGAAAACATATTCATAAAAATTGGGCTAATTTAAAACACGGCAAGTGAAAAATCAGGGTTGGAAATGCAAAATCTAATAACAGAAGTAAGAAAAAGGAAACTTTTCGTTGTTTAAAAAATGTCCCCCTTCTTGAAAATTGAGCACCTCTAAGAGATAAAAATTCAAACAATGGGAAAATAAATTGGTGTTCTTCAAATTGAACAGTAGCTGTATTTTTTTCGTTATTAGCTTCAGCTTTGTGACATCACGTGCACTGTAAAAATCCGATAATTTTACAGAAAAACACATTTATAAAACGTTATTTTCTTTTAACATTTTTTTCTATATATGTAGCAGCGTAGAATACTGGTCTGCAACCAATCAAGCATTTCAACTGTTTGTGGAAAATCTATGTGTCAATACAGTTTTGTTGGGATAGCGTTGGACAGATAATCCAAAAGTCCGTGGTTCGATCCCGGGTTTGGCGGGTTATTAATAAACAGTAGTAGCGTGGTCAGTATCGCACCTATCACTGGGAGAGATAAAATTTTGCTTTATAATTACAATTTGCCTGTTAAAAACAGCTGGTGTAAATTTTACAAATCTTTCGTATAAAATAAACAGCTTATCACTGTATATTATACGGTATTTTTTTTTTGGCACACTAGCTGACAGTTTTTTTTATGTAAAAACTAAAGATTTTTGCGCTGTGTTTACTGTTAAAACCAACTTTAAACATGTACAGTCCTGGACAAAATATTAGGCAAACTGCAAGATTTCATGTAAAATAGTGTTGCCATATGTTAAAAATAAATACAAATATGTAGTCTGCAACAATTCTTTTAAATAAAAATCAATAATATTGTAGTTTAAATATACCATTATCGCATAAATACTCTTAAGAAACATAAAATTACTAAAAAAAAATACAGTGCGTCTAATAATTTGTAAAGAGACTGTAAAGTTTAAATATTTTGTACGTCCGCATTAGCCATTCACAACCATAGCCAAATCTAAAAAACGTTTTATACAGAAGTAAGACAACATTCTATAAACTTGAATGAGATTGGAATTAAAGAAATCTATAAACAAATCGTTAAAATGCCACATACTTATGAAACATAATACCTAGTTGCAAAACTCACATTTTCCTAAGTATAAATAAGATATAAGGTCCGACCCTTTCATCTAATTGAATTTTATATTAATAAAAAGTCGCCAATTAGCGTTGTAATATTTCATGTTTATACTTCTCTATTGCGATCGTATGGTTTTGAATATATAATGAAGAGGTTAGTACTTAGATTACATAATGCATCATGATTAAAACTGATTAAGTTAAACATCCCAAATTTAAGGTTCGAAGTTATTCTTAATGCTCTCTCTCTAAAAATCTCCCCCACACGGAAAAACATCTCAACACCCGGATCGCCTTCGAAAACTTCATTGGTCCAACCGCTGTCACTCAAGGAACACTGTCACTCCAATTCGCTCTTGAGCCTCCAACATCATTGAAGTGTGGTCCCGCCCTTGATTTCAAATTTACGATTTGGGAACACGTCAAGTTTGGCAACTCCCAGACTACGGAATTGTTATACAGCTGCAATTTCTCGAAAAAATGTCGTCTCACTGACGCCAAAAAGACCACCCAGCGAGTATCACACCCATAGCGACAACACAAACGTACACATGACCCTATATCTCAATTCTACTTTGGAGACTGCGATTGCTGCAACAAGACCCTTCAATATTGGGATTTCATATGTAAACCAATTGAAGAGGTTAGTGGAAAAACGTGCTAAGTGATATTTTTGTAAAAAATTATATTTTTGTGTCAGAGAACATGTTAATCTTTTTAAAGATAACAAGTTTCTACCTTTTCGTAAATTTTAAGCGAAGCATATTTTTTACCTTTTGTAAGTGCCGTTTTTAACGCACCTAAGTGCAAACGAAAAACTTTAAAACTCATTTTCCCGTTTTCACCGTGTTGTCACTTAGCACGTTCTTCCACTAAGCTCTTCAATTATTATTGTTATTATTTTAATTTTACGACAGGTTTTGAATTTACAACGCAAAACATGAGTAAACCATAAAGTTATTCTTTCTTTACATTTCTTTAGGAATAATATCCAGAAGAGAATTTTCCTGCAGAGAAAAATTTAGAGGTATTATGATATTATCCTTTTAGCTTTTACCTTTGAAGTTCGGTTTCACCCTAATTAGGCGACTTAATTAGCATATTTGTAACTTTTGATTTGCCACTCATGCGGCCCTCAGAATTTTAATTTGTAATCCGTCTTTTATTTATGATATATATCTTAAAAATTATGTGTAGGTTCGATAAGTTAATATAAGTATTTGAATAATTTGTTTTCTTATGTACGAACTTATGTTATAATGATTTAATATTTTAGTAACAAATATGGGATTGTAGTACTTTGATATGTCATTCAAAGGTATACTGATTTAAAATATTTTAAATTTAACAAATTATTTAGCAATTTCGTATACTTTACATATTATTTACAATTTTACAATTATTTTACAATTTTACAATTATTTTACAATTTTACAATTATTTACAATTTACAATTATTTTACAATTTTACAATTATTTTACAATTTTACAATTATTTTACAATTTTACAATTATTTTACAATTTTACAATTATAACGACAATTTTACAATCTCATAACGACAATTTTACAATTATAACTACAATTGAACAAACATTTTAACGGTTTTTAAAACTCTCTGTGACCTAATAGCACAGTTGAAAGTACGTTGGACTAAAAAACGGTTCAGCTGGTACAAACCCGGGTCCAGTATTTTTTTTGTTGTTGTTCCTTGGTTGAATTTTAGTCACAGGGATTGGAGTAACGCGTTACTTGTAACAGTTACTTTTTTTAGGTAACGCCGAGTAACACCAGTACATTTTTCAGAAAGTAACTGTAACTGTAACTTAGTTACTTTTAGTGGTAACGAAAAATGTCGTTACTTTTCCGTTACTTTACGAAGGCTGTCTGATGCCAATTTTGAATTTCCACTCCTAAGAAGGAAACATTTTGCATTCCCGAAATACGATCTTTTCCTGGGAGGGAAAAAGTAAAGCATATAATAGAATTGTCCACTTTGGCTGATAAAGGCGTGACGATGGCTTTCAGACAGAATTGTTACAGTACGAATGTTCTTGGTTCTTCCTTGACTGTTTACCTTTCTAAGTATCACATTATACGCCCCGCACAATTACAGGCATCTACGGAAAATGAGGGTTTTCAAATAAATCACGCTAACTGCCAAGCAGGTTGGATCCCTCAGTCCAAACACTTTTGTGTTTTGCCTGATTTATTGCCTGCCTACTATTACCGTTTGTTTACTGGGGTGACTGGGGGTTCAATTTCCTAACGGTTATGTAGAATTTAATTTTTCTTTACAACTAGTCTACTTAAAAACATAATTTGCAAATTGTTTAAATAAAACAAACATATTTTTTCTGTAAATCAAATGGTTTTTTTCTATCAGTTCACTGCTTTTTCTAAAAAAAAACATACTTTTTTTTTACAGTGCATACAATATGACACATCAATTTCTTTAGGGATTGTTAATGAAAACTATTCCAAACAAACTTAACATACACGAAATTATCAAAAATCCATATCTAACCTACTCCACACACATTATCATATCACTACATCAAACTTAATCCAAGCCATTAATCACTTCTAGCTAATATATTCAACAAAAGGCACCCCAGGAGCTTGATAAGGGATAAAATTTCTTTAGAAACTTAAATCCTCTTATTTAAAATATATTTTCAAAGAGAATTCGTAATTCCTCGTATGAACACATGCTTTTTTTCATTTACATTCGTAGGGACGTTTGAAAGGGCTTCCTTACTTTCTCAAAATGAATAATTCAGTGCTCTTTGGTCCGACAAGAGCATATTTGTGAGTATAATATAATTTGGTTACGTACTCCTTGAAGTATGGTGGATTGGTTATTTTTTGGGAGTGGTTAGTTTGTGTTTAAATACTTTATATACACTGCTCAAAACAATTAGGGGAGCCCTTTGCGTACTTTTGTTAACCATTTCAGTTCCAACTTCTTGTTTTTCATTCTAAAAATCTAAAATTTATTAAACAGATTCAATAGGCATCCAGAATGAAATAGTAAAAAACAGGGGGGGAAATCTAAATTTTTATGACTAAAATTTAAGATGAATAAATTGGAATCATAATTTTTGAATAAATTATAACAATATTTTTTTTCAAAATTTTATTTGTTAAAAAAAGTAAAAATCAAATTTTTAAACAACTAAGAATGCAAGTGTGAAGAATTTAGTGTCAATTTATTTCATAAAAGTTTTTGGTAGAGAATTTTATTTTACTATGTTTTTCATGTTTTCATTTAATTAAAACAAACATTATTTAATTCTTCAAAAGACATAATTATTCCATCTAAAGATAAATAAGTGCGAGCTCAACTTAGTGAGAAAAAAAAAACGCAAGCTGATGTTTCCAAATGGAATCATTGGGGGTGAAAGGGTTTAAACCATGCGTTCCCCTAATTGTTTTGAGCAGCGTATTATTCTTTTCTCTGTCAAATAACTTATATGAAATATAGGGAAATTAAAGTATTGCCATGGGGTCGAAAATCCGGAATAGCGATATTCTGAGTGATTTAGAGAGTGCTGATTCTGAAAAAGTGGTTTTTAAACATTGGTGCGTCCGTCACCCTGAAACAAACTCAGAGCTCGAAATTAAATAGCTATGAACTTCAAATTTAGTGCACGAACTAAGGTTTTCGAGAAAATCGGCAGTTGAACTTTTTGGGCTGAAAGATATTGCAGAAAAACGAAAACAGATACAGACTTTAAATTTGGTACACTAGTTTCTAGTACCAGTCGGACGTAATAATAAGATTTTCAAGAATGTCACGCATTCGCTAATGGTAGTTGCTTTGTAAAAAAATTTAGGTTTTAAATTATTGAAACTGCCTTATAGGGTAAATAATCACCTTTAAATGTATTATACTATTTACTAGTTATTGAAACTCACATAGTGTTTCACACACTTTGATTAATTTTTATGTTCCATGGTTATGTGTTTAACTTTATGTTCTTTTTTATTTTCTATGTAGACAATAAATGTATCTACACCCGTTTGTCTTGCCCAACAACGACTTGTGTGATACGTTAAAATAATGTCCATGGCCATTTTAAAAACGGAGCTTAAAATTATAGTTAGTTGAAATTTTGAAAGCTGAAATACGGTCGGCTTTTAGCTTATACACTACGTTTATAACGTAAAAAGTTGAAGGTATTATAATCGTTCAGTCCGTCCGTCCGTCTGTCTGTCAGTATGTCGCCCACTTTCAAAGAACGAACCGCAAGTTGCACAATTAAGTGGGATACGTCATTTTGAAGCAAAAAATCAGGCTAGGTTACATCCCAAATTTCATTAAAATATTTAAATTAAAAGTATATAAGTATATTTTAAAATTGAAATAACTAAAAATTTAATCTACTTTGAAATAACATGCAAATTCCATTTTCACTTTATTTAAAATAAAAATTAAACTCTTGAAAAATATTTATTTATGTGATATGATTGCGTTTGGATTGATGTCATATCACAATAGAGTTATTTTGATGGTTCATTATATATGTATGAGGAAAAATGCATAATGAATTCTAACTTTGAATAAAAAATATTCAAAAGTTCGCTTTTATTTTTAAAGCATCAATTTACTAATTGTTTATTCTTCTCTTTTTCGAAAGGAAGTTAATGAACATGGGAAATTGTGGCGACTAAAAGATATTTATTAAAAAAATTTGCATAATTATTCTTCGAATTTCAAACAAATTTAGCAAACGATAATGAGTAAATATTAATTGGCGAAAGAAGATGAATAAAAATAGTTAATTTTGGCGTTTAAAAGTTTTAATTAGAAATAAATTATTAGCTAAAGGCCCTGTTTGGTGAATTAATTTCTGAGGTGTATAAATAGTTAATATTTTTTGTTGTGCACAAATATTGTGTGGAAGCGGTGTAAGTGACAGATTCTGTAACAAACCTACTTGTTTTAAATTCAGTATATTATTTGTCGTTACTACTCATTTGATATTCGATAGAAAATATTATACTTATTTAATATTATCTAAACATATTTTTTTTATATTTAGACTGTTACATTAACTTTATTAAAAGATTTTTTTTCTTAACTCACAAAACATGTGTGAAAAATTACTTTAGTTTAATCCAAAAGTGCTCTTGTTAAAAAAAAATCTAAAAGGTATTTATGCTTAATGGCAAACTGGCTATGTGGCAAACTTATTGTTATATTAAACAGTAACCACAAACGATAGTTTTTAAATAAATCCCCATTTAAAATATTAACAGTTATTAAAACATTTCATATTATATCTCTATCATCCCAACTCCCACCGCAAAAAAATCCCTATCAATTCATGTTTCCCTGCCAAGTATTTCTCAGTTGTAAATGGCAACGCATGGAACCATTCGAATAAATGAACTGTGGTGTGCTAAAAGCGGTGAAAGGTGTTGCCCTGGGGGACGGGTTATGTTTCTTGATCTTTGGGTACTCTTTGGTTCAAGCTATTCGTCTTCAGATGTCGGTTACAGTGAAAAATATACAGTGTTTTATTTGTTTCTGGAGTTTTCTAAAACATTGGAGTGTGTTAAACATTAGTTTGGTTAGTTTTTCCCAAAGACAGTGTTCTTTTGTTATTGTTGGTAGTTTATACGGAGGAATTTGTAAATTAACCTCGATTTTTGAACTATTTCGTTGAGTTGAACTATAAGTTTATTCAGAATAGAAATTAATATATAAATTATGGTCCATATTTTTTTATTTAAAAAAAAACACAACTAATAGCTGATTTAAAAATAATGTAGTATTTTTCTTTTATACTTAAGTAAGAATGGGAGCGGCAGCCGGGTTTCTAAACCGAAATATCTTTATGATACATCATCTTTTTCATATGATTTTGACTGAACTGTCGAATACACTGTTAAAAATTATGTGCTTGGTTTCACCAAACATATGATTCCTATCAGCTGCAACGGATGTGTGGTGAAATGTGTGGTATTTTCGGTAATCGGTTGAATCACTTTTCAGATGAAAACAAAAACCTAAAAAAATTCCGATACTACACTGAAGAGCCAAAATAACTGGCATAGGCATACATCTGCGAATAAAGGTGTATAGAACCAACTGAAGTTCATCGCTATGTTCAGCAGCGTCTATGTGCTGCTATCATGACAGGTTATGAAAATTAAAGGGATTTTGAAAGTATCGGGGGTCGAGAAATAGAATTTAATATCCATGCATCTCCGAGGTGGAGATGAATTTCGGTGGAGATGACGAGGTGGCACGAGTGTACCATGAATATCGATAATCCAGTAAATCATTAAAACTACGACACAGCTGCGGCCCAAAAAATATCATGCAAAAACGGATCATCGACGACGGACGAAAATCATTAAACATGATATATTGCGGATACGTGATATATACGGCACCAGAAGCCCATATCGGTGAATATTCATTAAGTGGTTAAGAAGTCGACACTTGTACTACATAGAAGTTTATCCCATTTAATGATCAGATGTCAATGGACCCGGCTTTGCACGATCTTTTTAAGGTCAAAGCTATGTCGTAGATTTGATGTTTTACTGGATTATCGATATTCATGGTACACTCGTGAAATTGCCGTAAGTGAAAATCCAAAATTCATCTCCACCTCGACGATGCATAGGTATGGAATTCCATTTCTCAACCCGCGATACTTTCAAAATCCCTTCAATTTTCATAACCTGTCATGATAGCAGCACATAGACTCTGCTGAACATAGCGACGAACATCGATTGGTTTTATACACCTTTATTCGCAGATGTATGCCTATACCAGTTATTTTGACTCTTCAGTGTATAATGAAACATTTTACCACACAGCCTTTTGCAGCTACTAAGAACCATATGATTGTTGAAACCAAACACACAATTTCCAACAGTGTATATCAGAAGCAGTGCATTAATCTTATCAATACGGTATTTGACTATAAAAAAAAAATTTGGCTTAAAATATTCTTATGCCAAAAAATATTAGACCCGTATGTTTTCTTTTTTTCAAATACCCAATAAAAAGGGAGAAAAATGAATTTTAAAATTAGGCCCGAAAACACTTTGTGCCTGTCACGTAGAATCTATGATGTCACTAGTAACTATAAACCAACTTTGAAACACCATTTTGGAATCTACTTTAAGCAAATTTAAACTATCCACTTCTGTAAAACCTCCTTCCATTATCTATATAATTCTTATTTCAACAGTATATTAGATTAAATCCAGTTTAATTGCAAGCAAAAAAACATCACACCGGTTTGTTTATATATACAAGTGACGTCAGCCAAATCGACGTGTTTGTGATCACGTAACGTACAGACGAAAAATAAGCCATTTTAAAATGATTTTTACTAATTATTTAAAGATTTATTTTGCAAAATATATATATATACGTTTGTTATTTTTGGGTTCAAACTATCATTAATTTAATATTGGAAGGTATTTTAGCGATACAGTCAAGTACCCTATTACACTAAGTATGTTTCATACTAAATCCACCATACAGTCTCAAACTAACAACCAATCGATCGATTCCCCTTCCAGGAAAACCAATTTCGGTAAACACCCCCACCAAAAACAAAATCAGCGAATTTTGCGATCAACCCTTTTCCGCCATCAACAAACAATAGGCCTGTTCCGAAGATTCTTCTGCAGAGATAATAAAATCAGCAATATAATTTGGGATGATTTTCGCTTTTTTGCCGACGCTGTATTCTTGCTGTAATTTACTTGAGTATACTAGGGATTAACAAAGAAGGGTTCGAGATCTATAAGCTATAGTATATGAAGGGGTTAAAAGACTTACTTTCATTTTACTTAAGAGGGATTGTCAGTCCCATAGAGCTAATGCATTAGTTTTCTAATCACAACTGCTGCAGAAGTATTGCTTTGCCATGTTAGCAATTTTTTTCTCAGGTATGAGAATCAATATAACATCGAAATGAAACAAATTTTGAAACGAAAATGTTATCTAGTTATTTAATTATATATTTTTGAAGTTTTAAAATGCCAAAAATTACAACAGATGGCGACACTATTTTAAAACTTTATCAATTAATAATTAAATAACCGGATGTTATTTTCTATTCAATTTTGTTTTAAATTGATGTTGTGATGATTCTCATACCTGGTGAAAATGGGATAACCTGGCAAAAAAAAAATTCTTTTGCAAAAATTGGGATTTCAAAACTAATGCATTATCTCTATGGGACTGACAGTCCCTCTTAAAATGAAAGCACAACCATTTTGAATAGCTTGACAAAGGGAATTGATTCGATTTTAATTGCCTATTTTAAACAAGTTCAAAAACAGCGGCTCAGTGGCTGAGAGGTTTAATGTGTCCGCCTCATAAGCCCAAAATCGCGGGTTCGAGCCCCGGCTGAGTCGTCGGATTTTCTGGATGGGAAAATCTCTATGGGACTGACAGTCCCTCTTAATATATGTGGTAAATAAGTATTGCAATGGGGTCGAAAATAGGAAATAGAGATTTTGTGCTATGCGTTTTCGTGAGTTTGGATTCTAAAACAGTGGTTTTCGAATATTGGTCCACCTGTCAGTCAGTCTGTGCTAATACAACTCAAATTAAAAGAGCTGCCGACTTCAAATTTGGTACACGAGTTTCTAGCACCAGTCGGAAGTCATAATGGGCTTGTTTCACGAGGGATCTGGCAACAGCTCCGCGGTCTTGTTTTCATTTTTATTTTGCCTTGGTATTCCAAATTGAGTTTTCTAAGAATATTTTAGTTTTTTTTTTAAATTCCAACTCCTTTCAATGCAAGTTTTCCTTAAATGATTGAAATGATAAATGATTAAAACAACCAACAGCACAGCAAGAAGTTGTAATTTTAAGAAATAACTACTGTACTAACGACAACTGTAATTTTAAGAAATAACAACTAAAATATTTTAGTCTTAGAAAACTCAATTTCGAATATCAACAAAAGTAATTCGAGAAAAACATAATAGGAAGAAAGATGAAAACAAGACCGCAGGGCTGTTGCCAGATCCCACGTTAAACAAAAGTCCATAAGGTTAAGAAAATTCAGCACGCGCAAAGGGTAGGTTCCTTTAAACTTATTGTAATTTATTTATAGGGTGTATGTAACCTTTGCATATGTCAGGATTTGTTGAATGGTTATTGAAAACAGTGGTACACACACCTAGTTTTCAAAATAAAGGTAAAGATATTTTTAAAAAAACATTTTCCTTTATGTTTTCAAATTTGTGCACTTTTGGTATTTCGCCAAACTATTTCAAGACAGTATCTCTGCCACATTAAACGAAACTCACAAGGAAAATGAGCTTCTCATCGCCCCCCATCCCCGTTGTTCCCAGAGGGAACATTTCCTATAGATCTCCAGAGGCCATGAGTTATATAAGATAGCCACTCGATACAAACATAAATATCAATTCAATTAACAGTAAAAGCAACGGAAAAATAAAAAAAAGAAATAGCAATTCAATTAACAATAAAACCAACGGAAAAAAAAGAAATAGCAATTCAATTAACAATAAAACAAACGGAAAATCTGGTTATAGTTATCCAATAAAGTAAAAAATACAATTGAATTATGAGCAATTAATTCCTCTATGATTAGGTTAAGTAATTCACGTTTGGTAGACTTGTTGTATGCCGCATTTAAACTGCATGGATATGTGGGGGTTTTCATAAAGCTGTTTGAATATATTATTACTATTCACATCAATTGATTAATGACTTTAGTAAATGGCGAAGTCAAAATAGCTTTGAGCAAAAGTTAGATTGTCGTCATAAAATTTAAATATCCATGATGAAATTTCTTTTTAATGCCAAAAATGCATTTTTAAAGAATATACTATAGTTCTGTCGATTTTCTTTTTTGTTTCTTAAGTGCTATTTACTCTAAATCACCCATTACTTAAAAGTATATGTTAGTTTTTGCGAAGTCATTGAATTAATGGTATCACTAACACCAATAAAAATTATTTAAGCTTATCCCTATAACAATAAGCCATATCTAAAATAACGAAATAATTTCAAAGCGCCTTAAAATTAACGCTTTTGATTGCATATCCTTTTATACCTGCAATCTAATACATAATAACAAGCTCAATCAAAGGAGGGTAGTACAGTTATCGGGTGGTTTTACGCCAAGCTCTAGGTTTGTAGCAAACTCAGTGATAATAGCGCTAAAATATAATAGCGTATTGGACATTTATATTTATCATTTATACTATTTTTGTGTAATTTATTCGGCAGAATAGTTTGAAAATGGCTAAATAATTTGAATTCAAGTACATTGTTTAATTATATTAACACCTAATTCTTTCAGAAATCTAAGAATGCAGTAATATTTATTCGTTCAAAAAACATGCAACGAAATAAATATTTAGAGCTTATAATTTTTTTACTAGCTTTGTTTTGTTAGAATAACGTCATCAAGTGTTGATACCTACACCTGAGTGTTGCAAGTAGTATGAAATAAGCATTGATACGGGTCATTCTCTGTAAAAGGGACAAATCGATGTCCCGGATACTTTGCTCTTTATTTTCAAATTATATATGCATGTTTGTGATTTATTAGTGTAAACTGGCTCACAACCTAACTAGTATCACTTAAATAATATCAAATAATTATAATTTACTTACATAAAATTTCATTTAAATACCCGATTTGTCACTACCTCACACTGTCCCTGCATGCATTTACAACTTTTAACGTCCTAAAAAAGGCCGCTTTAAGTATATAATCCTTTTTGGCGGAACTATTTATGGTTAATTAGTTTCTGTAGTTTCCGAAAATCTCTCTGATGTTTTTCTACCATCAATAGTTTTATGTAATTTTATGAGTATGTAATGTCCCTGGGTTATAGAGTCACTCCTATAACACTGCTTTAAAGTTCAATTAAAAACTTACTAGACGACTTAGAAATCGAATTTAAATTGGCATGTTATTCTTAAAGGATTGAGGCTTCTAAATTAGCCATCAGTTGTTTTGATCCATGAGTGATAACATTTTTACAGTATTTTTAATATTAAAAATATTATGGTAGTCTTTTACTGTCGTCACTCACTCAATCTCATTTACTGATTATAGATAAGTGCGAGAATTATTTTACTAGTCTCAAATTGTGGGCATTTAAATGTAGATTAACATACAATCTCTAAACCTTATAAAAAATTCTTTGAAACTGATGTTATTTGACTTTTCCTACGAAATCGTCACTCACTCACACGTCACTAACTCACATATCAGCCTTGAAGGTCAGTCCACATTGGTTAACTTCATCTTGGACCTTTTCTTTCCAAGCGCATTCAATTCCGATCGGTTGTTTCACTTCAACTGTAGATTTTTTAAAACGCATGCCTTTACATATTTCACAAGAGTGATTATTCGTATCTTCTTCTACGTTATGATCAGGAGTTAGGATTAGTTTTAATTATCCTTACACTAGAACTACACTATGGGTATTGATGACGGGTATCGTAATTTAGAACCGCGGTCGCGTTATCATCAAGAGATTTATCACGAATAACTGTAAAATAAAATGCGGTTGCAATTTTTTTTAAGCCGCTCTTCTCGATCAGGAGTCGTTTAATCTAATCACGTCATATGCATATTATACTTATTTAACACAATTTATTAAATTGAAATTATACTTGACAAAATGCCAATATTCAAGTGTGGTCGGTGTCGACCTCATCGCTTGACCAGGGTTCTAAATTACGACGCCAGTCGCCAATTGGCCCTCATGTAGATCTAGTTTGACGATATTTCAAACTAACCCAACCAAACTTTCCCATTTAAAGAGAAAACTCGCATTCCCATAGAGATATATATCGTGTACTCTGCCAACTGTAGGTTTAGTGCGCCTTTATTCAACCAAACTTAAACCCACATAGATTTAAACCCACATAGATAAATCATGCGTTTTGCAACTGAAACATCAAGCGTAACTTTTGGGGCAAGTCAAAAAGGCATGCAATGTTTTCGGTGTCGCATGGGCATATATATTGTCTGTTGCGTATGCTCAGTATCTAAAGAAGTTTACGTTAGTTGTCAAGTATGGAAAATATGTATTTTTTTAAATAAAAAATCATCAAATGGATCTTAACCATTTTTTTACTATATATGAATGGGTGCAACATATATAAAGAAAATTATTCAAAAAGAATTTTTTTTTTCAGTTTATAAAAGTGCAATTTGTCCCGTTTACAGAGAATGACCCACACACTTAAATTGGATAAAAACTTATCTGACACAAGGTTTTAAATATAAAGTCCTAATTTCGGTGAATTGATTGCATAATATAGTCTGGCTGCCACAACTTGGTATCCCAAATATTTTGATTGTGGAAGATTCCACTTTGAATTAAGGTTTTAAGACGAAGGAGGCAGGGTTGCCAGCTCAAGGCGTTTGGCGAGAAGAGTGGATTGTTGGTCGAGTTCGATTATAAATAATGTATCACACCATAGAACTACACATTATGTATCGGCAATAGAGGATTGTTGTTGATTGCTGATAGCGGTTAGCGATTATACGTGTATTTCTTTGTTATCTTGACTTGATCATTAATCGATATAAGAGTGAACCCGATGCAAGTTCGATCTACCCTTCAATTGATAATCTGTTTTTAAACCTTAAAGAAATATGCGCCCATAAAAGCAATGAATCGCCAAACATAGTAGCTTTTCCCAAAACCAAAACCTTTCTTACCTTTTTTCGAAGTGGAATGTTCCACAATCAAAATATTTGGGATGCAAGTTGTGGCAGCCAGACTATACACTCAAATTGAAATATATTCTGCTTATTGATTAGATACATAAGAATTATACCTTTCTACTAACATTTCATTTCTTCAGACAAACAGTACCATCCTTTTTGTAAAAATTGCAACACAAACGTTGCATAGCCAAAATAGCCAATTGGAATTAACTTTGGCGATTGATCTCAAAACTAACAGATAACCAGCGACAATACCCCCCAATAACCAGTTTCCCCTTTAATCTCACCATCCAAAATTTAAATATCCGCATTAACTTTTCGAAAAGCCACAATACACGAGCGAAAATTGCGCATATTTATGTCAATGCGATATCCTCCGGATTTTGCGGTTCAACATCCGTATACGATTATTACTGACATTAAAAGTCAAGATAAAGACATTTTAAATAAAGTACGCTTCATAGTTTTGTGCAACGACTTCAATAAAGTGGATAATTTGACATAGTTAACATGGTAAGTTGGGAAGGGGACAAAGACGAATGGCAGAATTTGGGTGGAAAGTTGCTAGTTTTGGCGACTTATGCTGCTTTTGGAGTAAGCACCACAAGTTGCAGAATAAAAAAAAGTTTATTTTTTAACGTATAAAATATATTTTAAAATTTTTTTATCATTTAGAATATTTTAAAAGGAAAGCATTTTTTAACTTTATAATTATGTATCTTAAGCAAGATATATAGCTGCGTTGGCGTGCAAAGTTGGCGATTGATCCTTCCTTTGGTGTAAGAATCGGGAAAAAAATGTAAAGAAAAGTATTTGTGGAAGTTACATTTGGTGTGAGAAGACAATTTTTACTTTAAATTACCAAATATGAAATATAAGATAATGGAAGTATTACGAAGGGGTTGAAAATCCGAAATGGAGATTTTGTATTTTCTACCTGTTTTGGAGGGGTATGCGAAAAAACGTTTTTGAGTATTGGTCCAGTCTGTCTGAAGCTACTATACAGTCCCTAGACAAATTATTAGACGCACTGCAAGATTTCATGTATCAAACAATGATGGACAATATACCTTTAGAAGGACATTTGTGTTCCTAAACTTAAGCTATTGAATAGAAAATACTATCTGCTATATACTTAATACATATATCGACATCTTTTTTAATGATATGGCATTCTTTGGTATGTTTTCATCATTACTAAAAAAATACAGTGCGTCTAATAATTTGTCCAGAGACTGTAGAGCGCGAACTTTAACGGACTGTGCTACGCGAGTTTCTAGTTACTGCCGGATGTCATAATAAGGCTTTCAAGAAAATCGCGCATGCTCAAATAATAGCCGGTGTAGAACTTTTTACGCTTTCAAGGTATTAAATTTCTTATACGGTTAGTTGGTTGGTTGGTAGACATATATATTCAGGTTTGTGTGCTTGTCAGCGACCCGCTTATAAACCTTCGTCAAGTAAGACAGACACAGCACACACACATAAGTGGATCCATCTAATTTTTAGAGACGAGGCCAACTAGAGGATCCCCAGAATTGGCTTGTCACCCCCAGAGGTATTGATTTGGTATGGGAACTTGGAGGACTTTCAGACCCAAAGATTTAACGAGCACGTACTCCGCATATACTCGGTAGGTCTTCAGTGGTACCGGGACTCGATCGCAGGACTTCCGATCCCGAGACCGAGACGCTGACCACTAGGCTCACTACGGCCCCAACCTCCTTATACGGTATGTAATTAACTTGTATTGTATTGATTTATTGATTGGTAATTGAAAGTCGACTAATGTTACAGACCATAGATTTTAGAAACGTTTCACATCTTAATTAATCGGTATAAAAACTTTTACGCGATTTTCAAATTGTTTGAAATTATGTACAGTACCTCTACTCTGGCAAAATCATAGATATCACAGTTAAAGTATTAGATTGACAGATCACGTCACCCCCAGTGCTAACGACGGGACGCGCTTGGAGGCTAAAATAAGAAGGCAAAATGGCCAGGGTTGCTGCCACTTTAAGGAGAAAAATACTACGAAAAAATTCCATTTAATTCTAAAATTACAAAAAAATACTACGAAAAAATTCCATTTAATTCTAAAATTACAAAAAAATACTAGAAAAGGATTTAAAGTCACTAAAAAGATTCCAAACTGCAGCTAGTATTTTTACGATATTTTTTTATAATTTTAGAATTAAATGGTATTTTTTTTCGTAGTATTTTTCTCCTTAAAGTGGCAGCAACACTGGCCATTTTGCCTTCTTATTTTGGCCTCCATGCGCGTCCCGTCGTTAGCATTGGAGGTCACTTGATCTGCCAATCTAATACTGCACAAAACCCATGGGACTTGGGGAATCATGCTCGTCCCCTTTTAGGTTTGCAACTACGCAGTCTATTCTTATCTTAAGTCTTTGCGGCGGCCGTTAGTTGCAATTTAAATAAAATACTTCGGCTTTAAGTGTACGCAGAATGAGGACTATCTTAATGATGGGTTTTAATAGTGTCATTTCGCGGTTATCTGTATTCTGTAAGGGGTAGTTTTATTATGTGTTAAGGTAAATGTATGTTTTAAACTGAATGTTCGGTTTTTGATTATTAAAGGTTTGGAAGATATAGAGAATAATTGATTTTTATTAAAATGAAGATTCATTTATTGAATTTTGCACTTGTTTGGATAGCATTTATAAAAATTACTATTTATGAAGTTTTAGTAGAATAGTTGTTAAATAATTATGAGAATACTTTAAAGTAAAAAGAAACAACTTTATTGACTAAATATTTTACTATTTTTTAAAAAAATAAATACATTGAAAAGCGAAAAAGAAAAGTTTCAATAAGATAAGGATAATAATTTTAAACACTTATTTTCTAAAATGATTTAAAATTGTAAATTGCAGGTAAACATTAACCTAACATTTATCAAATTTTGTTTTAAAGAACTAAAATGTTTATAATATTTAGGAGATTAAAAATGCTCAAATAAATTCTTTATTTTCGGAAAGAAACTAAAATGTGTTTGATTTAATTTGACAGATAATTGAAAATATTAAACGAATTCTTTAAAAAAGTAATTAATATTATTTGTTACTTTGCTTGAATGTTTTAAAATTATCTTTATTTAAATGAAATTTTAGTATTTTTATGAAGATGTGAATCTTTATTAATAACTTCAGGATTAAAGTTTCAAAACTATTTTAGTGGGTAAAACACGTATATTAAAGTACAGTAAAAAATTTTCAGGATCATGTGAAATATTAGTAAACAAACTCATTTAACATATTCGAATTTATTACTTATTGTATACCATAATATCATGTTAAGTTTAGATGAGAAGGACCTCAGAAGACGACGCATACAAATAGACAAATGGTCATGTTCTGTCACTTTAAGAGAAAAATATCGAAAAATACATTAATTTAAAATTACAAAAATATCGTAAAATTCTCATTTGAATCTTTTATGACTTAAATCCTTTCTAGTATTTTTTTGTAATTTTAGAATAAATGGTATTTTTATATTTTTCTAAAGTGCCGCAACATGGCCATTGACTTTATCGGATCAGCCTTTTTAGCATTGGAGGTAATTGCACAACTAATACTTAACTACGTGCTATGTTTTACATATCTTTTATCATTAAAACTCTATCATAGTAAATGCGATCAACATGCAGCTATATTACATGGTTCGTTTTACTTTAAGATACGTCAGTTAGGCAAATTAAAGGGCAAGTATTATTTGCGAAGATTGCAGTCCAAGCTTGTTGGTACTGCGCAAGTATTAGACACTGTTAGTGTATCCAGCCGGTTGCTTTAGCGAAAAAGCTGCGGTTATTAGGTAATCTCGATGCTTATGTTTAAAAATTGAAATTCTTTAAGAATACTTGGATTTGTAGTTGTATTACTCTGTTGTTTAAAGGATTTAAAATCGTATTATATGTACTGTTGTTTTTTAAATCATTTATCTAGGAAAAATAGCTTAAATGAAAGAAGTTTTAAAGAATAAATGCTATTTTTCTTTTAATGCATCCGAAATTCCATAAAAACAAATTGGCTTATAACGTCAATGCCCCCTAGACATGAGATTTCACCTTGAAAATCGCCAACTCATTTAGCTTGTAATTCTAACTTTAAAATCTAATGGCTACTTTCACTTCTTCGTTTTCAATGTCAATTATACAAATAAGTCAATATAACTATCCTTGCTTCTGTCACTACAAATTTATACTTTCTACAACATAAGAACCTTAGAAACAATTATTAACTAGCCAATTTGAAAATATTCCAAGTTTTATAAATGCAATGATTTATTTAAAAATGAATAATTATCCATGAAAAGTATTGCCCCATTACAAATAACAATACGCACAACAATGCAGTATTCTCTTACTTATTAAAACGAAAAGAACCACATTTAAAAACTAAACCATAATAAAAATTTTCGAGATAAGGAACAGTACAATGGTCTTATAAAAAAAAATTCAAACGTGAAAATAAAATTTCAAGATATCTTTCCTTTTGTTGCATTGGCGATATTTTTTCCCCGCCAGCAAGTCTTTCATAATCCTTTTAAAGTCGCCAAAGAACTTTTCCTGCGGAGAGTTAAGCCTTTTACGATTTAAAAGAACTTGCAGAATGACCATGTAATTAAGCGGCATCAAAGTTTTCGTCTTTGAAAAGAACAAATGCAGGTAAAAGTGTGTAGAAATATAGTATCCAGAATATCGAATTTAAAAAATGAACTAGGTAGAATTAAATAATGTAAAGTATTCTTTTATTTTGAAAGAATTGAAACTTTTGGATTGTAAATGTAACATTAGATCTTTCTATTGTATGGGGTTGTTTCACGGAAGATCTGGAAACAGCTTGCGGTTTTGTTTCATGTCTCTCGAATTACTTTTGTTGATATTCGAAATTGAGTTTCTAAGAATAAGTTATTTTAGTTGTTACTTTTTTAAATTACAACTTTTGACTGTGCTGTTGGTTGTTTTAATCATTTATCAAGGAAAACTTGCATTGAAGAAGTAATTTAAAAAATTAACATTCTAAAATATTCTCTTCGAAACTCACTCCCGAATACCAAAACAACAGTAATTCGAGAGAAATGAAAAAAAACCCGCAGAGCTATTGCTAGATCCTCCGTGAAACAACCCCATTGTAAAAGCTTGTTTCTAATATGGTAGAAAAGGGCAATCTTCGTTGTTGTCAAAACTATTCGGTTAAAATGGCTCATTTTATACAAATAGTCAATTTTTAATAGTTTTTGTCACCTAAAAAACTCTTCTACAAACAGATTAGAAACCTCAGAAACAAAACTCGCCGAACAAATAATTTAGTTCTAATCTAAATTTTTATTTGCCAAAATTGAATATTTTCATGTAATTTCTCTTGTAAATTAAATTAACCATCCAATTATTATACTTTATGGTTTGCTTATTTAAATTGTAGTTCGAAGATTAATAATTTAGTAAAAACAGTTACAATCAAAGTATAAGCAGAATTTATGACATCAGGTAGGACGATTATTTTCTTATGAAAAAGAGTTGAATGATAAAACGAAAAGAAAATATAAGGAAGGATAAAAAAATTATTTGACATTTTAAATCACACCAACTTTTATAGTTGCTATTTTTACCAAGTTGGAAATACAAACTAATCTAAGTAGTTAATATAATGGTTGTATAAAATGCATGTTACATGGTGTATATGTACTTTAAGGGTCATATCAAAAACGCCAAATTAAATCAATTGAATGCAAAATGGTTTAAATTATTTATTATGAAGAAACTAAATTTTTTTAAACAAAATTGGGTAAAATAAATTTATCAGACATTTAAATAAGTTTTCATTATTTTTTATAAGTTCTTATTTTTTGGCATTATCTTGAACTAAAACAAAAAATACAGGGAGGTTAAAACAATTTTTTTTCTTTACAACAAAGTGTTTTTTATCGTAATAAAAAACAAAAATGTGAAACAAAATTCCAGGGTTTTTTCTTAGGTCACAGAAATATGCATAAAAAACTTTCTTGACAAAGTGTTTTGCCCTTGTTAGAATAGTTCAGCCTTGTTTTTTAATTGAAGCCAATTCTTGTTCAAAAATAACGATGTTTACTCGGTGAGTAGTCAAACTATTGTCAAATAAATTTTTTTAACGAAATTACATTAAACAATTGATATTAAACATTGTAATCAGTGTAAAATTCAACGAAAATATTCATATTAAAATTATGAAATATTCATACATGCATGTTTAACGAAGTATTTTCGTAAATTTCAGCATTACATACTTAAGAATTTAATTAACACTGAACTAATTTTTTTTTAATAAAAGAATGGTTCATGTTACACCATTCTTAAATAATATTGCCCTCACTGGGGTTAACTTTAGCCAATAAAAAGCTACTGGTGAACTTGAATGCTGTTCTACACATTGGAAAATCCTGTGTTGATCCTTTTTCAGAATCAGCACATTCCAAAACGTGTAGAAATGAGCAGTGTAGAAAACGCAACATCCTCATTTTAGCTTCCACACTACGTTTATAACGTAAAAAGTGGAAAGTATTATGATCGTTCAGTCCGTCTGTCTGTCACCCACTTTCATAGCCCAAACTACAAATGCTACGGACAAGTGTGATACGTCAAAAAATCCAGCGCATTGAAATTAGAATACATTGAAAATTTCAGAAAAGAATTCGAATTCGAAGTACTTCAATTATTTAAAAAACAGCAAAATTTAATGGTCATTTAAAAAGCATTAGAAGCCATTTTTATTAGAATTAAAATCACCATTGCCATTCGCACCAATCGCTCGAGAAACTTTAATTCTTTTGGACAATAAATTTTAAAAATATATATTTTTGCGACATGATCGCAAAATGGTTCTTTGCCAAAAATATAACAGAAGTTATATTAGTTCTATTAATGCATTTACAAGGCATTACCAGTTATATATTTATCACTGACACCAATTTTTTGATATTCTACAGCTTTTAAAACAACCAAGAACGAAATACAATGAATTTATTGCTCTTTTTTCTGCACCGCTTGACGCGGGAACGATTCTACTTAATGAAGGGGTATTAAGCTGTTAATATGGGTGAAAAACCTTGAAACTTATCATCACCCACCTTTATGCTGATAACATCAAATAAAAATTGTTTTTGAGCAAAAATTCAGAGGATCTCTGTAAACAAAATTAACTGTAATTTATTTTGTGTTTGGAGCGTCTATTCATTTCACCGTATCGTATGTAATGAAAAAAAAAACGACTGTAACTCAAAAACTAGAGTCAACAAACATTTTTTAAGGTGATATTCGTGTTTAGCACGTTGAAATCATTCAGAATTGTCGCATTTTCACTGTTGACCAGTGTAATTGAAAGTTAAAATCATCATTGATGATTTAAATGGTCCAATTTGTCAATAGTAGTCCTTTGAAGTGTTACATGAATTTATGTCATTTTCCTAAGTAGCATAGGCTAATAAGCTAAATGCAAAACTACCTTCTTTCTGAAGCTTAAGTAACGTGTGATCTACATTTATTGAAAATAAGTATTTATAGTTAAACTCATAGTTTCCTTGCACAGAAGCCACCACCACGGGCAAAGCTATAAAACGCGCGGATCAATCAGATGAAGACAAAATAAAACGGCTGAAAATTGACTCCACGCGTTTTACAGCTCCGCCCATGGTCGTGGCTTCTGTGCAAGGAAACTATGAGTTTAACTATAAATAATGTAACTTGCTGCATTTTATTTGACTTTATTTACCATGTTAAAAAGCTTTTTAAATGTGACTTTCACTACAGTTTTATAGATTTAGCCTATAACCTCAAAGCAATAGAGAAAAAACCTATTCAAAATCTCCAGAACGATGCGTTTGCCTTTAAATTCTCAACACCAATTTTTCGAACAAAGAAAAACCACTTGAGCAGAACTTTCAATCAATTCTTAAAGAAATATAAAGGGAAAAAAATCACCAAGGCATTTCAATCACTTTTCTAAGGACGGTTTTTCCCCTCCAAAAAACTAACCTAATGCAATTCTATTAGGCCTATACCGAAGTAACTACGTTCCCTTACTATATTTACCCAAGTTATAAAATTCTCGGGAAAGGTAAAAAAAGTACCCAAAAACCCGACCATAGAATTAAAGTTATTTCCTGTAGGTTTTTTTCTTTACTCTGTGGTAAAAAGTTTGTTCGAAAAATCGTGTTGAAGCTATTAACTGATAATTCAGGCACTAGGGGGCATGCGATGTTTTTTTTTTTCTATGGAACTAACTTATTTTTAGGGTTGGTGTAATACGATTATTTTTGGAAGTTAATGTTTATTTCTATGTTTTCGATGGCAACAGTGCCGTGATGTTGATAATGTTTTAGGAGGAAAATTCTTTATTGGTGTATGGTAGGTATCAGTAGAGATTTTTATGTTAGATTTAGAATTAGTTGTTTGAGTTTATTTTTGATGTTTCTTTGCCTGTAAGTAGAAACTTATTAAACATCGATACTGTTATATTTCTATTGGTATAATAGGTTTTCTATTTAGAGCCTCTTTCATTTGATTTAACTCATTGGATAAACGGTTCGTAATTTTGATTTACAGCTGACCAAAACTACCAAAAATATCGATTTTTTTTAATCTTTACTCGTTGATGGTTAACTTTAAAACTGATTTTTCGTCAATTATAACTACTAATAGGTATTATAAATCGTAAAATTAAGGAACCACAATTTTATTACATTCAAACTCTTTTTAATCATAACTGAGTTTCAGCAAATGTGACTTTACTTACATTCGAAAAACAAATTTAAAGCTAATGCTCTTCAAAATCATATTAACATAAATTGTACACAAGACAAAATATACCCCATTTGTCTTGATAAATATTACACAATACTACTAATAATTATAGCAGTCTGCGCGCTGTAACGGGTGCGGATTCGATTCTCGCCTTCGCCATGGGTGTACTTCCTTTCTCTGTGACAGTAAAAATTCTTTCTGTGTATGTCTTACTTGACGAAGGCTTATATAAGCGGGTCTCTGATCAAGCACACAAGCCGGAATATATATGTACCCTACCCTACCCTATAAATAATTATAAAATATATCTTTAAATTTTTATGTTTTTATTTCATATACATCCCAAGTATTCTATCACGTTATAACTACGACATTCCACACTTTAAAGCCTCTCATCATAAAAACCATAAAAATCCGAGTCTTGTCTTTCCCTGGCTTTTGAAAAGACTAATATAATTTCAGAAAACTGCGTCGGAAAACAAAGACAACGACGTTTTGGCTCTGGAGACTTTTAATGGTGGATTTTGAAGTAGTTCTAGAAGTCGTAAAATGTTATACGAAATGTTTGGAACGACGTTTAGAATAACAATTTTGCGCTGTGACGTTTTGAACAGGGGAAATTACGGATGATAAAGAATCAGTTTTTTTATCTGATTTTTTAAACATAAAGGTATTTTATTGACTTGGTATAACACATTGTATTTTTTTTGTTCAAACAGCACAGGTGGAACGCTAAAAGGATATATAGATCGTTATATCCTCCTAGGTGGAACGCATATAATCATTTAACCCTTTATGCACTACATTAAGATTAAATTTTAATTATCTACCTTTTAATATTTTAAAGCTATATGTGTAGTTAATAATAATATACTACGGTAAAAGAAATAGTTGGAACATAAAGTGCGCTTTAGGATAAATTTATTTTCGTTTTTCTTCTTTTCTATTTGCGATAACTAAATTACACCAACCAACAACGCAGTTTTGCTAAATGAGTACGATTTACCATTTTAGTCTTTAAAGTTTTAAAACTGAATGCTGCAATAATAACAAGTAGGTTTGTAACAGAATCTGTCACTTGACCCGCTTACACACAGCAGTTGCGTTTAACAGGTAAAAAGGCGACAAACACAGCATTGATATTCTATATTAAACATTTACATGCAAAATTCGGCTAGTTTCGTTTATTTTTATTTTGAAAATTCAATAATTATTACTTATCGTTTGCAAAATTTAATTTATATTTCAAAGAATAAATATGCAATATTCATCGCTTTTAAATAGAATGAAAACATTTCATATAAACGTAAAAAGAATCTCGTGGTGAAATATATTTGACGTCATTTCAAACTGATCGATTTCGCAAAAATAAATTTATTTTATCTTATTGTCAAAAGAATTAAAGTTTCTCGAGCGATTGTTGCGAATGGCAATGGTGATTAAATTCTAATAAAAATGGCTTCCTATGCTTTTTAAATGGGCATTAAATTTTGTAGTTTTTTAAATAATTGAAGTACTTCGAATTCAAATTCTTTTCAAAAATTTTCAATGTATTCAAATTTCGACGCACTGAATTTTTTGAAGTATCACACTTGTCCGTAGCATTTGTAGTTTGGGCTATGAAAGTGGGTGACGGACAGACAGACTGACTGAACGATTATTATACCTTCCACTTTTTACGTTATAAACGTGGTGTGGAAGCTAAAATCCCGACCACCATCTTTGGCGCAGTATGGCCTAAGATGCCCTTGCGCCTTAAAACTCGAACATCCATCCATCCATCCCGATCACCATCTAATTTCCCTTAAACGAACAATGAAAAGTAAACAGACGGTCTTTTAAATGGGACTTAGAAGTACCCTCATGGCAGAGCAAAAAAATTTCTGAACAATTCAAACAGAAAGTTCAACTTTGCATCATTGTCATCAGAAGAACAATGAAATGTAAAACAACGAAATTATAAGCGATACTTATAAGTACCGTCAGAACATAAAAGGTTACACTTGTTCCGGATTTTTATAAGTATCACCATAGGCTTATCTATCAATGAACATTTAAAAAAAAAGATACGTTTTAGAGAATTGTTATACCAATGTGAAAGTTATGATAAGGGTAAAAGTTGCTTCATATACAGGGTGGTCAAAAAGTAGGGTAACAGTTATGCTGTACATGGTAGAACTTTGGTATTCAGAACAGGTATTTGACATGTCGGACTTATCTTGTGTGCAAAATAAAGTCTACTACACGTATCAAAGAGTATAGCTGATTCGGGATTATTTAGTTAGTTTCAAGCATAGACTTTGAAATATTTAATTGATGCTTAAGGAATAAGCAAAAATGTTTCCATAGATGAACTTCAATCTGCCATCTGCCAGCTATCCTATAAAATGATTTGTGCTGGTGGAAAATGTGTTTTTGTTGTAAGTGCAAACCACTCCTGGGAATCTGAGTGAGGAGCACCGACGGTAGATCCTTAAAACAACTGAAAGTATGAAAAATGTGGAGACCTTGCGTAGCATATAACTTTCATAGACATAAAAAGAAGTTCACTCGACTAGCGTCTCGGGAGTTGATTATCCCTTGAACAAGAATGTTACAACGCCTGGTGGACCAGATGAACCTTAAACCGTACCGCCCAGTTACAAGGCTTTCTTGAGGACGATCTAATTACAGTTATGTGAGATAATGCGCAATCAACTGACGAACAACCGACATGCTTTCGAAAATAACTGTTGCTGATAAATACTGTATACTAATTACTGTAAGCCTTCTTTGGCCACCCTGTATTGTAAAAGTTT
Organism: Oedothorax gibbosus; assembly: GCA_019343175.1. NCBI lineage: Eukaryota > Metazoa > Arthropoda > Arachnida > Araneae > Linyphiidae > Oedothorax > Oedothorax gibbosus. The sequence continues at coordinate 290,143 of JAFNEN010000218.1, read as the reverse complement.
TTTTTTTTTTAAATAGCATACACTATTAAAATCCACTCATCTATAAGACCGAGAACTCTTATTTAGTGTCACAAACTAGTTTTTTTTAATAGAAAGGAAAACTCAGATTTTGGACTTAAAGGCACAAAAATAGGATTTATTTGACACTTGTGTTCATATCTAGTTTCTGGAGTATTATTGTTTACAACGTTAAACTGATGGTGGAAACTTAAAGCTCTAACTAAGCTGTTGCTATGAAAGAGAAAATAAAATTTGAATAAAACAAATATATGTCCAAAACATTAGATCTCGTAAACATGTTTTTGATGGCGAGATGAGAGGCTTTATTATTTATAGAAAAAATTTGTACGAGTATATTTTATTAATGTTATTGTATTTCTTGGAATTTCGAATTTTATAATAATGATACGAATTACGTAACTTTTTCAATGTTTGTAAAAGTTTTTTAAAAAACACTTTAAGTCACTCATTATAATCGAAAATGCGATTTTGTCAAATGGTATTTTAATAAAGAAACTAGATTTTGGATTAGGCATATAAAAACGATTTAATATTTGTCACTTAGTTTTAATAGATTTGAGTATTATTGTTATTAATGTATGTGTACTTAAGCTTAATAGATGTTGCTACTTAAAAAAAATACACATAAAGTTATTTAATTCTTTTAAAAATAACTCAGATTTGAAAAAACAGTCTTATCAGCATCGCGCACTAATACCTACAATATTTTTTACATGTTTATCCATCTTTTCCGGATCATTTTATTTTTGGTTAATACTATTTTACTGCTTTATTGCTCTGCTGATCAAGCGAAGGATGCCCGAAAAAATCACCATGGAAACCAAAACCACAAGGTTACAAAAAGCTAAAATTAGGATCAAGTTTGTACCAACATTTGAACCATGAAATTGTAAGGTTCAAACAGTGTACGTAATGCCTGGGGGATTAGTCATATATAGTAGTTGACATTAATTATAAAAAGGTTGGGTGATAAGTAAAATACAAATGCTCCAACTTACTTTTACATTTTTACCATGAAATTGTAAGGCTCAAACAGTGTACGTAATGTCTGGGGGATTAGTCATATATAGTCGACATTAATTATAAAAAGGTTGGGTGATAAGTAAAATACAAATGCTCCAACTTACGTTTACATTTTTACCATGAAATTATAAGGTTCAAACAGTGTACGTAATTTCTGGGGGATTAGTCATATATAGTTGACATTAATTATAAAAAGGTTGGGTGATAAGTAAAATACAAATGCTCCAACTTACTTTTACATTTTTACCATGAAATTGTAAGGCTCAAACAGTGTACGTAATGCTGGGGATTAGTCATATATAGTTGACTTTAATTATAAAAAGGTTGGGTGATAAGTAAAATACAAATGCTCCAACTTTACATTTTTACCATGAAATTGTAAGGCTCAAACAGTGTACGTAATGCCTGGGGATTAGTCATATATATAGTTGACATTAATTATAAAAAGGTTGCGTGATAAGTAAAATACAAATGCTCCAACTTACTTTTACATTTTTACCATGAAATTGTAAGGTTCAAACAGTGTACGTAATGCCTGGGGATTAGTCATATATGTAGTTGACATTCATTATAAAAAGGTTGGGTGATAATAAAATACAAATGCTCCAACTTACTTTTACATTTTTACCATGAAATTGTAAGGCTCAAACAGTGTACGTAATGTCTGGGGGATTAGTCATATATAGTCGACATTAATTATAAAAAGGTTGGGTGATAAGTAAAATACAAATGCTCCAACTTACGTTTACATTTTTACCATAAATTATAAGGTTCAAACAGTGTACGTAATGCCCTGGGGGATTAGTCATATATAGTTGACATTAATTATAAAAAGGTTGGGTGATAAGTAAAATACAAATGCTCCAACTTTTACATTTTTACCATGAAATTGTAAGGCTCAAACAGTGTACGTAATGCCTGGGGATTAGTCATATAGTAGTTGACATTAATTATAAAAAGGTTGCGTGATAAGTAAAATACAAATGCTCCAACTTACTTTTACATTTTTACCATGAAATTGTAAGGTTCAAACAGTGTACGTAATGTCTGGGGGATTAGTCATATATAGTCGACATTAATTATAAAAAGGTTGGGTGATAAGTAAAATACAAATGCTCCAACTTACTTTTACATATTTTTCAACACACATTTTTTGCATATTTATTTTAAATATACAATTAATATGATAATATTTTTTTGCCTGCATGTTTAGTTTTTTTATTAGTAATTATCTAACGATGTCCAAAAAAAATGGCAACATATAAGAAAGAGTTTTCCCATATTGTATACGGATTGTGACACATCACTGATTACAATAAACTTTGCAATACAAATTTGCTATTTTGTTTTGATCTACTGAAGTATGTAAAATATAAAAACATACAGTAAAATTTTAAAGCGGAATTATTTCATGTCAATAAAGCTATTTTGTTTTTAAAGATGGTTCTCAAAAATCGACATGAAATCCAGGGGGGGGGGGAAGGGTAATTACTCGGTCAATAACTTAGAACTTCAAAAGTCCTAATGGCTGTTAAAAATAAGAAGGCATATACAAAATTCTACACATTCTACAAAATTCTACACATTCCCTACAAAATTCTAAGCATCTGTCCTTTGTGTAAACATGATTTTTTCGAATGCCTAATTTGGTTAAAATTGAAAAATTGTTTTGATTTCCGTAATATTTAAAACCCTACAAATTCTAGCCAGCTGTGCTTTGGTGTAACATGTCTAGTCACTTGACTGCGGTTCTAAAAAATACGACGCCTGTCGCCAATAGCCCTCGTGTAGCTCTAGTGCGACGATAATTCAAACTAAACTAAACTAATTACTAGGAACTCGTGTACTAAATGTGAAGTCCGTAGTCGTAGAGGTGGTTTCAAAGTAACGGTCTGACAGCCAGACAGACCAATGTTCAAAAACCACTTTTCAGGGATTAGCACCCTAAAAAACGTGTAAAAAAACCCTTACATTTTGGGTTTTGGCCCACATCACAATAATTCCCTTACCTATTATTTCACAACAGGTACAATGCTATTCATCAGGTATTTTGTTTCAATTTAGTGCCCATTTACTGCCTTCCATTCCAATATCAATCCATAGTGCGGTCACTGGGTTAATGAGGACTGGGGAGCCCAGTCGGTTAGGCATTCGCCTTGCATGCGGAAGGTCCCAGGTTCGGGTCCGGGCATCGCCAAAATAACTGCCGACCTATAAACGGTCAAAAATGCCCGACGAATAATACCCCATGTTGAGGGAGAGCACGTTAAAATGCTCCAAAGTCCCAATGCTGCGTACGATGTCGCCCTTAACGGTTGCGTTGGGTGCTTACTCGGGTATCGGCTCGTCACCTGACTGTGGTTCTAAATTACGACGTCCGTGACCAATAGCCCTCGTGTAAGCTCTAGTGAGACGATAGTTTCAAATTAACCCTAACCCCTACATCTGGATGCAATAGTACTACGTTAATTTTACTTCCAAGCCGCCATGCAAAATTTATTCGGCCATTATATCAGTGTACCAAATTTCTATTTTATAAATATAAGTTACATACGCTATACGTGAGAGAATCGACATTTCTTCGAAGTATTCATTAATCTAGATATTTATCGTTTACTGTCATCCCGACATGAGCAAAATCTTTATTTCTTACCATTTGCCCGGCGTCGCCAATAGCCCTCGTGTGGCTCTAGTGCGACGATATTTCAAACCAACCTAACCTGGGTTAATGACCTCGGGTGACCATCTCTCCATTCTTGCTATGACTCAAATAGAGTCAAAATCTGGTGACTGACTCTTGACTCTGTAGAACTTTAACACGAGGCTGCCTCAACAAAATTCGAAATTTTTCCTAAACACAAAAATACATCAAAATATCTCTTTTCCAACGACCCTCGGAGCTAATACCGACTCACCTAATTGATTACGAATCAATAATCTCAGACAATCACATTCTGGCAAACCGGTTACAGTGCGATGCGATTCCAATCTATATATAATAACCGTAATCATTATGTGTTGTAAAACATCCACTCCCTTTTAGGAAACAACTGTCAATGTCTAGAATAAAGCATGATCCCACTGTGCTATTAGTTTCTGACTGGACTTCATATGAGAGTATCCCCGGATAGACCCTTTCATAGAAAATACGTCTGGACAAAGATTTCTGGCGCGGTATATGGTTGGCGGCCAAGACCAGTGAGTGCAGGGGAACGATAAAAGTGTTTTTGCCTTGGTAAAACAGTGAATATGTCCGAGTTTCAAAATTGTGACCTGACAATCGCGCCTTGTGATTTCTTCCTTTGGGGCTTCGTAAACGTTCGGGTCTACGTTCCACCCCTACCCCACGATTTAGCAACCTTGAAAGGTAGAATTGCACAGGCTGTTGCTTCCATTACCCCGGACTTGCTGCAGACAGCATGGGAAGAAGTGCATTTTCGTTTGGACGTGTGCCGTATCTCTAAAGGCGCACACATTGAGAACTTATAGGAAAAACTAGGTTAGTTTTCCTTTAATGTCATGTATGATTTGTGATATTTAGTATAAAATAAACTCCTGCAACATACCATTAAAACGCGGACATTCTTTTACGGACACCCTGTATGTTAATGGCTTATTAAGATGAGTCCCAAAATCTTAACATAAACAGTTAAAATACTAAAAACAAACCACCCATAAAGGCATGAAAATTCTTCTTGATAAAACGAGAACTTATATATTCCTTCAAGAACTGCACCGATGCCTAACTTACCCCGGATCACATTCTCAAGTGCTAAAGCCTTACCCATTTTGGCTTCCACACTACGTTTTTAACGTAAAAAAAATAAAAGGTATTATAATCGTCCAGTCCGTCTGTCTGTCTGTCCGTCACCCACTTTCATAGACCAAACTACAAATGCTACGGACAAGTGTGATACGTCAAAAAAATTCAGCGCACCGAAATTAGAACACATTGAAAATTTCAGAGAAGAATTCGAATTCGAAGTACTTCAATTATTTAAAAAGCTGCAATATTGAATGCTCATTAAAAAAGCATAGGAAGTCATTTTTATTAGAATTTAATCACCATTGAAATTCGCAACAGTCGCTCGAGAAACTTTAATTCTTTTATACAATAAATTAAAATAAATTTATTTTTGCGACATCGATCAGTTTAAAAAGACGTCAAATATATATATCACTACGAGATTCTTTTTACGTTGATATGAAATGTTTTCATTCTATTTAAAAGCGATGAATAATACATATTTATTCTTTAAAATATAAATTAATTTTTGCAAACGATAAGTAATAATTTTTGAATTTTCGAAATAAAATAAATGAAACTAGCCACATTTAGCATGTAAATGTTTAATATAGAATATCAATGCTGTGTTTGTCGCCTTTTTACCTGTTAAAAACAACTCTTGTGTGGAAGCGGGTAAAGTGACAGATTCTGTTACAAACCTATTTTTATACTCGGTATGGTGCGTGGTGCCACTGGCTTTATAACTTCGAAAGGTCCTACAGCACAGATGCATTAATTGGAACTGGCGCATGCAGTTTTCAAAACATGGACAATGGACACGATAAAAAATAGGAGAGGGTATTGGCAGAAAATGTATTGTATCATATGCTATCATCTGCAGTTTGTAATAACAGTGTGGTGGCAAAATACAGTATGCACAGTTATAGAAGCTTAGTATACACAGTTAAAGGTTGCCATTGGAATATTCCGTATGGCAGCGGTTGTACATTTATGGCGACTTTATCGCTTACGTCCGCCATCCTAAAAGAGCCCAATACGCTTGTATTGGACTATATTAAGGGGGAAATGGGCGCGCTGGATCGCGGGTCTCCGAACTCAAGTGCCTCAGTGTTAATCCAATGGGAAAAATTATTTTCTCGGCCACATTTCTCCGGCTGTTTTGAATATTTTTACAAACGTTTTTTTTTAAATAATATATGTAGATAATTTACATGTCTTTATCTTCATACTTTTTGAAATTCCTTCGAATATTTTGTGTAAAATTATTTTTTGAAAATTAAAAATATATATTCGAACCAATTTCTAAAAGTGGGAAGGTCGGGACCTGTAAGTCAGCTACATTTTTCACACAAAAAAATCCGCTTGCAAAAATTTTCAATTCAAGGTGAAATGTGGCAGAGAAAATATTTTTTCTCCATAGGATTAAGACTGATGCACTTTGCTTTGGAGACCCCCTGTCCAGCGCGCCCATTCCCCCTTACGGGACATTATTTTCTTAATAGCATGCAATCTGAGAAAATTAAAGCTTCATCCGAACCCAAAGGATAAGTACAGTCGGAACGCAATACAATCTTGAGATAATTACTATTGGGAATCAGAGTCATTATGCTTTTCCGATAATTAAGTCATTAGGAAATTAGTAAAAATGAGTATAATATCAGTGGGTACCCAAGCTTGTTTTAATTGATTTTGTGATGTTTATTGCTAGAAGGACATCCGTAGTTAGTAGTTAATTAATATGGAATGGATTCTGGCTTCATTCGAAAATGCATGTCAGTGATCTTAGGCGTATTAGTGCCCGAGTTTGGAGCATAGAAGCAGGACAATATTGTTTACGGAAATATTGCCAGGAAAATTCGGAAAATGGAAGACTTGAGTATGCATACAAAATAGTAAATACCATCTACATATTGTCACAAATCCTTACTGACAAATATCGTGATGGTATTTTGGGGACAAGGAACCTCCGCCTTTGAAGCATTTTGTACCGACCCCAAATGCCTGAAGTGATGCGGCGATAAGAGCCACCTTAAACACCGAGTTGAAGATTTCATTGCTTCCCCATGTGGTACGGAAGAGGGCAGCACCACTACCACGCTTATCTCGTTCAAGTCTACTACGCAAGTCCCTCGTTGGAGTATACTACACACATTGAGCTAGAAGAAACGTGGAGTGAGGTGTGTGATTCACTGAACAGGGCAGCAAACGACCCGGTTCAATAACGAAACGCGGAGGAATACACGGCACTGCAGCAGAAACGAACCGGGCAGAAAACCTAGAAACTTGCCTATCTCGCTATTGGGTTCGTCTTCGCTGGTTCTTAGTTAGTGATCCACATGGTTATTTCTTAAAAATGTTTGAATTTAAAGTTAAAGAAAGTTAATTTCTTTCGAACTAAAAATGTTAAAATACATTTAGGAGCCCAAGTCAATATGATAGAGGGGTCTAATACAAGCATTGCAAACAAGTGTAGGGGAAATAGTCCTTTTCTGCCCTGTTCACTCAAAAGGGTGTGAGTGGGTTTTCGGCTCGCTGACACCTCACTCCAGTTTCCCTTCTAGCTCAATGACTACACATGTTCATGAGAAAAACGCGATAGAGGACAGTACTGCCGACCATAAGTGGATCCTTCTAATTTTAGAGACAGATGATAACCATAGGATTGGCTTGTCACCTCAGAGTTATTGATTTGGTATGGGAACTTGGAGGACATTGTTATACCACGACAGACTTTAAGGAGACAGGGAACACATATCGAAGCTTCAAAATATCAAATTTGGGAACTTGGAGGAATTTGTTACCAAAACAGACTTTAACGTGCACTAGAAACCATTAGCATACACGGGAAGAAATTAAGCTCTCTTTAAAATGGAAGATTCGGGTTTTCATACAAACTAGTAAATATCCTTATCATATTGTCACAAATGCTTATTGAAAAATAGCGTGCAAAGGTGGTTAACCTTCGTAACACTCGATATTTGGATCAAATATGGGTTTTTGAAATTGTCTTCTCATAAACAATTGTGTGTTAAATATTTTACCTAGTAACCTATAAGAAAAGTGTACATATATGTAAAATAAGTCGACAGGGAAACTTCGGAGTAATTAAATATCTTTTATTTAACAGCTAGTTATCAGGAGAAGGTTGATTTTTCGACTGCAGTCGACTAGAGAGTGTGTCCGAATGCCCACAAAAATGGCGAAAAATCTCGAGCCCTGCTCCACTGACCAATCAGAGTATGAGAAAGTTTGAAAAGGCCAACTTTAAAAAATGTGATGACTAAACAGTTTCTGTGGGAACGATTGATCTAGGCGACAGTTTGTCGCCGAAAGGGTGTGGTTGGGATGTTAAAGTACTAAGTGATATTAAGGATATATGAAAAATGTAATTTAAGTTCTTAAGTTTAGTGGAGAAAAAAAATAAGAGATTAAAAATATAAGAGATTAAGGAGAGAGAGAGGGTTAAGTTATGTGTCATATATGTATCCTAAATCCACCTTCATGCGGCTTTTATTCCAAGAGAAAATAAAAAAAAAACGGGAGACAAACTATGCTTAAACTTCAAACCATAAACGCAAATAATGAACTAAACTTTCCATCCCATAAAAATGAAGCTAACATTTTCAGACAGTCATTTAAGCACAAAAGTGTCTTGTTTAAAATTTTCACTTTTTTATTTCAAATTTAAAAGCTGCCATTTAAGACCGGTTTATTCCTATAATCATAATTACTTAACCAGGACATCTGTAAACCAATGTTTTTGAATCCAAAAAATATGAAGGTGTTTCAGAATAAATGATTAAGAAAAGTTTGATAAATTAGACTTGACTTTAAACATCGTCAATTTTCATTATATTCACTAATTAAAGTTAATTAGATTACTTTACACTTAATTAAAGTCATTTAGAGAAAAAGCCCTGCAATTTTTAATTTTCCTCTTTAGAAACGTGTGTATGATAGAATTACACAAATTCATCTTTACTTGGTAGAAATAATTGCAATCAAAGTCTAGTAGATAATTAACAATTATTGGAGCGATTATTAAACTAGGCATTAAGGAGATACGGTACCCAAAAATTGGTCAAAATATCGATTTTTCAGAGTTTACTTCTTATTATTTACAATATCTTTTTGAACATTAAATGAAAGTTTCATAATGATATCTTTTGTAGAAAAAAAGTTACTAAATATTTTCTGGAGTCATTCCTATAAGTTTGAATACGTATTTCGTCTGCTTTAAAACTTTTTTTTCTCTGTTTCGCGTTTTTCAATTCTTTTGTTTAATAAATCCCTAAGGCCTTTTTGCTAATTAAGTTAGAATTTTGAAATTTTAAACCTGTGTTCTTATATAAATGGTGCACAAAATTGTGCATGGAATGAGGTCTACTATGTATAATAGTTTTTTTTTTAAATGTTGAAGTCAATAATTTGTACATTTTTTTGTGATTTTTAGTATAAATGCATGTTACTTTTTAACTGTAGCTCACATTTTAAAATCCATGCACAGTTCTTGAAAAAATTGTTCTAAGAACAAACTATAAAAGTTTGGAGGAGTTATTCTAAAATTGAAAGCGGAGTAGTGTTTTAAAAAAGTTCAAAATTTTGACTTAAAAAAAAAATGAAAAATATTTGTTTCTATTGCTAGAAAATGTTTATTTTATTATCTTCTCTTAAGTGCAGTAAATAGGCATACGAAAATCTCTATAGTAAATGTGTATAAAAATACTATTTCTCGCATTACTGCCAAAAAAACAAGTCTTTTTACGGCACAGAAATAAAACTATGTAAAGACAATTAGCAAAAGCTTCAATTACGAATCCATTTACATCACATACACTTTCAATGAAAAATAAAATATACTGATCTTCTATAATCTATCTCATCAATACTGTACCGTTCATTTCAAGAGTAATTTAACACTAGATATCTTTAAAAGAGTAAATCCGAAGTGTCACTGAAAATCTACTTTGTAGTTAACAATCTAGTTATTTATCGCAAGTTGCATTTTTTAACTCGAAAGATAGGTACTAAAGAAAATAACAATTTGTTTCCTTCAACATCAATGGATCTCCCTATTTAAAATGGACATTGCAATTAACTAAATTAGGAAAAATTTATCCCATTTTTGTAATCATGTCTGAATTGTTTTCAATGTAATATATAAATTGCTTTGTAAGAAGAGTATAAGAATATCTAAGTGGATATCGTAGATTTTTAATGTTAAGGGGGAATGGGCGCGTTGGACCGGGGTCTCCAAAGCAAAATGTATCAGTGTTAATCCTATGGCAAAAAAAAATTCTGCCACATTTCTTCGGCTGTATTGAATATTTTTACAAGCCGATGTTTTATATAATAAATGTAGCTGACTTACAGGTCCCGAACTTCCCACATTTTGAAATTGTTTCGAATTTTTTTTTTAAATTTTCAATAAATAATTTTACACAATCTATTCGAAGCAATTTCAAAAAGTTGGAAGATAGAGACCTGTTAGTTATCTACATTTATTATTTAAAAAAAACCGTTTGTAAAAATATTCAATACAGCCGGAGAAATGTGGCAGAGAAAATAGTTTTTTCGCCATTGGATTAACACTGAGGCACTTGAGTTTGGAGACCCGCGGTCCAGCGTGCCCATTCCCCCTTAAGGGACTTTTTGAAGTTACGAAATAACATGAATTCATGAACGAGTTAAGACGATTTTATTTTATATTTTGATTTTTTATAATTACTTAAATATACAAGCAAAAACACTTCACGAAGAAAGAAAAAATCGCGATGCAGCACACCTACACTATTTCAAAACAAAGCTTTTAGAAGATATAATACTTTTCAAATTATCAAATGTACATGCACTTATATAGAATGAGATGGAAAGGCTACCTTCTAAAATCTTATTGCAACTCATTTTTAAGGGGATACGGTACCCGAAAATTGGTCAAAATATCGATTTTTCAGTTTTACTTATTATTTACAATTTCTTTTTCTTTTTGAACATTTACTGAAAGTTTCATAATGATATCTTTTGTAGAAAAAAAGTTATTAAATATTTTCTGGAGTCATTTTTTTTAAGTTTGAATACGTATTTCGTCTGCTTCCAACCTTTTTTCTCGGTTTCGTGTTTTTCAATTCTTGTGTTTAATAAATCCCTAAGGCGTTTTTGCTAATAAAGTTGGAATTTTGAACTTTTTAACCTTTGTTCTTATATATATGGTGCATAAAATTGTGCATGGAATAAGGTATACTATGTATAGTTGTTTTTTAAAAAAATGTTGAATTCAATAATATGTAATTTTTTGTGATTTTCAGTATAAATGCATGTTACTTTATAACTATAGCTCACATTTTAAAATTCATGCACAGTTCAGTTCTTGAACAAATAGTACTAAAAACAAACTATAAAAGTTTGGTGGAGTTATTCTCAAAATTGAAAGAGGAGTAGCGTTTTAAAAAAGTTCAAAATTTTGATTTTTTTTTAAATTGTGATTTTTTCTTTAAATAAATGAAAAACTACTTGTAAATATTTGCGTCTGGAAGAGTATTTTGGCATCTTGAAGGCTAATACCTGGAGATGGATTTGTGTAAAAAGGGCAGACTTCTTGACCAGGGCCAACAAAGGCTGTCGAGACAATACTGATGATAATGAATACTTTTCCAAGAATAAGAAAACATCAAGAATAATTATATATTCAAATTATCAGCTTAAAGTTTTTCATTACAGTTAAAAAAATCAGGAAAACCAAAGTATCCATTGTTTGAATAAATCGATAATTGTGAAACAAGTTTTACAATTATCCAGAAATTTCATTTCCACAGTTTTCTGTACAGGATTCTTTTTTCACTAAAATTTCGAAAGAAAGAAATGTATACGGTAAGCTTCCTGAGGACCTCTTTTTACATAAATAAGAGAACAAATTATTGAAAACGGTATATATTGGCTGTCAAGGGAGAATCAGGACCCGTCCAGACAACACACAAAATTATAAAATCAAAATTAGCAAAGAAAATTAAAAAGTACAATACAAATTACACCAAAATAAAAGGGCTACAAACACAAAACAAAATAAATAACAAAATCTGGCAAATTTGCACTAAAAAAGTACAATCGTTAAAACTAAAAACATTCTGATTAAACTAACAGAAACTAATATTAGCTTTCGTCTAAAACTAACACCGATATATTTTCGTTATTCACCGAAAGGAGATATATGGTTCCTATAAATCATGATATTAGCTTTAGGGGGTAGAACAGACACTAATTTAAATTGAAGAGTTAATGAAGTGATAATATATAGTCTGATTTTTAAATTGACTTTTAAATCTGATGTGTTTATCCATTAGATCACAAAAATCCTACTTGACGTTTCAACATATACTCTTAAAACAAACGAGCGGTTTTAACTCAGTCTGAGTTAATTTCCACTCCTTTCCGTGCCGAAAATTCGGAGTGGATTTCACTCTTTTGTTTAAAGAGTGTATGTCTTTTCTAAGAAACAACAAATATTTAACTAGTAGTTTGTATTTATTTTGTAGTTAAGAAATACATTTAAAATTCATATTTCAACCCTTGATGTTAATTGTAGATACATTTATTTAAATTTTCCTCAACTGCACTGTTGTTTCAATTACCCCTTGAATTTCTATTTCAAAATAGTATATTTCAATACCGTTAACTTAGATGTGGTTTAAAACACTTCAGTTCTCAATGTTGGTAAACTAAGTATTTTTAGTTGAAATATATGTATTTAGAACATAAATAGTCATATAATGTGTATTTCACAGAAGTATCTAATATTTTTAAAAAATATGCTGCAAACACCTCAAGATTTCCTAGAAAATATTTTTTATTACAAAATGTTGCAGCACTGGGATCAAATAAATCTTATAGGGTACAAACATAAGGTGTAGGCTATTTTTGTTTTTTTTCTTAAATTAGATTTCTTTACCAGCAAAAAATTTATAAAGTTTTTTTTATAATTTTTCCACGGTATAAAATTTACTAATAAAATAAATCAAAATCTTCTAGTTAACATAATACGCAATATTTGTTTTTCTTTTTGTAAAATATTGTACGTAAGACAAAGACACTAATTACTAAATTGTACGTAAAAGTTTTAAGGGAAAATTGTTAATAAGTAATTGTTTACTAGAGAATGCTTGCAACAAATGGAAGCAGCAAAGTTTTTTTTTCTATTTATAAATTTGCTTTTAGAAGAACGTTTATACATGCCGTTAATTGATTAAACATTTTAGAAGATTTCGTTTTAAGTTTACAAAAATTAATTTAATTTGAAAGATCTGGAAGTATATTTCCAAAGTATTAAATGAACATTACTTGAACTGTGATCCTAAAACTAGTATTTTTAATTAGCTTATATAAAATATTATCATTTGATAAAAGATAGTTTTCTATTCAATGTATTAAAATGAAATTTAGGAACACAAACTCTTCCAAATATTATTATACGTGTCAATATTAAATACTACATGAACAAATTTTACATTCTTTGTCTTTTTTTGCCAAAAAAAATATATATTACTAAACAACATATATTTAAATATTGGATATCAATATAGATATTTACAAGTATATAATCTTACTAATAGTGAATTAATATCTTAAAGTATCGAGTTAATAAATATTGTTTTTTAAAATTCAACTGATAATAAGTGAATATCTATTAAGGAGAAAGGAACGATAGAAATTTCAAAAAATATATCGAAAACTATTATTCTCAAAAATTAACTGTGTAAATTTACCTTTTATCCTTAAATTAAGTCACAATTAATATCTATCCAAACGTAAAAAAACCCAACTAAACTTTCACTCTCCAACATACAACTCATTAAAAATAAATCAACCGTAAACGCACCTTTTAATAAATTAATAAACAGGTTGATAAATAGTGCATAACCCGAACAAACCTGCAACTGACACCTTAAAAAATAAACAACCCAGGCAGAAAAACATAACTCCCGTCATTTGGTTAAAGGTATGAGTTAAATGACGTTGTGTCAAGCGCTTGCTAAGTAATTAAATTACGTGGACACAACGAAATTTAATTAAATATTAATTAGATTCCATTTTTCATTCGCTCATGGGGTTGTGTCACTGAATAGGGTGGAGGAGTTATGCTTTATTAAAATTGAAATGAATTTGGTCGGGTTTAAAATAACAGTTCATTTTTATCTTCTGAACTATGTTTCTTCTTGTATTCTTCAAACTACAGGGTGTCCGTAAAAGAATGTCCGAGTTTTAATGGTATATTACAGGAGTTTGTTTTATACTAAATATAACAAATCATACATGACATTGAAGGAAAACTAACCTAGTTTTTCCTATAAGTGCTCAATGTGTGCGCCTTTAGTGATACGGCACACATCCAAACGAAAGGGCAATTCTTCCCATACTGTCTGCAGCAAGTCCGGAGTAATGGAAGCCTGTGCAATTCTACCTTTCAAGGTTGGTCAATCGTGGGGTAGGGGTGGAACGTAGACCCGATCTTTTACGAAGCCCCAAAGGAAGAAATCACAAGGCGTGATGTCAGGTGAACGAGGCGGCCAGGGTAACAGAACTTGGACATTCTTTTACGGACACCCTGTATGTTTTTAAAACTCTTTCTATGTAAACTTTAAACTATGTTCTTTCAACCTCTCCTGGACTTCAGGCAAACTGCCCGAATCTTGGAAAATGTCACTAGTTATCCCGATTCTAAAACCAAATAAAAACGCTGCAGAGTGCAATAGCAATAGGTGCCAATATATCTTACTAGCACCCTGTGCGAGCTTATGGAGCGCATCATCCACCGCAGACAAATGGGACTGGCTCATAGAACACAACAAGCTTCATTTCTATCAAACTCCCTATCGAGCAAATCACAGCACTGTTGGTCAACTTTTCTACCTATGCCAATCTGTTATAGACGGCCTACAAGAGAAACCCCACAGAAAAACTGTAGCATTGTTCCAACACCTTTTTGCTGCTTTTGACCGGGTTTGGCGCCAAAATTTGATCCATATTATCGACAGCACTGGGATCAAATTATCCACAGCACTGGTTTGGATAATTTGATCAACAAACATTAGGTTTTGAGTTTGGGTACAAACATTAGGTTTAGGTAATTTTTATGTCAGGATGGATATTGGGGTGTATGGTGTTCATGTAGATTATAAAGAGTAGAGGACTCAAGACTGAGCCCTGAGGGACCCCTGCCCTCGTCCTGTGTGCTCTGGAAACCACGTCATGAAATTTAACAGAAAACTGTCTTCCTCTTAGAAAGTCAGTAATCCAAACTAGCTCAAACTAGTCATTAGCAAACGATCCATCCATATTATCCAGCACTGGGATCGCATAAATCTTAAAGGGTACAAACATTAGGTTTAGGCCACTTTTGTTTTATTCTTAAATTAGATTTCTTAACCAGCAAAAAATATATAAAGTTTTTTTTAATAATTTTTCCACGGCATAAAATTTACTAATAAAATACATCAAAATCTTCTAGTTAACATAATACGCAATATTTGTTTTTCTTTTTTTAAAATAATGTACGTAAGACAAAGACACTAATTACTAAATTGTACGTAAAAGTTTTAAGGGAATATTGTTAATAAGTAATTGTTTACTAGAGAATGCTTACAACAAATGAAAGCAGCAAAGTTTTTTTTCTATTCATAAATTTGCTTTTAGAAGACATTTATACATGCCATTAATTATAAACGTTACTAATGAAAGTTACTAATAAATAAGCCGTTACTAATAAAAGTAGAAAAAATTAGGGAATTATTTTAACCTCGATTAATAAATATTATTAAAGTTTTAATAATCTAACTAAAACTATATTCAATTTAATTTACTACGTGTGTATTAAATGGATAAGGGTTTCTTTCAATTTTAAATATAAATATTTTTACTAAGTTAAGTAACTATAAATTTAATTTACAAACGCGGTTTTCGTTTATATTTTAATATAATTTCATTTCCAAACGAAAACATTATATGCCTGTACTGTTTTATTTGCGTAAAATGTTGTACACTTTAAAAAATAATGAGAAACGTTTAATTAAAAAGGGATTCTTTATTAAATTTTATTTCCCTTAATTTAACATATTACACTACTTTCATTTTCACATTAATTCATGTTGTACTACTGTTAAATTCTTTAAAAAGAATATTTTAGGTTTATTAAAAATTCTTTTCGTTGTTTTACTTAAAAATACTTGTTCGTAATCAAATTTAAGTCAGAAAAAGAATCTTTTGCTGAAACTATGGATATTAATTTTTATATACTTTTAAAATTATATTGGTTTAATGCAAGTTAAATTAAAGTTTTACAGGAACTACTAGCAGGCTATTAGCAGCTGGTCTCGAACCCCTTTCAAGGAAGAGATAGTTTTCAAAACCAGTACGACATTCGGAAACCAATTTAGTACCTTTAAGGGGATACGGTACTCAAAACATTATTTCTAGAAATAATAACATAAACTTGTAAATTATAGTGGTTTTATATAATGTTCACTCTAAATAAACATTTTATAGCAATGAAAAGAAACATATTTACAAGTAGTTTTTCATTTTTTAAAACAAAAGTCAAAATATTGAACTTTTATAAAACGCTACACCTCTTTCAATTTTGAGAATAACTCCACTAAACTTTTATAGTTTTGTTTTTAGTGCTATTTGTTCAAGAACTGTGCATGGATTTTAAAATGTGAGCTACAGTTGAAAAGTAACATGCATTTATACTGAAAATCACAAAAAAATTACCAATTATTGAATTCAACATTTAAAAAACAAACTATACATAGTAGACCTTATTCTATGAACAATTTTGTGCATCATATATATAAAAACACAAGTTAAAAATTTGAAAATTCTAACTTAATTAGAAAAAAGCATTAGGGATTTATTAAACACAAGAATTGAAACACGCGAAACCGAGAAAAAAAGGTTGAAAGCAAACGGAATACGTATTCAAACTTATAGGAATGACTCCAGAAAATATTTACTAACTTTTTTCTACAAAAGATATCACTATGAAACTTTCAGTAAATGTTCAGAAAAATATTGTAAATAATAAGAAGTAAAAACTGAAAAATCGATATTTTGACCAATTTTTGTGTACCGTATCCCCTTAAAAGTACATCCGTTTATTTTACTAATTTGCTTACACGGAGTCGTCAAATGTAAAAAGTTATGTTCGGATTATGTTTTTAAACATGTCACATTTAAGGTTGATATTTTAACAAGCACAAATCTGAGAAAAGGCGTAATATTTTTAACCTCAAAAATATAAAATACTGTAAGACAGAACCTACGAACATAACCTCCATAACAACACGTCCCATTAATAAACAGAATATTTTTATTCAAAACGACCGCTTCAATATACCATATGTAATCTTCACAAACATCTACACTATCATATCCAGATATTCTACTATCTATAATCAAAATAGATGAATGGACAAAAGCTTCTGGCTAAGAAAAGTTTATAAAGACTAATGGCTACAGTTATCACGTTTTTAGTGTTACAACGGTAGGATCATAAGTGCAACTATTGGTCAAAGTAATGGGCAATCGCAAAAAAGATTTAGGTTTATAAAGTACCACAGTTTGTGGAATTGACATTGTTAGTAATTGGTAAATATAGCCAAAAGGTTTATTGTGAGTGTGCGACAATTAAGTTTGTGGGATTAAACGTTACTTAGAACAGCTTATACTGAGGATTTAAACAATTCATTCGCACAATACAAAGTTTTGTTTTAATTAGGAGGTAAATGTCCTAATTAAAACAAAATTCTGCATTGTGCGATTGAATTGTTTAAACCCTCAGCCCAAATTCTAAATGCATAAAACTATATTTCTGTTAAATAGAACTAGAATATCTTTATGTCTAATTACCAAAATAATATAGCCTAAAAATAAAGTAAAAAGTTTAATAATAATCTTTTAAACGCGCATATTTTTATTTGAAGCAATAATATTTGTTTTGTTTTATGATTCTTGAAAAGTAATTACACTTTTTAGAAGTATATTTGCTTCGATTTCGAAAACTAATATAAATGAACATTTTATTTGCGAAGATATTGAATGCTTAACTGAATAAGCACGTTGGGTATTTGGCCACGTCAAAAAACAAGCAAATTAACATTTCAAATAAAGTTTTCCGACAAAAACAATGGGCAGATGTAAAATAATCAAAAACATATGTTTAGAGGTAATTGCAATCTAGCAAACACATTATATTGCATGCGTTATACGATTAAACATTATATGAAAAGTTTATAATATAAATGAATTTTTCCAGATAAAAAAATACTTTTTTAATTAAATTTATATGCAGAGATTTTAAATTCTAAAACGAAATAAGCACATTGTGTATTCTTGGCCAAGTAAAAAAACCAAGGAAAGAAAAATTTCAAAAAGTTATTTTATGCAAATTTGCTTAAAGTTCTCCGATGAAAACAATTAATGTAATCTTTTTGAATAATCTAAAAACATATATCTTAGAAATAATAGCAATTTAGCAACTGCTTTGTATAGCGTTTGTTAATTGTTGTTCATAGACTTTATGAATTGTAAATTTCAGCATCGTTAATGAACAACTGGAACGGTCACGCCTACAGTGACGTCACACTTACATAAACCGTTGTCTTACCCAGCTAATAAACCGCAAGCAGCTAATTCGTCTAAACTAGATCGGTCACATCTATAGTGATATGTCACCATATATATCATAGTTAAAGTATTAATTGTCAGTACCTGATCTTCAATGTACTGACGGACGCACATGGAGGCTAGAGGAGGCAGTGTCTGCCATTTAAGGATTTAAAAATATAGAAAATCCTTAAATTCTAATTACAATAAACTGCTAAAAACATTTGATTGAATCGTCACTAACAAATTAAAATCACACATGTCTCAATAATATAAAATGATAATTTCATTGACTGGTTTATGCATTTATTACCATTTCTGTAACCAGAAATAGGTTAAGTTTAGTTTGAAATACATCGCATAGAGCTACACGAGCTATTGGAACATGCGCTCATTTAGAACCAGTCAAGTGACGAGCCACACTGCTAGCACCATGCACCGTTGAAGGTGCGCATCTGTCACAGCAATTAGACTTCTAAACACTTCTCAATGACATAAAAAAATGATAATTCATTACTGGTTTATGGCATTTTATCTACCATTTCTGTAACCAGAAATAGGTTAAGTTAGTTTGAAATACCATCGCACTAGAGCTACACGAGGGCTATTGGCGACGGGCGCCATAATTTAGAACCACGGTCAAGTGACAAGCCTGCACCTGACTAAGCACCCATAGCACCCGTTAAGGGCGACATCTTACACAGCGTTAGGACTTTGAATCACATTAACTTGCACTCCCTCTACACTGGGAAATACTCATCGATCATTTTTGGGCTGTACTGGATTTTTATAGGTCGGCAATTACTTTAACGAAGTCCGGACCCGAACCAGGGACCTTCCGCATGCAAGGGGAACGCCTTAACCGACTCACCAAAGCTCCTTCAAAGCACATGTGAAGAGTACAGGGGAAAAAGAGCTTGATTTCTTAGGGATCTGTCTGCATCAGGATTCTTTGGCAACAATGGCGAGTCATCGCCTAAACTGGTGTAAAAAAAATCGCCTAAACTGTGTTTTTCTCGCACGGCAACCCTGGTTCACGCCCGAGATCAGTGGACACGAGTCACACGTTTGTACCGCGAAAGAAGCGCCGAAAGGAAAACCGGTTTCTTGTCACCAATGTCCGCCAAGCACAAATGAATACGGGAAGATTCCTACGAAATCAAGCTCTTTTTCCCCTGTACTCTTCATGTGTCTATAACATATCTTTGAGAAAAAAAAATGATGCGGAGCCAAGTAATATCTACGGCATTGTACTGTTTCTCTGTAACCAGAAATAGTCTACCTTATCCATACAAATATCTTTCAATACCAAATATCAGTCTACCTTATACCATATCCATATAAATTCTTATGATTGATTAGGGTCAGTATTTATTGCAGCATTCTGGATGTTTTATTTCTCGACTGGTGTCTTATTGTGAAAATGGGATTTTTGTGAAAGATTTTACAATAGATACTTTGGTAATAAGAAAACTAGATCTTAAATGGAAAGTAGTTTGACTATTGTAAAATAATGTTATAAAAACGAGTATTTGTATTGAAATTGAAATAAACATAGTGGTGTAAAAACCCTTAAAATGCCAAAAACTATTATATTTTAATAATGAAATTAGTTATATTATTATTTCAAAATTCACCTTAACTTCAATTAAAATAACTTTGTTCATCCATTTATTTTAAATCGTAACTTTCATGTACTTATTTTACAATGTTCATGTACTAATTTTAGACAATTATTAAATAAAAACAACAATTATTAAATGACTGATGCTAATAATAACTAATCTTTTAAAATAACGCTAGCGAAACTAATAAAATAACGGAGTCTTTATCTACTTTATATCATTGTAAAATTGTAAATGTAATACACTTAATTATTATAGTTATTTAAAAACATTTTAATTTACCAAAAAAATTAAAAATCGAGGTGAAACCATATTCAAACTATACAATTTGTTAATTTTGCCAATAATTAGAAAATTATAGTTAAATTACAATATTTTCTTTAAAGTTATAAGCTACTATTTTATCAAACTTTATATACTATCAGAAACTCTTATCAGGCTTTCTCATAAATTAAAGTTTCACAATCTTACATTCCTCATTTAAATACCCGAAAGTTACTCTAAATCTATACTTTGAACAAAGGATTTATAATAAGAGTCTTGAGTACATCCCATTTGTCCCAACTTCAAGCAACTGAAAAATCCCCCAAGATTTGAAATTCTTCAGTATATTAAACATTAGTATCATGCCATTTCGCAAAGGTCGCGTTGGTTTCCCAGATCCAATACTTCAATGTTTATTAAGCGGAAACAGAACTTCAAAAATGCATCCAAATTTGTATGAATTTTCAAAACTCTTGAGCTGCCTGTTGGTCTGAATAAAATTTGATAATTATCAAAATATCCTTAATTTGACATTTTATGTATTATCAATTCATATGTGTAACAAATTTCAGAAGCATTTTTGTTGGAATTCTCCAATTCATATTCATTAAAAAAAAGCAATGCCTGAGCATCGGTTCAAACAAGCTAACTAAACGACAAACAGTTAGTCAGCATAATTTGCTTTATAGATGGCAAAATAAATTTCTTTGTGGTATATCTCTCACTAACCAGAGAATGCGCATCATAAAACAGAGATAGAAAAAATATAAAATGTCTAAATAAAGGAATCTAGTTGAACTTCTATTGATAAAGGATCTAGTTAGTTAAAAATGAGCACAAAACATACACTGCTCAAAAGAATTTTAGGGGAATGCATGGTTTAAACCCTTTCACCCCCAATGATTCCCATTTGGAATCGTCATCTTGCGATTTTTTTCTCACTAATTGAGATCGCACTTATCTATCGTTAGATGGAAGAATCATGTCTTTTGAAGAATTAATTAATGTTTGTTTCAATTAAATGAAAATATGAAAAACACGGTAAAATAAAATTCTCTCCCAAAAAATTTTATGAAATAAATTTACCCTAAATTCTTCATGCTTGCACTCTTAGATGTTTACAAACTCATTTTAACTTTTTTTTAACAAATAAAATTTATTTAAAATTATT
Source organism: Oedothorax gibbosus (assembly GCA_019343175.1). NCBI lineage: Eukaryota > Metazoa > Arthropoda > Arachnida > Araneae > Linyphiidae > Oedothorax > Oedothorax gibbosus. The sequence goes on along the minus strand of JAFNEN010000218.1, from coordinate 268,638 downwards.
GTTATTACTTATTCAAAAGTTATGATTTTTTTAAAAAAAATGCTTTTTACATTTTCATCCTGGATGCATAATGAATCTATTTCAAAAATTTTAAATTTTTAGAATAAAAAAAAATAAAACGTTGGAACTGAAAGAGTTAACAAAAATACTCAAAGTGCTCCCCTAATTGTTTTGAGCAGTGTAATAAACACCCTTTAATAATTATTGAATATTTTTTAAATGTAGGGCTCTTTAAGTTGTAATTAATTACATTTAAACATTGTAAAAAAATCCAATTTGGTATTAAACTGCCAACTATATTTTCTGTTAACTTGTTTATTCCCTAATTCCACTCAAATAATGAGACGTGTAAAAATCTCAATTTAAACTTTATCTTATATGGGTTTTTTTGTCACGTCGACACAATTTTAATTGGGATTTATAATAAATACGAAACAAAAATAAAAAAGTTTCCGCTGATAAAATAATTTATACTGATTGTCTTATGGGAACAAAACACATGTTTCAAAAGGTATTATCAGCAAGGAAAAATATTTTTTTGTTGATCTCTTACTTTGGATAATTTGAATTTTTCAGCATCTGATGCGTGTAAGAAAATATATTTGCAAATTGTGTAGGAAATATACTTTAATTATACGTATTAAACTTTAATCTTAAATGAAATTAGCAAATATATTGTATGTATTTCTTTTGTTTTAATTGGAAAAGTTTCAATATTAAACGAAATTCCTCGTCCCAAAGTGGGCCAAAGCCAACCATGCCCATTTCACCTTATTTGACCAATGGTTATGGGGTGCTAGGCGAATGTTTTTTTAGGTGCTCAACCTCCCGCGGAACCCCCTGTGTTTTGTTCCCAATTATGCTTGGTTCTTATTTTATCAACCCACTTATGGAATGAAAGGATGAGTCAACCAATTCGGTGGTAAGTTTCAATATTAAAGGTAAAATACTTTTTTAAAAATTATATATTTTTTAACAAGGTTATAGGATCAGATTTTATTTAAAACTATTTTTTTTATATTGTAGGAGGTTTGGTTGAATTGACTTACCAAAAATATTACCTTTGGTGCCGATCCTCTTAATTGAGTACCGAGTGAAGATGCCCGACAACTAACAACTGAACTAACACCTAAAGAAACCCTATAAAGAGAACGACCGCACAGTCTAGACTTTGGACCACCATATTATTAGCGCTCACCATTCCTATTTTACACCATTTCTATGCACGACTGGTGTATCACTTCTAAAGCTTAGGAGATTATTTGGCCATTGTATAGACTATAGGGGATTGGTAAGGCCATATCTGGAATATGCTGTTCAGTTTTCGGTCTCCCTTCCTCAGAAAAGATATAGAGTTGCTTGAAAAAGTTCAGCATAGGGCTACAAAAATGATTAAGGGTCTATCTGGTATTGATTATGATAACAGATTGAGATCTTTAAACATGTATTCCATGGAAAATAGGAGAGCTAAGGGTGATTTAATTGAGTTATTCAAATTCATATAACAGGGAGACATGGAGGGTTTAGGTTTTACCACCTTAAATATCCGGACCAGAGGACATGATCAGAAATTGAATAAATCATGCTTTAGAAGGGAGGTAAGAAAACATTTTTACAATAGAGTTGTCAATGAGTGGAATGCTTTATCAGATTATGTGGCATATTCGAAGAGAGTAGAAGATTTTAAGAAGAATATTGGTAGTAATTGAAAACTGGTAAAGTATTAGATTTATTTTGGACTAACCTTGCTGGGCCTTGGTCGACAATTTTTGTATTTGTATTACCTTCATTTATTGATAGGCGCATGATATGTTCAAAGGGTGGCTGAAGCCAAGATATATCCTTTGAAGGAAACCTTAGTATTCTGACGCCCATAATGTAGGACTGAAGAGAAACAAGAAGTTCATAAAGAACTAAAATAGCCTACTTTCCTGAAGTTCTAATCGGGAAAAAAACTAGGTTCCTAAAGTAAATATCATCAACAGCCGTTTCTACACTAGATTTATACACATTAGAAAAAAAATCGAAACACAGCACCCAGCTATAATTTAAACTTCTAAAAGCCAAAATCAACTATTTTCCTTAATATTCGTTCGCAAATTAATTAAATATTATTTATCATCTGCTCGTGATTTATTTGTAGTTCGAAGAATAATTAAATATTTATTAATAACAAAAGTAATGAAACTACTCCGAACTGCATTAAAAAAAAGAAATGTAAATTAAAACTAAGCATAATTGCATGCAAAAGTATGCCTTGCCGTTTTCTTGGTAGATAAATAATGAATAATCAAAGAATCATATTGTGCTACATTTTATGACGTCATTCCAAACTGATTCATTAAAATAATATTTTGCTTCAAATATTTTTAAATAACGTTCCTCATGCCATTGTTGATTTGGCAACAGTGATTTAAATGACTCAAAATTGAATTTCAATGCTAATTCAATGGGAAATTCGCCGACAGATAGTAGATTTATGTCCGTCCGGACGTACAGACAGACGGACAAAAAGTATGAAAGTTGGGTATCTGAGGTCATAGCTTTCTAACAAAAAAAGAATTTTTAAGATCCGATGGATAGAACCGATTTTGGAAGGGGGGGTACGGACAGACAGACAGACGGACAGACAGACAGACGGACAGACATACGGACAGACAGACAGCAGACGAAAGACAGACAGCCATACGAACAGACAGACAGATGGACATCAACCGCATTTCAATACCTACAGTGATTTAAATGACTCAAAATTGAATTTCAATGCTAATTCAATGGGAAATTCGCCGACAGATAGTAGATTTATGTCCGTCCGGACGTACAGACAGACGGACAAAAAGTATGAAAGTTGGGTATCTGAGGTCATAGCTTTCTAACAAAAAAGAATTTTTAAGATCCGATGGATAGAACCGATTTTGGAAGGGGGGTACGGACAGACAGACAGACAGACGGACATCGACCGCATGTCAATACCTACTTTTTCATTTTTTTTAATTCTTTCGAATTAAAAAAAGAAAAGTAGGCTAATAATGACCACAAGGCCCTGTAATTGTATATATTTAAACTCATAGTTTCCTTGCACAGAAGCCACGACCACGGGCGGTGCTATAAAACGAGCGGAGCAATCAGATGAAGACAAAATAAAACGGCTGAAATTTCATCTTCATCTGATTGTTCCGCGTTTTATAGCTCCGCCCATGGTCGTGGCTTCTGTGCAAGAAAACTATGAGTTTAAGTATAGTAATCCCCTAGCCTGGGGTAAATATACTAATATTGGACCTTCACAATTCTATGATTTGCATTTAACTCTTGGAATAGCGACGAACGAAAAATATTGTTACAACAAACGCATATATTTAGCTTTGTATAGAGTTAGTTCAGTAGGAAAGAAAGCTTTGAAAGAATCTCCTAAAAATGCATTTTTTAAAGTTATTTTTCTGACAACCGCTCCGTTTTTATTTAGTTGTGCGGAAATATTTTCGAATACCAAAACAAAAGTGAGTTTTCTAAGAATATTTTTCTCATTCAATTTTTTTTTAAATGCCAACTTCTTGCTGTGCTGTTGGTTGTTTAAAACATATGTTAAAGAAAGCTTGCATAGAGAGGAAAGTTTCTTTTTATCTATAGCATCCAGTTTGAGGAAAAAAAAACGAATAAAATTTAAAACAAGAGCTTTACATCATAGGAACTATTCCCATTACGCTAGAAATAAACTTATAGTTTCAATTACATCAAGCGTCAGCATAACCTCAACATCACTTTTCAACCCTCAAAACAAATTTATTTTTCTAACATATTACTAAACATCAAAGAGGAAAATCATCCAAACCTTCTCATTCCTCACAACAACATTTTTTAAAAAAGGCCATAACAATATCCATCCCTTGAAATTCAAATCCACAAAAAAATTCAAACCAAAACCAATTTATTTCAAGTGCTGAATGAATGTCAAAGCCAAGAATATCATCCGCATTCAAAACCCAGGGACTGCATCCAACTTTGCAATCGAGAAAACCAAGATTTAAAAACATATTGTTAAAATCACTGCCAGGTTGTCGCTTTGAATATAGCAAACTGGTCTTGGGGGGTTGTAGTTCGAATAAATGCACGATAGAGTTATAAAAAAAGATGGGGATGCTTGGCGAGAAATGAAGTGAATCCATCAGAAAGTCGCCAAACAACCCTAGTAAGTTCAAACTAACCGCTCATTCGTTGTTGGTTTAGTTTAGTTTGAATTATCGTCGCACTATAGCTACACGAGGGCTATTGGCGGCTAGCGTAGTATTTTAGAACCACAGTCAAGTGACGAGCCGACACCTGAGTAGGCACCCAACGCAACCGTTAAGGGCGACATCGTACGCAGCGTTAGGACTTCGAAGGATATTTAACGTGCACTCCCTCGACACGGGGTTATATTCATCGGACATTTTTGGTTGCACGGGCCGTTTATAGGTCGGCAGTTATTTTGGCGATGCCCGGACCCGAACCTGTTACCTTTCGCATGCTAGGCGAATGCCTAATCGACTGGGCTCCCCAGTCCCCCATTCATTGTTTGATTATTTTTTTTTCTAACGGGGCTGCTTTATTGGCGGCTAAACATTTGAAGAATCTACATATTGCCTAGAACTGAGAGCCGTTTTTTGTGTCACCATCTAGGCGACTCTCTCGCTACCTATTTTGACGCTCAGATTACAATGAGTCCATTCGGCATACTTTAATATCCACTGAGAGCTGAGATTACAATGAATATGCGCTCTCAGTGGATGTTAATGCATGCCAAGATTTAATTTTGAGGAGAAAACCCAAGCCGAATGGGTATCATGGGACCTTTTACATATGCCACATAATCATATGACATGCGTGCCCTCGATATTCCCATTAAGAAAATCTGACGATTCAGCCGGAGCTCGAATCTGCAAACTTGGGGCTTATGAGAAGGACACGTAATGCCTCTTAGCCACTGAGCTGCTTGTTCTTCATGTTAGTTCATGCTGAAACTATAAGTTTATTCCTTAAAAAACCTGAATTAAAAATCAAACAAGTAGGTTTGTAACAGAATCTGTCACTTAACCCGCTTCCACACAACAGTTTTGTTTCACAAGTAAAAAGGCGACAAACACAGCATTGATATTCTATATTAAACATTTACATGCTAAATTTGGCTAGTTTCATTTAAATTTTATTTCGAAAATTCAATAATTATTACTTATCGTTTGCAAATATTAATCTATATTTTAAAGAATAAATATGTAATATTCCTCCCTTTTAAATAAAATGAAAATATTTTATATCAACAAACGAAGAATTTCGTAGTAAAATATAGTTGACGTCACTGATCAAAATGATCGATGTCGCAAAAATAAATTTATTTTAATTTATTGTCTGAAAGAATTAAAGTTTCTCGAGCAATTGTTGCGAATGACAATGGGGATTTAATTCTAATAAAAATGGCTTGCTATGCTTTTTAAACGAGCATTCAATTGTGCAGTTTTTTAAATAATTGAAGTAATTCGAATTTGAATTTTTTCTGAAATTTTAAATGTATTCTAATTTCGATGCGCTGAATTTTTTGACGTATCACTCTTGTCCGTAGCATTTGTACTTCGGGCTATGAAAGTGGGTGACGGACGAACAGACAGACAGACGGAATGAACGATGATAATACCTTCCACCTTTTACGTTATAAACGTAGTGTGGAAGCTAGAAATGACTGTTTGTGCAGTTGTGAGCTGTAGTCCTAGATCTGGATTTACACCAAGATGGCAGTAATTTCCTTTACAGGTAAAAATGAATTGTAATTATAGCTTATATAATAATCAGAAATCGCCAAGTCGACGTAGTAAGCCCATACAAACTCCACTGTAAAATTGCGCTAAATACTTCTCCGAAAGCGTTTATTTGGGCTTACTACAAAAGCGATCGACGACTTCAGTTGGCGAACCAGTTTTTGTTTTGGTTTTTGCCCCGGTAGCATCGCAATCTCCTCTTTAACTCTGTGCAATGCACGTTGGATAAATTGAGGGGTAAATAAAGTATGGGGAGATGCTTGTGACTATTGTGTGGAAGAGGGGAAATTGTGGAATTTCGGTGGGGATATAGAAATATCCCATTTATAATGTAGGCACTGTGGAATGGGAATAGTTTGGAGTCCCATGTGGAAGAGGGGATGATCTTTTGACAAACATGCCTCGGGTATGAGTTAAGTATCAGATTTTGCTAAATTCAGTTAGCCATTTATTTTTCAAGAGGGAATGGGAGTGGTTGCCGAGGCTCCTTTCTGATGTCTTCTCTACGTGTTAATAAAATGGATTTTTTTTCTAATCCAAATTATTCCGATTGTATTGAATATTTAAAAAAAAAAACATTTTTATACAATAAATAAAGCTAACTTAAGGCCTTACCACACTTGAGCTCGTTCGTTCAGCAACGTTCGTACACCATATCAAAAACTGGTTATTGGAGCAGTTTTTGCTGGATGAGATTTTTCGAGTCGACCTGAAAAAAATCCGGCTCCTTTTTGCTGTTCGAACGGCTGCTCCAATCAGAACGAAGTTCAGTCGTGACGTCACGTTGTTACACGTTGCCACGCCTGTTAAACTCGGGATGTCACGCATGACGTAGCCGTTCTCTCGTTGACGTTTTTGCTGTCCCAAAAGTCGTTCGACGAGCGACGTTTGTACCGTGTGATAAGGGCTTTAAACGTCCCTATATAATACTTTTTGAAATTGGTTCAAATATTTTTTTAATTATTCAATAAGTAACTTTCACAACAAAATATTTGAACCAAAAACTGGAAAGTTTCAAAAAGTGACGATATGCCTTCTAAAAACCGTTTGTAAAGACATTAAATAGAGCCGGAGAAATATGCCTTAGGACAAAAAATTCCGTTGGATTGCCAGAGAGAAAATACTTTGGTTTAGAAACCCGGCTACCAAACCTATTCTTCTTTAAGGGCCTGATTCTCATCTCGCGTCGAATCGAAAACTCTTATCGATAAATTTTTGTCGATAAGTACCCCCTCTTTCGACAAACCGTAAACGAGCGATTCTGAGTTCCGCTTTTCTCGAAAGTGAGAGAGATGGCGCTTATTCGACAAGGCGTGGCTAATGTGCGACGTTTTCTTAGCAACAAGAAGGTAGCTCCCTTGACAACAGTTAGTTTGTTTTTGTTAGTTTAGTTTATGTACGGTGCATAAAAGCACGTGTATATTTCTTATTTTCCTTAACCATTTTAAGTTTAAAAATGGGTAAAAGCAAGTTAAAAATCGTCTCCCAAGCGTACTTCGCCTTATCAATTTGACTTAATGGTCGATTTCATGGAAAAATTCCCAATCCGTTTGGGCAATAAAACGGATCCAAATTTTACGAAACCCATGAAGGAAGAAAGATGGGCAGAATTAACAAATCTGTTAAATTCCGAAAGCAGTGGCCCTGAAAAGTCCAAAGCAGCATGGCAAAAGGTAAGTAAAAACAACTTTGTATCCATTTATTTAACATGTATAATCTAAATGTAGTAGATATTGGCGCATAATTGTTCGCTTTTTGTAGTTTGCATTCGATCCACGACCCTCCTAAGCCTAAACAGTAGTAATTTATTTACATGTTTTTTAAATGCTTACAATAGTAGATTTATGAAATACTTTATATGGTTAGTTCTTAAGACATACTAAGGTTTAATAAAAATATTTCTTATGAAATGCAAAGGTCAAAACTGCAATTTCACCTAATACATTAAACTCTAGACTTGTGTGTAGATCTTGTTAGTTACAAAGTTTGTTTATGCAACGTTATTATGAAAACCCTGACTATAAAATTAATTGTTTAATGACTCTTTTTCGGCTTAACACTAGGATCGTTAACTGTTCATAATTTTTGTTTTAATTAGTTTTGCAAACAAATATTTTCATTGTAATAAGTAGTAAAACATTCTAAGCATGCTTTATAATCTGATGTTTTTAACACAAATTTTATTTAGACGTTTCGGGACTGGAAATGCCTCACTAAAGCCAAGCATGCGAGGATTTCTAGAAAGAAGCAACCAAGCCCAAAGAAGCAACCAATCACAGATCACTTGGGGTCACTTATCGACAATCTTTTGACTTCTCGGTACCTATATAGGTGCCGAGAAAAATCACCCGAATAAACGACGTGTCGAAAACTCCAAACGTCGATAATTTGAGATGAGAATCGCAAATGTCGATAAGAGATTTCGACAATTCGAGTTGCCGACGAAGTTTTCTATTCGACGTAGATGAGAATCAGGCTCTAAGTTGGTCGATTGAATCAACCAAGCTTTTTTGGAGCAAAACAAAAGAGGTTTCAGTTCAGGCAATCCAACTGACCACAACATCTGTAAAAAAAACTTCATTGTCATAGTCACAATAAAACAATTGGACACAGCAAACCTTGTCCCCGAATGAAACATCGTGCCTTTGAATAAAGTTTAATTTTAAACGTTACTATGTTGGATAAGATTTAAATATAAATATCTTTTTTTTTAGAAATATTATGATACATAAACTTCCAGGCGTGACGTACTGCCACACGGGCTATATACTCGGATGGTTGGTTGATAGACATATATTTTCAGGCTTGTGTGCTTGGTCACAAAGACCCGTTTATAAACCTTCGTCAAGGACGGACACGACATACACAAACATACAAGACAGATGCTGCCATCTATCGCCGCCTCCACAATTTAGACATGTCCCTGAAGGGGAGGGAAATAGTCTCCAGGGACCTGTACCCGTGGTAAACTGCGCAATGACCAACCATATACTCGGTAGTTCTTCAGTGGTACTCGATCGCGGGACCTTCCGATCTCGAGACCGAGACGCTGACCATTAGGCTCCCTACGGCCCTATATATATACTCGGATATATTAATTTGCAGTGTTGTACGAAGTGTGTTTTGAACTATGTATTTTTGGTGTTGTTTCCGCTTATCATGCGAAATAATACACTATATTTAGATAATAACTGTCTATTACACAAAAACTTAACAGGTTGGATACACAAACACTAACTCTAAACTCCTCGGCCCAACAGCCCATTTGCGGGCCAAGGCCTTCCGTGCGCAAGGCCAAGGTTGGATACACGTTCAACGTGAAAAAAGTCAATTGTATTAGAAGAGAAATCAAAGGTTTTTTAATTATCTTTCTTATTTAGTGCTTGAGTTGAATTATCGTCGCATTAGAGCTACACGAGATCTAGTGGCAACGGGCGTCATAATTTATAACCACAGTCAAGTGACGAGCCCACACGTGAGTAGGCATCCAACACTATTTTTAGGAGCGACGTAGTACTCAATGTCGGGACATGGAAACATTTATAACGTACACTCCCCTACACGGGTTATTTTTAGCCAGATATATTTGAGCTGCTCGCGCCATTTATAGGTCGGCAGTTATTTTGGCGATGCCCGGACCCGAACATGGGAACTTTCGCATGCAAGGCGAATGCCTTATCCGACTGGGCTCCCCAGCCCCCATTTAGTTCTTGATGTTCTTTTGAATAATATATGCACAAATCCGGAAATAAGACGCTAATTTAAACAAGTTGTCATACCTAATTAAAATAATTATAATTTTAAATCATAACTTTAGTTGGTATCCAAAATAATTGAAGAGCTTAGTGGAATATCGTGCTAAGTGACAGTTTTGAAAAACTTCTGATTTTTGTGTCAATGAACATGTAATTTCCTACTTTAACGATAACAAGATTCCCCATTTTCATAAACTTTGAGTAAAGCATAATTTTTAACTTTTTGTAAGTGCTGTTTTTAACGTATCTAAGTGCAAAACTAAAAACTTTAAAGCTCATTTTTTGTTTTTCACCTTTTTGTCACATAGCACTTTCTCCCACTAATGTTCTTCAATTATCCTTCTCCCGAATGTATAATTTGAATTTCAGAATCCAATTTAAACTTCTTTTGTGGCAGTTAATTGACATCGCTAACTTGGGTTTAACAAGTTTTAAGACGTCAGCAACACTTTATACTGATATTTGACAAGCTACATTTGAATTTAGAGTTAATTTACTTACGTATTATTGATGTCCTATTTTCGGTTAAGTAAGCCCTAAGAAATTTATAGTAAGAAATTAAATTTAATTAAATGGTTTGCATTAGTATGAACGATTAAATGCTTTAATTGTATTTGCATTAGTAATTTAATGGTTGTATAAGATAGAACAATTCGGATTCTTCTTTTCTTTTAAGTGAAATTTGTATTTTTGTTCATCTTCATAACGCAAAGAGTATTTTTCGATGATTTTTGCAGATTAAATGTCTCTTATTAATTCGCTTTTTCAATTTTGTAGGCTTATAATCCTCATACTAAACTCCTCGGCACAACAGCCCATTACTGGGCCAAGGCCTGCCGTGCCCATTTCAGCTTTCTTGACCTAGGGCTCAGGGGTGCTAGGCATATGTCTCGGTAAGGTGGTCAGCCTCACGCGGAACCCCCAAAGTTTAGTTCCCAATCATGCTTGGTACCCATTTTATCGACCCACTCCTCAAGGGATGAAAGAATGGGTCAACCACGCCCAATCCGGGATTCGATCCCCGGACGTGTGGCGTGGCAATGCGAAGCACTACCACTAAGCCACTGGGCCTCGTATAATCCTCAGTGTTTAAATAATATTGAATTTTTCTGTCATACTTCGGAAAACTTTTAACTGTACCAAATTTGAGTCCGTAGCTTTTTCAGTTCAAGCTGTAGTGTGGTCTTAGACAGACAAAAGGACCAATGTTGGAAAACCACTTTTTCGGAATCATCACCCTCCAAATCGTGATAAGATCCCATTTCGGATTGTCGACCTCATCGAAACACTTTTTCTTATTTTTCAAATTGCATAATTGTAAGTTATTATAACTTTTATAATTTTTTAAACATTTAAGTGGTAAGGAGTCTCAAATCATTTACTACAGAAATGTATTGATAAAATAATCTTAAAAACGTTCAATTATTTGATAATTTAAATTTAATACGCTAAAAGAGACCCTCACACTTATCGACTAAATTGCTCTCTTCTCAGAGTTCAAATCAATAGATTGATAAAAAGTCAACTGATAACTTGCTAAAAATGATGGCTACAGACGTCAAGAAATTCTCTTTCTTTTTATGTCAGATTCAGACATTTCTTTTTTACAGAAAACATCACAGAAAGAACTATCATTTTACAAGCTGACAGGGTGTCTTCTTTCAGTAAAAGAAACGGTTATATTACATATAATAGTTGGGAAGGAAATTGTAGGTCAAAAGTATAATGTTTTGGTAACAAAACAATTGTGTTTTACAAATCAAATACTAAATACCTATACTGTATTCATGATATGTGTATGTACCTTTTTGCATGTTATCATGCCTTATATTGAATACTGGAGCCTATTAGTTGCTAAAGATTAATTTGGTTAATCTTTTTTTTTTACAAATCATTTGTTAGAATAATGCCTAAAAGAGTTATAAAGGCTAATGATTTATAGTATAACATTTTACTGAAATAAAAATAGGTCAATATCATCAATATTCTTAATTGATTTTACTTATATTTTTTTGTGTCGTGTGCTTGAAATAAACTGCTAATTTTGAAGTACAGATTTTATAAGTTTATTTATGTTATATAAATGATGAGAAAACATCCATACATATTAAGGTTATGGATATAATAGAAAATATGTTTTAGATAGTTTGAAATCTAGAATTACGTAAAAGATTACTATTATTTTTAAAGATCTTTTTCGTTGTTTAATTCAAAAATCGTCACGTTTCAATTCTTTTACATATTGACTATATTACTGAAAATCATAAAATACTCTAAAATAAAATAATCTCTAATAAAATACTAAATATAAAGTTTAAATAACTAAACGATAAATGTGAATTAATATTTAAATCCATATTAAATATTAAAATCCATTTCTTAGAAATATATCTTACAGATAACAAACACTGTGCATTGCGAATAATCCTGAAACCGATTTAAATAGTAAATAAGCTACTTTGAATTTCTTTAAAAGGATAAAAGCTGTCCGTCCATTGAAACTTTAAAATAGAATATACGACAAAGAAACTTTTTGCAATATACAGTTTAAAATTATGAATATTTAAAGTATTTCTTTATGTAAGTATAATACAAAGAATATCCATTCTCAGTTTGTTTCACGTATTCATATTTTATTCCATATGATAAAAAAAACTAAGATATCATGCATTGACAATACGAACAGTCAAAAACGAAATTTTGATAGAAAAGTAGCATTTTACTAAAATGTTCAAAAATGCAAAATTAAAATTCAAATCATTAAAAATTATATGTAGAATATAATTTTTTATATATATCATAATTAAAATGCAAAATTATTAATTCAAAAATACAAATGTCTAAATAATGCAAAATTATACAATATATAGCGCTATTTATATTGTAAAGTAGCTTTTCATGCATAATCTACCTTTTTTTTGTTTTCTTTAAAAAAGTATAACTCATTTGACCGTTTAAATGTTTAAGTTTACTTCATTGAGTTGTTCATGAGATTTAGTTTTTAATTTAAGGGGACGCGGTATCCAAAAAAGTTAAATCCAATATTTTTATCGCTAGCATTCAAATTAAACTATTTTTACAAAGAACTAACATTCAATAAACATATACGAAAAAATGATTAATATTGAAACGTAAGTTTTTTCAAAACATTAAACTTTTTTTTAAATTTTAAAGTTGTTTCCAAATGGTACTCCTCCTACAATTTAAAGACTTTTTAATGGAATTTTTTTTAATGTTCCCACAATATCTATTAATAAAAGTTGGTATAGATATTGAGCTGTCAGTTAATCAAAAATAGTTATGTAGCTTTATCTATAAAAATGGTCAAAAAATAAGATTTTTTCTAAATTTTCAACTTTATTATTTTTTTAAAATCTAAACTAGACCTTATCCCATACCAACTTTTGTTAAACGCATATGTTTCAACACAGAAATTTTTTTTTGGAGCTCTAGATTAATTTATTTAGGGTTTGAAAGGTTACCGACCTACTTGCCTTAGGTTTCTAACCTTTCAGAAGCTAATAAAATTTAAAAACCATTTTACCAAACCACTATATCATTTTCAATAAACCTCCTCCATTATAAAGGATACCTTCTTTTTTTGCAATATCTTTAGCTCACAGCATTCGAGCATGTGAGCCCCGGTAGCTCAGTCGTGTGAAGCGTCCTGCTCGCATCGGAAGGGTTGTGAGTTCTGTCCTCGGGGGTGCTCGCAATTCTAATGGTTGCTGGGTCGGCGCTTATATTCGGCTAAAGACCGCCGTGTTGCTAATGGTGGCTGGGGCACGTTAAATATGTCTTGTTCACAAAGTCCTCCATGTTCCCATACCAAATTAATACCTTTGGGGGTACCAGTCAGGGGGTTATCGGCCTTTGATCTGGATCAAAATTCTGATATGTGAGTGAGAATGGATGTGTGAAAGGGACCTTCCTGTAAAACGGATGTGTCATGCTGACGAGCAAAGTCGGACTTCCTCCCTTGTGGTGCTCAATAAAAACGGAAGCCGCCCCACTTCGCCTTAAAATCGGGTAGTTCTCTACTCCGGGCTCGGTTACCGAGTGGCATTAGAAACGACAACAATTCGAGCATGTTTAATTATTTTCTGGGCAGCCCTAAATTGTGGGTAATGCTTCCCCTTAAAGAATATTGAGTTCAAAGATAATACTTGTAACACATTTATTAGTTTTATATAAAAACATTATTGAATTGAAATTTGTTATGTTTCGACACCTGCACTGAGACGTGACTATTTTTAGTTCACTTACTAAATTAAAAGCTAGAGAACAAAGCATTATAATATATATATATATATATTATATATAATATATATATATATATATATATATATATATATATATATATATATATATATATATATATATATATATATATATATATATATATATATATATATATATATATATATATATATATATATATATATATATATATATATATATATATATTATATAATATATATATATATATATATATATATATATTATATATATATATATATATATATATATATATATATATATATATATATATATATATATAATATATATATATTACATTTGTAACATATAATTAGCTTGGCAAAAATTTTAAAATTATTAATAATCTTTAAAGAAAAGGTATAAAATGTGTTCTAACTACACAGTGTGAAAAACAAGGATACGCGCATTCTGGTGACGTATTTTGTAATGTAACCGTTTCTGGCTGCCTATTTATAGCCTCCTTTATGAACTTTAATAAAGCCAATTACGCCTCGTAATTAAGAACCCTGGTCCCTTAAGCAAATCTGGCCTTGCTATCGAACGAGACAACTTTGAAACAAATTAAAAGTTACAAATCGCGATTCATGTTGTACCAGCTAGTTCCAAGAGAAACAGACCACGCGATCAAGGGTTAAGTTTTTAAAAAAAACTATATTTGATGTAAGCACCGTAAGCAATCGCAATTGTCATTTTAACGGTGATGATTCTAATAAAATTTATTAACACAATGAAAAATTAGTTTTCATTTGTACAAGATTACAGTTTAGCCAATTGTAATGGTAAAGTGATTATCAGACGTACTACATTCTGCAGTGCAGTGTAGTTTCTTCTTTCACTATCTAGCCATTAAATTTTGCAAATAGTATCTATTTAATTTTTTCAAACAAAATCAACGCAAAGAAAATGATTTATGAAAATGTCAGGAGTACTTTATAGTCGAAAAGTTAATCACTGAAATAAATCGGGTTAAGCTATTATTACGCCCAAAAGATCCAACTCACGCGATCAAATATTAAGTTAGAAAAATTACAAAATCTAAGTTCCGTCTCATCACAAAAGGTCTAAAACAAAACCTACCTTGTCCAGGCCACCACAGGGGGACGAGCTACCACCTCCAGACTAGCGCTCCTCCGATCAGATTTAAGGTGCAACCGTTCGATGAGTGGATGGTTCATGTCTGGACGCGTAGACTCAGATCAGACACAAATTACAGTTCATCGGCATTGTTCTTGCAAAGGCGCACCACTCGTGCATCGGACACTGATTACAAGAAGTTTTGTTAAACAGTTTTGTTATGAATACTATTTTGAGGTTTGCAAAGATCGATGAATATATTCTCGTATTCAGAAAGATTCTTGAAAATTGTTCTTGTTTTCAAAGACAGTACGAATTATTGTATTGTTTTCAGGGTGATTTTGAAAACAAATAATTCATTGTTATTGTTTTTGTAAAGGCGTACCACTCTTCAAATCAACCACTGATTACAAGAAGATTTGTAAACTAGTAAGTTGTACTAGTAAGCATAGTTTTGTGATGACTACTGTTCTTGGGTTTACGAAGATTGATGAATGAATGTTGAAAATTGTTCTTGTTTTCAAAGACAGTAGGAATTATCGTATTGTTTTCAGGGTGATTTTGAAAACAAACAATTCATCGATATTGTTTTTGTAAAGGCGTACCACTCTTCAAATCAACCACTGATTACAAGAAAATTTGTAAACTAGTAAGTTGTACTAAAGTAAGCATAGTTTTGTGATGAATACTATTCTTGGGTTTACGAAGATTGATGAATGAATGTTGTTTTCGTATTCAGCAAGACTTATGGAAATTGTTCTTGTTTTCAAAGATAGTACTAATTATTGTATTGTTTTCAGGGTGATTTTGAAAACAAATGATTCATTGATATTGTTTTTGTAAAGGCGTACCACTCTTCAAATCAACCACTGATTACAAGAAGATTTGTAAACTAGTAAGTTGTACTAGTAAGCCTAGTTTTGTGATGAATACTGTTCTTGGGTTTACGAAGATTGATGAATGAATGTTGCTTTCGTATTCAGCAAGTCTTATGGAAATTGTTCTTGTTTTCAAGGGACACTACTGGTTATTGCATTGTTTTTCACTTGATCAGACAAAATCGTTGATACTGTTCTTCATACGCGCAACGCTCGTCAATCATTAGCACAAGATTTGTAAACTAGTAAGTTGTACTAGCATAACCAAATGGTCAACACAATTTTGTGAAGAATACTGTTCGTGGGTTTACAAATACTGATGAATACTGCTACCGTGTTTATAAGTAAAGAAATCGCATGTTACGAAACAGAGTGTAAAATAGTATTCATTGGTTAATTTCTAGTCGTTTGGTAGTTGATTTAGTGGAGTGATATTTTTAATTATATAATTTCAAGATTTGATATTTCAATGGCGACTTATTCTACTTTTCTTGGGCATTCAATGGTAACTTTTTCGTACTTTCTTGCGCAAATGATGTTATTCAATATCTGGACTATCTTGTTTGATTGCGCATATTGTAGACTGAAAACGCATTTAATGCATGTTAACAAATGAAGCTTTGAAAAGAAATATCTTAGTTTTTAACAGCTAGAAAGATTCTTCAAAAAGCTTGACCGTGCTATGGAGCAGTACTCGCAGTTTAACCAATGATTGCAAAACACAAATTGTGTAAAAGAATTTTCATCAGATAATTCCTACAGTTGAGTTGTTCTGTAACTAATTGAGGATTTGTTCTTTCATGCACATTGTTGGCGGAAAACGAGTTGAATTTTCAGTTTCAAAAGTATTAAAAGACTTGAGTAATGAACATAAATGTGAAAATGAAAGTTAGTTTCAAAGTCAATACAGATGTAAATTTTCAGTTCTTTAAAGTTTTCATTTTATGATTTTAGAAAAAAATAAATGACTTTTAAAATTGTTTCAATTGTTTTTGCAGGTATAATAAGCGGAATCGTAGGAAACACAATTACTTTCTAAAATTTAAAAATATATTTTTTAACATTTGTTAGACTTTGAACAAATGTTTATCAACGAAGTTTTTCATAAACTGGAAAGCATGCAAGTTTATTTTCAGAAGGTTGTTTTCAGAGTATTTAGACTAAATGTCGTACAAGTTTAAACTCTTAACTTTCAAACTTTTACTTCCGCTGTATAATTTATTTCACTAATATTTTCTAGTACTGGGTTTAACACAAATTCCAATCTAAATTCGCGTTTTCTTTCGAATATTGTATCACATTCAAATACATCGCGCCCTTTTCTAAGTAGATTTCTTCACATAAACTCTTTGGAATTACTAAAGGGAATCGTATCTTCTAACTTTGAACATTAACATTACACTTTATACTTGTTATTTTCTGTGTGCAAATAGTTATAATATTTAACAAACAAGGAAACACTATTGTACACTAATGAAGGTGTTTGAAAGTATGTATATTTGTAGTGTCAAATTCGAGCAGCAGTTTCATAGTCAGTCATATTTCAGTAGTAAAAAGTAGTAGTAAGTAGTAAGTTCAGTAGTAGTAAGTATCATACGTTCCATCAAAGTTTCAATGTATTGTCTACCAAACGAATATTCTAATAATGCAAAAGCTTAACAAATTTTTAAATATCTATGTCTAACTCTAAAACTTTTTCATCAACAGCTATTAACATCAATTTAAACTAACAAAGAGCCTTCTACTTTCAATTATTCACTTTTTTAAACATCAAAGCGTGCATGTTACAAAACGCCGAAATATTTAACTTGAAAAACTGTTAAAAAATTATATATTTGTATCAGGCAACTCTATTAAAACAGTTTAAACATTCATTGCAAACAACAACAACAACTGAAAATAAATGCCATTAATTAATTACTATGATTTTGTATCACATCAACTGTAAACTAGAATATGTACATTGAGCAACATTGATCCTAACAATTATAGCAGCTAAATATTAAAGTACACTGTAGTTACAAAGTTAGACTATTCAAAATGTAAGCAGTTTCATAAATACAGATCCATCGTCTAGTACCAAACAGGTTTAAATCTCATATCTTCACAATAAGATATCGTAAGAAATTCCTTCAAATTTAAGTAAGAAAATATTAAAATAAAACTGCTCCAATTTTTTTTTTTAGGTTTGATTTATTTTATTATTTAAATGCAAACTTTGAGCTCATGATTATGCAAAATTATTGATACGGATTCAAAATACAGCTTTTTAAAAGTAAATGATTATCAGATTCATATATTTATACATTATTGTAGCTTATATAAAGTTATTAGTTACTTTTTCAAGCAAAATGCGAATCTTCCAAACATTTTTCAAAAACTTGCGAATAATTTCCGTCAAAACAAAGTTTCTATACAAAACACTTTGATAGATGCTTCAGTAAATAGTTCTCAATTTCTGTTCACATTCAAATTCTAAGGATAGTTTAACTTCGTTTTTTCTGAATTTCTTGAATAGATAATAAAGTTTTATTAATCTTCATATTCTTAATACTTGTTTTCAAAGTCATTCGTCTACAAATCCAGATTCACTTGAATATTTATTTAAAAACAAAAGACTGAATTCCAAGCCAGAAATAGTTTTGAAAGTGATCCATCATTTTTTAAAAAGTAATAAAATAACTTATTAAAAATAATCTTATTATTTTAAATTTGCAAATAACTTATGACCGATTTTCACTACCTTTAAAATTGTTCAAACATTTCACTTTTTTTAAATTTTTCACATTGTCTACTGCTCAAAACTACCACTATTAACATCAATTATCTAACCGTATTAAATTATTTAAATCAATCAACCATATTAAATCCAATAAAAAAATACATCAAAAGCATATCAATACCTCACACTTCAACTCCACATCTTCCGATCTTTAAAAAAGTCGCCAACAAATGAAGCCAATTTAAACCACAAAACAGCCTGAACAAAGTCCGGCAAAAACAGCCGGATACCTTTGCAGAGAGAGTGAGTGATACGCCCAGTGCCGGACTGATCTGTGCCGGATCTAGGTATCTGACGCTCCCTTCTAAGTTTTCCTCAAACGGGGCGATTTGGCGCTGTTTTTGGCGATGGAGTTGGCAAGGTTTTGGGATGGGGAAGAAAAATGGGACGAATTGATGGGTGATCGATATTTGGGGTGTTTATTGGAGTAATGGTGTGATTCCATCGCTTTACGCATTTTTAATTTCTTTACTTATGTAGTTCTATATTTCAAAGAAAATTACGAGAAGGCTCATGAAGTATTTAACGTAGATTATTGGCGCAAATAGTTTATTATTATAAATTTACATGTTTCGGTGGGAGCGCAAGAGGCCCACCTTCATCAGAATATTACGCAACAATTTTGTACTAATAAACTCTGTTTGGGCCAATAATCTACGTTGTTTACTTCACGAATATTCTCAGGTATCAAGCGCAAAGTTGAAGATATTTTTTGAATAATATAGAACTAGTTATTAATTTTATTGATATAACATACTTGTAGAGTTTTTAAAAAGGGATTTTAACATAAGTGTATATTTTTTAAAAATTTAATTGAAAGATCCGTAGTTAAAGAATTTGCTCTTTAAATATTTATTAATTTTTATTAAATTCATCTAAAATTACTTTTAATTAAACTCTATCGTTGAAAATATTCAAAATAATTTTGTGTACCGCGACTCTTAAAAATCTATAAGGTTTAATGTGAATAATAAAAAAAATAACGTAGGCATGTATAACAATAAAAATCTTGTTAAAATTTAGATAAAGAAACACTAACCTAATGATTAAGATTGAAAATCAGTTAGTAAACCAAAAAATAAGTATTTCATATACAAAAACAAAATTGTTGACCAACAACAGACTACTTTTTTTAAGGTTTTAGTTTGAATTATCGTCGCAATAGAGCTACACGAGCGCTATTGGCGACTGGCGTCGCATTTTAGAACCACAGTCAAGTGACCAAAACAACAGGCTAGAAACCAAGCAAGATTAGTCCCAAAGTCAACTAATTATTTACCAATTGGTCCCAAAGTCAGCTTATTATTTACCAATTGGTCCCAAAGTCAACTTATTATTTACCAATTGGTCCCAAAGTCAACTAAATATTTACCCATTGGTCCCAAAGTCAACTAATTATTTACCCATTGGTCCAAAAGTCAGCTTATTATTTACCAATTGGTCCAAAGTCACTAATATTTACCAATGGTAAGTCTACAATATTAAATGTGGCCAAATGTTGCAATCTAAATTTACCAATTGGTTCCCAAAGTCAACTAATTATTTACCATTGTGTCCAAAAGTCAGTCATAATTTACCAAAATGAAGTACACTCAAAGTACCAACTAATATATTTTCCATTGGTTCCAAAAGTCAGCTTATATTTACCAATTGGTCCCAAAGTCAACTAATTATTTACCCATTGGTCCAAAAGTCAAGCTATATTTACCATTGGTCCAAAGTCAGCTATAATTTACCATTGGTCCCAAAGTCAACTAATTATTTCCATTGGTCCAAAAGTCAGCTTATAATTTACCAATTGGTCCCAAAGTCAACTAAATATTTACCAATTGGTCCCAAAGTCAACTAATTATTTACCAATCTCCAATAATTATCGGGACTCTTCTTGAATGCTTCTACTCTCTTCGAATATACAATATGACGTGGTTACGCATTCCCACTCATTGATAACTCCATTGTAAAACGAATGTTTCCTTACCTGCTATAAAAGCAGGATTTTTTTAATATAAATTTCGGACCTGTGGTTTGGCTATTATCCTCTTGCGACCTGGCGTTCCCATTTGGTGACATTTTTTCAAACCTCCCCACAAACAATTAACATGTTAATTAGTTCCGAAATTGACCTGGTCCGATAGAAGAAGATCCAAATATCAGTTTTCAGCCTTTGATTACAGGTATCAGTCATTCATTTCTATAAAAAAATGAAGTTGAACGAGGGTCAATACGATATTAGAGTTCTTAAAAAAATAATTTAAACTTTTTTTTTCCTAAAAATTGTCAAAAAGTTCTTTTAGTAGTTAATTTTAAAGGCATTTTGCATTAAAAGAAATGTTAAAATAAACTGTTAACTACAAATAAGTGATACGGCCTTTTTTTGCATTTATAGCACAAAAAATGTGTATTTTTAGACCTTAAGGCGTGTCTCTCAGTAACTATTAAACATAATGTTTTTAAAATGTCTTTAAAACATACTTTTTAGCATATATTTGTATGAAAAGTATGTTCAGTTGAAGAATATACGTGTAGGATTTTTCTCGGGTCTTAAGAGGTTAAGGTTTAAACCTAAGCCCTTAATGTCTTCCCTACCAAATAAATTATAGTAATTGACCTCGATTTTTCTAAAATACAGTATGATATGGAATCTATACAATTTTTATTTAAACCCTATGTGCTATTGGTAGTAGTTAAATTTCTTCTGCGTTCCATATTTTTTAGGGGAAAATAAATTTTAAATTTGGCAAATTTTCACATCATTGGGCGAATAAAATAAAATTTGAATAGTGAAATAGTGATTTGATTAGTTTTTTTTTTATCTTTAAGAAGGCTTTTTAGTAGAGTACCATAAAAACATATTTAGCATTATAACCGATGATTTAATTAAAAATTATCGTTATAAATATGGATATTATCAAGGTCTATGGGTAATTCAAGAAACCGAGGCGTTTATGGCGTTGTAAACAAGTTGTTGTTGTGAACGAGATCGTTATAAACGAGTTTGGCTGGACTCACGTCTCTATCCTTCTAACGTACTAATGAATGTCCATGGTGGTACGGCCACAAAACGATTCTTAAGCTATGTGAAAAGAAAGTTTAAAAAATATATCCCAACGAAAAAATATGCTGAATGGTGTTGAAGATTTATTTTTGCGGTCGATCTACTAGTTAGGCAATTAGAGGTTATGCAACATCAATATATTTTTCACGTTGCGTAATTGTTTAGATGGTTTTTTGATTTGGTCAGTGGTTTTATGAATGGCTCAAAATTTATACGCTGTTTCCTTAGTATTTGTTTCGCAAAAATTGATCTCATCTTGATTTAATTTTATTTTATTCACTTATCAATATGAAGTATGAAATCGTTATACTATACAAGTCAAGTCATCAAAAGGTGTCGACGCACTGTCGCCGAAGGGACAAACCGTCCTGTAGGGCTAAAATCGTTGGAAACCTCAACGCATAGGATAGACATGATGTTGGGTTGGTATATATGACAGTAGAAAGTCAGCTAAGGAGCCATCATTTCTCCTCCTTGCTGGTGGTGGCAGCTAGGACGGCAGCGTTCTTTAGGTTATACTATACAACATATTTTCCTATTTTATATATTTTTTGAACTCAAAAAAGTTGGTATCAAAAAAATGCTGGCATCTTAAAATAAAACTGCGCTATATTTTTTTGTGTCCACGTCCAAAGACGATTAATTTAATATGAAAACAAAATTTGCTCAAAACCCTTTTTCAAAAATATATTCTACTGGATTCACTACAATATATTATATATCTAATAACTAAGAACATTTATTGAAGTATTTTAACATCGTTATCACAATACAATGTTAAATAGTTATGCAACAGATAATTTATATTGTGCTATGATATTTATTTATTATTCTGTATTAACATTATGATAGGTAATATTAGTGTTGAAACTACATGTGAATAGTTTGAAAATATCTATATATATTTTAAGTTTAAATACATATATTTTTTATTTTGCATAACCATTCTATCGGGAACATTTTTAACACAAAAAAGTGAATACAAAACTTACAGCTTAAAAAAATTGCCTTTTTCAAGGTTTTTATTTAACGTGTCCTGTAGATATATAATTTTGAATTTTATTTGCGTTTTATATTACCAGTGAGTTTGTATTTGAAGAATGTATATGAAAATTGGAAAATACCTTTCAAGATGGTGTGGCTCTTCGAAAACTATATCAAAATTGAAAAGAGTTTTTAACTATTTTCAATGAAAAATAAATTAAGAACCTGCTTTACAATATCAAGTAAGCAGGGTTTCGATTGGAAATGAAAATACTGGTACTGTTTAAAGATGCCCAAACCTGTTCGTAAAAATAAAATTCGTAATATGAAATAAGTTTTTATACTATAAATCAAAACACTTGTTCACCATACTTTTAGGAATCTGATGACTTCGCCACCTTGACGGGGGTCGAAACATTTTTCGGCAGGTTCAAAGGGGGAAAAATAAGTGAAATAAATTACCGGGTTATTTAGCTGTTTCACGAAAGTGTGGTGGAACTTTCTCTATGTTAGATTAGTAGTTGTTCGTCACACACACAATCTGAAAATAACATTCACGCTAGATGGCGCTGATTTACTACTGAGTTTCTACCAGTAATCTAGTTAACAACGTAAATAGTAGTATAAGACGCCGAAGTAACTCCCCCCCCCCCCCCATCAGGTCCCCGCCCTCCTTAGAGATCATTTTGGTGAACTATGAGTTGCAGAGGCTGTCTATGGGCTCGCATGCAAGAGGTAACTTGATTAAAACAGAGTCGTTCCGTACCTATTCAGATTGTATGTCAGAGCAAAACTGAACTTTTGACGCGGAATTAGATTTACTGTATGGTCATCCATGGCGCGATTTTTTCACATTTGGCGATAAATATCTTTTTCTGGCAACCATTCTCCGAGTTGGCGCAATTAGGATAAAGGTATTGTTTATTTTTATTTATGTACGATTTAAGGAATTTCCTCGCCCAGTCAACTTTTTCAAAACGCTCTTTTCTGTAAATCGTGGTTGTTTTAAATGTCTCCAAAATACCGACTTTTGGCGAAATTTTGGAAAATTTGCCGGGGGTGACCTTACAGCGCCTTTTACTTTACATTTTAACACGCGGGCTCCACTCTTGACGCGTTTGATTTGAATCAATCAATTATTAACTATAAGGTTGCTTTAACCTATTTTTGTGTGTTTCTGAGAATTTTATATTTTACCAGTGCAAAATGCATGTTCACAAGTCAACCGATATTTCCAAAGCCTCAAAGAAAAAATGTATATTATGTAGTTCGTCTAACTACCTCCTGATGTAACTTTATCGAAGGAAAGGTAATTTGTTTCGTACAGCGTATGTCTCAGAATTGTAAGCATCGCGTCGTCATATTTGAAACAAAGCGTTTCATTTCAACATGAAATATTGATACACGAATTTTACTTTCTTTTGCCAAATATGAAATCTAAGGTTATCAAAGTATTGCTATGGGGTCGAAATTCCGAAGTGGAGATTGGATAAATTATAAAATTTATTGGTTAATTATAAAAAAGTGGTATTAAAGTGATGGTTAAACTGAAGTTTAGCATTTATGTAACGGTTAAAGATGACAACATACAATCAGAAACATTAAAAAATTAATTGGTGACAAACGCAACAACGATGGGCTCTTTGATATTATGCATATCAAAGATAAATTGAATTCTATTAGTGTTTAATATTACCAGTAAGTTGGGTTTTTTAAGAGGAATATGATAATTTTTTTTAAAAAAGATGAGTTAGGATGAAGGAACTATATACGTTGATATAAATTTGAAATGGTTGTCAACCATTTTAAATGCTTAGTAAACAAAGTAACTGCCACTTAGTTCCGCTTACACGCATTCCGACATTATGCCATTAAAACTTTTAAACAAGAATTAAAGTTGAATAGCAGTATCTGAAGTACTTTTCATTAAATTAACCGTATAATTTTAAATTATATTTTATTAATATTCTCAAGTATTCTGTATTTTAAATTAGACTTGTGATAAAAAAATACATATATAAAATTTAATTAACAATCAAATGTGGTAGTCTTTGCACCATATGTTAAAGAAAACATTCACTACACCAAACTGAAATATATCTTCTTTTAAATGGAATTGTGCTTATTTGCGCAAACATGGATAAAAACATCACAATAAATAAGGGAATGGATTTTTTAAACTAAATAATCTTTAAATATATAATTTATAATATACGTTATATTTTTAATACGATTACTAAAAACACCACAAATTTTAATATATATATTTTTTAGTCTAAAATAAGGAAACATAGCTTCATGCAAATTTAAAAAAATGAAAATTGAAAAAAAACCTCATTATTTTAAGCGAGCTGAGATGTATTAAGTTCTGAAGAAATGTGTAAAAATTATGCTCTGTTCATTATACAAAAACAAACATTAAAAAATTAAGTTGGTTAACGAAAATAAGATTACGAAAAGAAGCGAATATTTCTTGTAGCAGAAGAAAAAAATGAGGTTATTTTTTTTTTACATTTTTAAAAGAAAATCCTTTTGAAGGCTCTTTTCATTTTTAGTTAGGTAAGTTGAATATCGTCGCACTAGAGCTACACGAGGCACGGCCCGACTTACAACTTTAGGGGCCCAGGGCACAAGCCAGTTTGGGAGCCCCCGCAACATACATTAATCCGTCCATGAAAATGATTTTTTTTTTTCATTTTAAAATTTCACGTATAAATAACCTTTATTATATTAAGTACGCATGTAAGCATTACTTTTTTACGTATAATTCTTTTAATACACACATAAGATATGACATCAGATACCTATTGTATCATGTCAAATCATTTTATCTACATACATAATTTTTATTCACTTGATCACATGGCTAAGGCAGTTAATCTATAAAATTAACAAGGAATAAAAAAATGGTGGCTTGCGTATAAAAAATTAATAGTACTTGGTTCAATTGTATTATGTTTATTATATATTTTTCTTTGTGGCAACTATTTTCCCCCAATATTATTCTTTTAAGATAATTTGTGGCCCTCTTGAAGTGGGGGCTCTGGGCACGTGCCCCGTTTGCCCTGCCAGAAATCAGGCTCTGACACGAGGCAACGTTACTTAGAACCACAGTCAAGTGACGAGCCGATACCTGAGTGGGCGCTCAACGTAACTCTTAAAGGCGCCATCGCACACAACGTATTTATTTGAAGGCATATTTAACGTGAACATCCCTACACGGGGTACCATTCGTCGAACCTCTTGGATACTCTTGTAAAACTTTCTTGTGCGTTCAATATTTTTTAAGGGAAAATAAATTTTTAATTTGGTAAATTTTCACATCATTTGGCGAATAAAAGAGCATATCGTTATACTTTTTAATGCTCGTTATTTTTAAAATTCAAAAAAGTTGGTAGCATAAAAATGTTGGTATCTTAAAATAAACATGCGATATATTTTTTGTGTCGACCGTAAGTGTTCCATAGACGGTTAATTAAAAACAGTTATGAAAACAAAATTTGCTCAAAGCCATTTTTAGCCTACTTTTCTTTTTTTAATTCGAAAGAATTAATAAAAATGATAAAAAGTAGGTATTGACATGCGGTCGATGTCCGTCTGTCTGTCTGTCCTGTCTGTCTGTCCTACCCCTTCCAAAATCGGTTCTATATATCGGATCTTAAAAATTCTTTTTTTGTTAGAAAGCTATAACCTCAGATACCCAACTTTCATACTTTTTGTCCGTCTGTCTGTACGTCCGGACGGACATAAATCTACTATCTTTCGGCGAATTTCCCATTGAATTAGCATTGAAATTCAATTTTGAGTCATTTAAATCACTGTTGCCAAATCAACAATGGCATGAGAAACTTTATTTAAACATATTTGAAGCAAAATAATATTTTCATAAATCAGTTTGGAATGACGTCATAAAATGTAGCACAATTTGATTCTTTGATTATTCACTAATTATCTACCAAGAAAGCGGCAAGGCATACTTTTGCATGCAATTATGCTTAGTTTTAATTTACATTTCTTATTTTTTAATGCAGTTCGGAGTAGTTTCATTACTTTTGTTATAATAAATATTTAATTATTCTTCGAACTACAAATAAATCACGAGCAGATGATAAATAATATTTAATTAATTTACGAAAGAATATTAAGGAAAATAGTTGATTTGGCTTTTAGAAGTTTAAATTATAGCTGGGTGCTGTGTTTCGATTTTTTTTCTAATGTGTATAAATCTAGTGTAGAAACAGGTGTTGATGATATTTACTTTAGGAACCTAGTTTTTTTTCCCGATTAGAACTTCAGTAAGTATTTAAGTAACAGGAAAGTAGGCTATTTTAGTTCTTTATGAACTTCTTGTTAAATATGGCATCCGTATTTTTTTTTTTTTCAAATACCCCATAAAAAGGCAGAAAAAATAAATTTTCAAATTAGGACGAAAAATTACGCCCGAAAACGCTTTGTGGCTGTCACGTGGTATCTATGACGTCACTAGTAACTATAAACAAACTTTGAAACACCATTTTGGAATATACTTTAAGCAAATTTGAACTATCTGCTTCTGTAAAACTTTCTTCTGCGTTAAATATTTTTTACGGGAAAATAAATTTTAAATTTGGTAAATTTTCACATCATTTGGCGAATAAAAGAGCATATCGTTATACTTTAATGTTTGTTATTTTTAACGTAACTCTTAAAGACACCATCGTACACAACGTCTTTATTCCAAGGCATATTTAACGTGCAACTTCCCTACACGGGGTACCGTTCGCCCGACCTCTTGGATACTCAGACTGTTTATGGGTCGGCAATAGGGTATTTGTCTAAAAACAATTATTGGCTTAAAATATTCTTATGCCAAAAACATTAGATCCGTATTTTTTCTTTTTTTTCAAATAACCCATAAGCAGAAAAATGAATTTTAAAATTAGGACGAAAAATTACGCCCGAAAACGCTTTGTGGCTGTCACGTGGTATCTATGACGTCACTAGTAACTATAAACATACTTTGAAACACCATTTTGGAATCTACTTTAAGCAAATTTTAACTATCCGCTTCTGTAAAACCTCCTTCCATTATCTATATAATTCTTATTTTAATAGTAAATTAGACTAAATCCAGTTTAACTGCGAGCCAAAAAAACATCACACCGGTTTGTTACTAGTGACGTCAGCCAAATCGACGTGTTTGTGATCACGTGACATACCGATGCAAAAAAAGCCATTTTAAAATGATTTTTATTTATTATTTAAAGATTTATTTTGAAAAAAAATATATACGTTTGTTATTTTTGGGTTGAAACTACAATTAATTTAATATTGGAAGGTATTTTAGCGATACAGTCAAGTAATGATCCAGGGTTCTTTCGCATCAAGCGCCTCACAGACTCGGCTCCCCTGCATTTTAGGTTTTGGTAAAATTAAGTTAAATCATGAATCAGTTTTTTTTGCAAAATTAAAGCTTTTTAAATGGGAATGTTTCCGTCTTTAATGGCAACAGTTCCCCAGGAACATAAATAAGGTATCGGTTGATCAATAAACGCAGCCGACCCGGCGTCGCAACGGTTAGGGCGCTAGCCTTTGGAGCCTCTGGGTTCGGGTTCGAATCCCGGTAAGGCATGGATGTTTGTGTTTGTCGAGTATATGCGGAGTACGTGCTCGTTAAATCTGTTGGGTCCGAAAGTCCTCCAAGTTCCCATACCAAATCAATACCTCTGGGGGTGACAAGCCAATTCTGGGGATCCTCTAGTTGGCCTCTGTCTCTAAAAATTAGATGGATCCACTTATGTGTGTGTGTCTGTTGTGTCTGCCTTACTTGACGAAGGTTTATAAGCGGGTCTCTGACCAAGCACACAAACCTGAATATATATGTCTACCAACCAACCATCAATAAACGCAGTGGGCGGATGTTATTGTTTCATACCACCAATCACCAAATCGACCAATGAAATCCAAGAATTAAAGCAGGAATGATTTATGTAATTTTACACAAGCTAATTATTAGTTAATTAAAGTTCTTTATCTATGAACTATATAGTTTTCTTTTAAATAAAAAAAACAAATAAAAAAACGCAAATAAAGCATTTTAAATTTAATGATAACTGACGCATGACAAATACAACATTTCAGACTTGCATCATGGTACTTGATAGTTTACTTAAATACTTCGACATTTTTTTAAAAATGCTTTTATCTAAACATAAAATGCTATGTTTAGGCAAACAAATATTCTGAAGTTAAAATACGTGACAAAAGCCAAAAATAAATTATTCTTTAAAAGGTTTTTCAAAATAAACTACTTTAAAACTTGTACTATTTGTAATTAATTTTATAGAATTGACAGTTTTAAAGGGTATCAACACCTGAATTTTTTCTTATCTTCTTTATCATGCAATGTTTCATTTTTTTCAGTCAAACGACTTTATGTTTGATAAAACTGTAACTTTACACTTTCTATAAAAGTAAAATAAATATTGTTCATGTTGCAAACCACTGCTGGGAATCTGAGTGAGGAGCACCGACGGTGGATCCTTAAGACCAACTAAAAGTATGAAAATTGCGGACGCAGTGCGTAGCATAACATTCATAAACATAAAAGTTACTCGACTAGCGTCTCGTGAGCTGATTATCCCTAGAGCAACGTTACAACGCCTGATGGGCCAGATGAACCTTAAACCGTACCGCCCAGTTACGAGGCCTTCTTCAGGATGATCCTAATTACAGTTCTGTGAGATAATGCGCAATCAACTGACTGAACAACCAGACATACTTTCGAAAAATAACTGTTGCTGTATAGATAACTGTATATCTTACTAACTGCAAACCTACTTTTGGGCTACCCTGGTTGCTAGAATTTATAATATGTTGCAATAGAATTTATAATAGAAACTTATTAGTTAGAACTTCTTCAAATCAAAATCCTCAAATAGATGGGAAGACTCTCAAGTTGAATAATTAAAACAAGGAAAACTTAAAAAAAAATATTTAAAAAAACTTTTCAGATTAATCTTATCAGGCTATTAATAAAAATAGTCGGACACGTTTCTTTGACAATTTCTCACCACTATAGCGATAAGAAAAAAAAAGTGTTGATGTTTAAAACTTAAAAGTGACAGACGTTAAAGATATCATCACTTCCTAGTGATTTATTGATGTTGTGGTTTTATGGAGATAAAAAAAAATTGTAAATAAAGGGATTTTAAAAGATGTTTTGATTTATTATATTGTATTTTATTACAATATTTTAATGCTGTTCCCCAAATAATGTTTTTTCTTGTAATAGTAAGAACGGTAATAGAAAACGATTTTAATTAATATTGAAAATAGTTCACTATAAAGAAATTCAGTTTGAAATAATTTTAATAAAACATATTTGTTAAATAAGTATAACATTAAAAGAAAATAATTTAATACTAAACATTAATGAAAATTATAATAGCCTGCCAAAGAGGGAGTTTCTGAAATAAAGCTCATTGTTGATTTTAGTTATCAATTTTTTAACTTTTTAATAACAAATATTTTTCTTTTCAAACAAAAAAAAGAAATGATTGTTATTTTAGATTATATTGTTCCAAATTAATATTCATAAGTTATTATTCATAAGTATGTACACTTATTACAAAAATATGAAAATAGTTTTAAATGAAAGTTAGGGTTATTCTTTAATAAGCTTACAAAAAAATATTTTTAATTGTTAAATATTGCATTATCTAAATAATAAAATGTATATGGTAAAAAATAATTAAAATAACAAAATTATTTTTTTAAAAAAGTATTTTTTCATTAAAATATTCCATTTGGCATAGTAAACTGTGTTTGCTAAAACCGTCACTAATTTAAATAAGATGTTGAAATACAGAGTTGTTTAAAGATCTCAAAAATAATCCCAATTTCCATCTTATTTCCTTTAACTTTATAAAGCAAGTAAAAATACATTTTAACTCAAACATAACAGATCATAATGAAATATAAAATATCACTGAATTTTATATCTAAAATGGATTATTGATACATTTTCTTAGAAACTAAAACCACAGCATTACTTAAAGCCATAACAAAATAAAAGTAGCATTAGAAATATTTCCAAATCCCCGAAGATAAAAGCAAAGCAATTGCTTGAAATCCAAGGACTTTTTCTTTAAAATCATAATATAATCTTATATTTCTTGTTTATTTATATGTTAAAATGTATTTGTAAAATATTCGAATTGTTTCAAATACTTCAAATGTTCTGTAGTTGAATTTATGTATAAATTTTAAACAGCAAATGATTATTTTATACAGTTATGTTTGCACAGTAAACTGATTTATTATGAATTTTATAACAAGGTGCAATAATATGTATTAAGTGTTCTCTATCTACGATTTGTATAGTTTTAAAAAATAACATAAATAAAAATAATCGCTAATAATAAACAGTTTAAAGTTATAGATAATTGATGCATTTCATATAGAACATTTCTGCCATATCATGGCACTTGATTAATTTACTTAAGTGCTTTGACAACACAATTTTAAAAAAAAATTATTTTATCTAAACATAAAATTTTATATTTAAGCAAAGAAAATATTAGGCCTCACAAAAGCCGAAAATATATTATTCTTTAAAGTTTTTTTTTTCAGAATAAACTGTTGCAAATCACCTTAAGGGGGAATGGGCGCGCTGGACCGGGGGTCTCCAAAGCAAAGTGCATCAGTGTTATTCCTATGGAGAAAAAAATATTTTCTCTACCACATTTTTCCGGCTGTATTGAATATTTTTGCAGCGGATTTTTTTGTGTGATAAATGTAGCTGACTTACAGGTCCCGACCTTCTTCCCACTTTTTGAAATTGGTTCGAATATTTTTTTTAAATTTTCAATAAATAGTTTTACACAAAATATTTGAAGCGATTTCAAAAAGAAGGGAAGATAGAGACCTGTAAGTTATCTATACATTTATTATTTGAAAAAACCGTTTGTAAAAATATTCAATACAGCCGGAGAAATGTGGCAGAGAAAATAGTTTTTCCCCATTGGATTAACACTGAGGCAATTGAGTTTGGAGACCCGCGATCCAGCGTGCCCATTCCCCCTTAATGGTGTGTGATCTTACTATATAAAACATGAATTGTAATAAATCAAACAAACGTAACAAATCAAATGTAACAAATTAAAATTTCATGCATAGAATCAACAAATGTTGCATTATAAGAATGCTATTCGTTCTCCTTGGCTTAAACGGTTGAAACTAATTCGATACAACGAACGCATACACAAATATATTCCACCATACAACAAACAAATTCCAGCAGAATCCCACGCAACGAATTCAATCTTCCATGCCAAAGCAAACACCGCCAAGAACTTGTTCCAAAAAGCGCGGAACACAAAAGGAGAGCAAATGTCGGTATGTCAGAACTGTTCTCTTGGAACACATTCGAGAACATATGACGACATAAATCAACGAACGGGGTTTGTAAGGAATGCCTCGGTGCTGTAAATAAAAGATCAGGATTCAGCGATAGAAATGTAGGGGAAGAAGGATTGTAATTGTAGGGATATAGGTTGGCGTGGGGACTGGGATAGTTGGCGAGGAATGTTGGTAGTTTTTGATATTTAACGATACAATTTGAATAAGTGATTTGGTTGATTGGCGAGATATATTGTTAGTATTGGATATTTAAAGACAATTTGCTTAACTGAATAGCGTGATTGATAAGTAATATTGCTAGTTTTGAATATTTAACAACGTCACTTGAATAACTGAATAGGGTGTTTGGCGCGGAATATGGCTAGTTTGTGAATTGCTTACTTGATTGGCTAGATATATTGTTGGTATTGGATATTTAAAGACACCACTTGCTTAACTGAATAGCGTGATTGATAAGTAATATTGCTAGTTTTGAATATTTAACAACGTCACTTGAATAACTGAATAGGGTGTTTGGCGCGGAATATGGCTAGTTTGTGAATTGCTTACTTGATTGGCTAGATATATTGTTGGTATTGGATATTTAAATACACCATTTGCTTAACTGAATAGCGTGATTGATAAGTAATATTGCTAGTTTTGAATATTTAACAACGTCACTTGAATAACTGAATAGGGTGTTTGGCGCGGAATATGGCTAGTTTGTGAATTGCTTACTTGATTGGCTAGATATATTGTTGGTATTGGATATTTAAAGACACCATTTGCTTAACTGAATAGCGTGATCGATAAGTAATATTGCTAGTTTTGAATATTTAACAACGTCACTTGAATAACTGAATAGGGTGTTTGGCGCGGAATATGGCTAGTTTGTGAATTGCTTACTTGATTGGCGAGATATATTGTTGGTATTGGTTATTTAAAGACACCATTTGCTTAACTGAATAGCGTGATTGATAAGTAATATTGCTAGTTTTGAATATTTAACAACGTCACTTGAATAACTGAATAGGGTGTTTGGCGCGGAATATGGCTAGTTTGTGAATTGCTTACTTGATTGGCGAGATATATTGTTGGAATTGGATATTTAAAGACACCATTTGCTTAACTGAAGAGCGTGATTGATAAGTAATATTGCTAGTTTTGAATATTTAACAACGTCACTTGAATAACTGAATAGTGTTTGGCGAGGAATATGGCTAGTTTGTGATATTAAACGCGACGCCATTTGCATTAGTGTTGAAGTCACTAGATTATGTCTAAACTTACGTAAACAGAGTTGTTACAAAATGTAAACCCAAGTTCTGGAAGGTCATTATTATTCTGGTGAACACACAGTTGATCGCTGGCCTAGAGGGCACTTAATTGGCACTAAATTGCATTGGGTGGGGAAGGGGCGTGTTGCGGGTTGTAAGGACTGCATCGTACTGTAAATAAAACATCAGGAACAAATATGAAAATAAAGGCTGCAATTGTAGGAATATATGTTGGAGTGGGGACTGAGATGAGTTGGCGTGGTTGGCTAGGAATACGGCTAGGTTTGCATTGTTAACGGCGACATTTGCATCACTGTTAAAGTCATTAGATAATTGATATATTGTGTAGACAGAATCGTTATGAAATAGACGATGTAGAAACACTTGTTAACTTGGGTCATTATTATTGTGGTGAACACAAAGTTGATAAATAGCAACCTAGAGAACATTAAAGTGGTACTTATTTTCATTGGGTGATGTAAGAAAGCATCATCTAGTTAGTATAATCTGCGTTTGATGTCGTCGTTTTGTACTTATAGTTCAATTCAATTTTGAGTAAATCTATGTGCTATCTAAGTGCAAAAAAACATTTTATATCTTCTGAAAGGCCTGGCAATTTGTTAAAATGTGTTTTATCTGCTTCAAATAAAAAAAATATTTTTCAAAGAAGATTTTTTATTTTGAAGATCTGAACAGAAAACTCTTTCCAAATGAAGAAAAAAAAGAATATCAATTGAAATTGATTATTTATATTTATTTTGAGGTTTTTGGTAATGTATACGTTTCATACATCATTTGACTTGTTTTTACGAGAAATAAGTCATGTCTGCTATGATTGCCGGCCTTCATTGGTGGTTTGACACAGTCAAACTCCAATGAATTCATTTATTTACCATCCTTAGACTAATTTAAAAAAAAAAAACTATTTCCACTCAAAATGAATTCCACTCATGCCCATTGTTTGTTGAAAATATTTTGTTACAGACATTTTAATTACACGAATACCAAAAACATTGTATTATTTATAATTTTCCAAAATTGCATAAACCCGATTCATTGGGCCAAAACCCCACGTGACTTGTGGAAATGGCATTGCTATTGTAGTCTATACTTAAAATAAGTCTTTGATTTTCGTATAGTTAAGATTCGTTGAGGGATTTTATTATTTAAATGTATTTTGGGACATGAATATTTGAAGTGAAGAAGATATAAATACTGTCAAGGGTTTATGGGGTGGATATGCTGGGGATATATATGGTATATTTGAAAGTGGGCTATTTGAAAGAAGTATAATAAAAGATTAAACTGTTCAATAAAATTTATTACTTTTAGTAGGATTTTGAAGCTTATAAATATTGGAGACCGGGTTTTGGAGATTTACTAAATTTTTGAAAACTTAATTTTTTTTTGCTTTAATGTTTCTTTTAACTCAGGATATTTTACTTAGAAACAATCACTTTTTTACAGTTGCCGTTTAAATTTGTTCTTTTTTCAATCCATGCGAACTTTCTTCATTAATTTTTTGTACATATTTTAGTATCAATTATTGTAGCTTAATGCAGTTTTCCATTAATTTTTCTAAAATATTCGCCATTAGCAGATTTGGCTTTAGTATTTTTTTCTAACGCATTTTTAATAAGTAATAAAGGCATGAAATCTATTACTCAGATAACTTGCTCTATAGCTAAATTGAGGTCCAGTGGCTTAGTGGTAGTGCATCGCATTGCCACGCCGCAGGTCCGGGGATCGACTCCCGGTTTGGGCGAGGTTGACCCATCCTTTCATCCCTTAAGTGGGTTTATAAAATGGGTACCAAGCATGCTTGGGAAATAAACACTGGGCGTTCCACGTGAGGCTGACCACCTTACCGGGGCATATGCCTAGCACCCTAGAGCCCTAGGTCACGAAAGCTGAAATGGGCACTGCAAGCCTTGGCCCATTACTGGCCTGTTGCGCCGAGAAGTTTAGTTTAGTTTAGTATAGATAAATTATGCAGCACAGAGAGAGCAAAACCGTATTAAAAATTCCTGTGAAAGACATTTCAACTTATTTTACGCAACACATTTTGTCATATTTCTTCCCAAGTTTTGATGGAGCATGAAACTAAGTAATATATTTGTGAACTAAACATTTTCAAACTAAGTTTTATAAACTTTATTTTAAAATTATTATACAGCTCAGGACGTTAGAGAAGTAGCTTTAATTAAAAATAAATACAGTATTTAAAAATTATGTTAAATTCCGTTCCTTATTAGTTTCAATGACTTATTACCTAGACTTCAATTTCGATATGTTTCCACAACAAATAAATTTGATTTATGAAACTCTTTAAATAACTTATTTAGTACACTGGAAAAGTTTTGAAAGCTGTGAAATCAACATGCCTTCCCTTACAAAAACAACCAATACATTATGAGTTTGTAAATTAAAGTTTATGCAGTGTAATAAATATTTATGACCGCAAGCTTTAGTAACGTCCGAAATTTCAAAACGCATATGACACATAATAATTAAAAAGGGCATCTTGGGACCTATCTTGGCAGTTTGAAGGCGACTGTTGAAAAAAGTATGAAATGTAATTCCTGAAGTTATGTTCTTGATGATATGAAATAGTTGTAACTGAGAAATGGTGTTTGTAGGGCGTTTCCGTTGTTGGGCCCACATAAAAACTTCCCAAATGGTAACAAATTACTCTCGAGGGTTTCCTGTATTCTCAGAGTTTTGCTTCCCCTTTGCAAACGCTAGAGAAGTCTGGAAGTTGAAAGAAAATCCCCCCCAAACCATCACTGAACCTCCTCCTTGACGTCGGCTAAACTGAGTCACAGCACCTTTACGAAGATCATGCCGGTAGTAAGAAAACCCGCTGGGCCATCCAAGTTCCATTTTTTTCATCACTAAAGATTACCTCTAACCATTCGTTACTATATGACATGTGCTGCTGAACCCAATTTAGTCTGGCTTCTTTGTGATGAGACTGCAACCGCAGCTTACGTTTAAGTTTAGATTTTTTTTAAATCCACATGCCACAATTCTTCTACGTATAGTTTCTCGGAAACCTTGTTGGCAATTTCAGTTTTAATATGGTTTGCAGATCAATGTCTGTTTGAAGCAAGTTTCCTAATTTGCCTATCGTCTCGTTTGCTGGTCGCTCTGGGCCTTCCTGACCGTGATTTTGCCTGGTATACATCACCACGTGCTAAAACTCTATAAATACCTCTTTTGGATCGATTTAATTCCATTGAAATATCAGAAACGGATTTACCTCGGCTTTTTAATTTCCAAATTCTTATGACCTCCGCAAACGAAAATTGCTTTGACTTCGGCATCCTTACCAGCAGTGAAAACTAGTCCAAACCTTTTATAGCAGCTTTGAGACAATCCCCTTTGATAACGCAGTCACTTCCGCTCAAGAATTTGCATAAACATTACTTTT
Source organism: Oedothorax gibbosus (assembly GCA_019343175.1). Lineage (NCBI taxonomy): Eukaryota > Metazoa > Arthropoda > Arachnida > Araneae > Linyphiidae > Oedothorax > Oedothorax gibbosus. The sequence continues at coordinate 231,952 of JAFNEN010000218.1, read as the reverse complement.
GTGTCTATACTTTTGAGGCATAACAATTTTGCAAAATTTCGACTTGTTGATGTTAGACAATTTTATTTATTTTTTGTTCTGGATTTTTTTGTTACTCTTTTTTCTTACGAGTTTAACAATATAAACTTAAAAGAATTTAGTGGGAATTAATGAATACTATCGATATTTTCAGGAATTGCTTCTGTGCCTAAACTTTCGTGCACGACGGTATTACCGAAATTTTGAATGGCTTATACTTAAAAAGATATTTTACTTTAAGCAGGGATTTTATTTTAGGCGCAGTATAATTAATTGAAAAATGTTGGGGTTAGAGAGAAATCTTTTGATAGAGTATGCGGTCGATCTCAATATTTTTTAACATACACCCTGTCGTATCTATACGGGGAGTACAGGGAAAGAGACCCTTCATCAACAAGATATATGTCCTCACCAGGCCTCTTTTGGCAACGATAGCAAGTCATCGCCTAAACTGGTGTAAGGAAAGCAGTTTCTCATTTGGATCTTCCCTCGTGGTAACCAGGATTAACCACGGCCAACTTCACTAACAAGGCCAGAGAAGCTCTCCCAAACATGAGCGTAGACGGGAATTTTGAAGTCACTGTTCCCAGTGCCGAAGATCGAAAAACCAGTTCGCACGCATTTGGAACCCTAAAATTGTGGTTAGCCGTGAACCGGTGGTTCCGAACAGGTTTCGAGACAGGTTGTCTTCATCTTCGGAACAACGTCTCTCGGAGCTATGACGTCAAAATTTCCGTCCCCGAGCTTGTTTGGGAAAGCTTCTTCGGTCCTAGTAGTTGAGTAAGCCGCGGATTAACGCGATACACGAGTTCCAAGTTTGTAGCGCAAGAGAAGAACCAAGGGTGCAACCGTTTTCCTTTCGCCGATGTTCGCCAAGCACACCTGGATACGGGAAGATTCCTAGTCAATCAAGAGATCTTCCCCTGTACTATTCACGGATATTTTTTAATGTCATTTTAACTACACTATCCAATGGACAACTGGAACGGTCACGCCTACTGTAAAATCACAGATACGTCAAACATTGTCTAGAACCCCACAAACAAACCAACCGGTAGCTAATTCGTCTAAACTAGAATGATCACCCTAAAGTGGCTTCTCCAGCTACGTCAAACAATGTTATCTTTCCCACAAACAAACAAGCCTCTTTCGAATCGCCCATTTTAAGGGGGAATGGGCACGCTGGACCGCGGGTCTCCAAACTCAAGTTCCTCAGTGTTAATCCAATATCGAAAAATCTATTTTCTCTGCCACATTTCTCCGGCTGCTTTGAATGTTTTTACAAACGGTTTTTTTTAAATAATAAATTTAGATAACTTACAGGTCTCTATCTTCCCACTTTTTGAAATTGCTTCGAATATTTTGTGTAAAATTATTTATTGAAAATTAATCCGCTTGTAAAAATATTCAATACAGCCAGAGAAATGTGGCAGAGAAAATAGTTTTTTCGCCATTGGATTAACACTGAGGCACTTGAGTTTGGAGACCCGCGGTCCAGCGCGCCCATTCCCGCTTAAGATAGTAGTGCTGAAACGGTGTTCGATTCAGAAGCTCAAATTCTAAAGGCCAGAGTCTAACTAAATAGGGACAAGATACTAATGGACTGAATACTTCAAAATGTAGGCGTAGAATGAGATCATCCATTAGAAACCTTGTCAAGTACAAAAATTATCCAAAGAGACTAAGTTTAGAGACAAACTGGTTTACTTCAGAATATGAGATGTTATTTATGCTTTGGGGAATGTGAGTTTTACAACTGCACCTTTCAAATGGAATTTATCAGCACTTTCAATTCTGTGAAACCAACGCCAATTTCTGACATTCCCAAATTAAAACGCCAGGTGCTAGATCGTTAAATAAACTAACCGACCGCAGATATTAAATAGCAAAGGAGTCGACTCCCCGAATACGAAAAAAAATCCAATTTCAAACTGCATTTCTGTTAATATAACCCCCGTCTAGGAACATTTTTCAAACAGAAACGGTCTAGTAGTTCCGTAATATTTGGCTGTTTGTTACGTTGTTGGGGTTGGTTTAGATTAACTGTTATAGGATGGTTTAGTAGTTTAACTTTTTTAATATTACTAACGTAAAATCGCACTTTATATGTACTTTTAAAATCAATGCATTCTATTTATGTGTGACTGTGTGTCTGTTTGTCTTAAGTATATTTTCGGACACTACAAAACGTATAGATATGGGACAGGTATCAAATACACATGATACAATAAGGAGGTTATTCCGATACTTTAAAAGTTTATGTAACCTAAAATTCGGAAGTTCTAATTTTAAATAGCTAGTATGATTTATAAGTAGCAAAAAATAGTTTTTGAGTTTATTTTAGAATAAATTTTTAATGCTACTTTTAGCTTCCACACTATATTTTCATTCTATTTTAAAACGAGGAATATTACATATTTATTCTTTGAACTATAAAAAAATTCTTGCAAACGCGATAAGTAATAATTAATGTATTTTCGAAATAAAATAAAAAAAACTAGCCAAATTTAGCATGTAAATGTTTAATATAGAATATCAATTTTGTGTTTGTCGCCTTTTTACCTGATAAACACAACTGTTGTGTGGAAGCGGGTTAAGTGACAGATTCTGTTACAAACCTACTTGTCTATTTTTAATTGTTGTTCTTAAGCTTTTATTGTTTAATAATATTGTAAATATTGTTTTACGTTGCCGTTACAAAGCAATTATTGTTAGATGTTCGATTTAAAATTTTTATATTTTTATTACATGAATTTCGCATTATGTAACAGCAAATGTATATATTTTTTAATTGTTAAGAAATCTCTTTTTAGTGTGCTTATATTTGTGGTCTTATTTGTCAAAGGCGTTTTTTTTTCAATGTTTTTGAAAAAAATTCTTTACGTTAATTGTCATGGTTATAATAACTATAAAGTTTTCATCATTAAAATGTTAAGTTTCCTCTTTTATTTATTTTAATTTTCCTATTTGTTAACTCTATAATTGTGACGGATTTCGAATGCTAAATTGCGCAATTTTAGAAATTATATTATTTCATTTCTTAACCGAAAAAAGAACACTGGAGCGTTAACCAATTCAAACCCGTAACTTTATATTACATACTTATTGATAATAAACATTATATATAAACTAAGCAACTAATAAACAATTATATATAAACTTTGATATACAGTTAAGGGGACACAGTACCTCAAAAACGGCAAAAATTGCGATTTTTTTTTATTTGGGTGTGTGTGCTAACATTAAAGTTTTAAATCTTCTAAATAAGTCTACCAAGTTTGAAAAGTCTAGCTAGATTTTAAAAAAAAGTTATTCCACTTTTTATGTGGAAAGGTAGGATAAAAATGCAAACGAATGAAAACTTTAAATGTGTTTTCTCGGTGTTCATTTTTCCTTGATGACAAGGTTTTCAAAACACTAAGGCTTTTTTAAATTAATAAAAGTCTAATGAATTTTGTATGCAGTATGTCAAATATGTTAACATTAAGAATTGGCATTAAAATTGTTTTCAAAAGTAATACTTTTTTATAAAAAAAAATACTAAAGTCAAAATTTTTCAAATATGCTAAAATAATTTGGGATTTTCTAGATAAATATTTTTTATAAAACAACTACTGAAGATAAATCAAATTTGGACGTCAATTCTTATGTAACATAGTTTAAAGTACATAAAAAAATTGGGTAAATATATATTTGTATTTAAAAAAAGCCTTAGAATTTTAAAAAAGTTCAAAAAAATATATATTTTAATAACTTAAAAAATTAAGTTATTTTTTTAATTTTTCTTATCATATATTGTTTTTAAATACAGATTGAATTAATAAAACATCAATTTTAGAGTGAATATGTCAAAATTAAAGATTTTTTTTTAAAGTGGTACCGTGTCCCCTTAAATAACATCTCAAACATAACTGTGTGTTCCCACTTAACGTATCCTAATTTTCAATAACCGCATAAGTCCAGGAGAGAGTGACATATACGTTCCCATCTAAGCACTTGAAAAGCTCTAGTTCTTTTAAAAAAAAAAAAAAACTGGTTGCCGGTGAAAATAACATGAAATAGAGATTTTGCTTAAAAGTTCTGGTTATGGATAGGTTTTTACGTGTACATTTTTTTGCGTATATAAGAAGCTAAAGGTTAGAGTGGCATGTTTAATAGTAAAAAAAGGAAATATAAATGGGTTTTTCCTTTAGGTTTAGATAGTTGTCATTGAAATGTAAAGTTGGGTGCTACTTTGTATATATTTTCAGAAAAACATGCTATTAAAAATGATATTGCACAGATTCTATATAGAAACATCCTTGTAACGATATGTTTTCTGGGAAAAGTTGTTTACTTTGATTTCCAAAAGAACTATAGTCGTCATTTTTATATGTATAAATATACCCTTATAATTTATGCGGAAATAATATTTTTAAATAGTTTTGATAAAATATATTTCTAATAAAAGTACTGTAAAAAGACAAAAAGGAAAGTTATCTTTGATATTTTATCCACCCGGATTAACTTGGTATTCTTAAAATAGTACTGAATGTAAAGTTCTATATTTAAAAATAGCACTTACAGAAAGTTAAATTTAATACGATTAAACATGGTATTTCCAAGGTAGCATAAATCTAAATTTAAGTCAAATTATTGAAGTATGTAATGTCTGAAATAAATGCTATACCCAGATCAATATTACATTACCCAATTTCTAAGAAAACATTTAAACCCTTAAGTCCTGGTATACACGATCTCTAGCTCTATTTCAGTGTTTTATAAATAATTTAATTTAGAATCTATGGGTATTTAAATTGTACTTTAAATAATACTAATAAAATATTTAGTTATTTTTTTAATGCAAAAAAATGGCTGGATAAAAATAATACCTATGAACAACAGTTAAACAAGCTTAAACCGTCATTGTCATACAAACTAAAACACATATATCCATAAGACCGTATTAAGGTGTACGTTTACAATTGAACTTTTTTTTTCAAATATTTCACATACAAATCCAATTTTTTTTATTTGTTATAATTCATAAGTGTATGAATGTACGTGTAAAAATAATTTTTTTAATTAAAATGTTAATTAATTACCATTTTATGCATTAATTAGCTTGTTTTTTAAACACTCATAACTCAATAACTAATTAACTTAGAACTATAAATTACCATGCAAATTAATCACCAATTCATTTTGAAGGGCGTGAGCCTCAAACTTTAGGTTAGTTTAAAAACCAAATCTTTTTCGAGGTTCACGCCCTCCCCCAACTTATTCCACAAGTAAATAAACAATTCTTTTGACAAAATGTTAATTTTAACTTTAGTTATCATTGTTTAAGCAAAGTAACACATGAGAAAAATGAAGTTTTGAGAAAATTGAGTTTAAAGGTTATAACAGCTAACTAACTTTCATGATTTGGAAGATTAGAAAAACCTCTAACTTTTTATTAGAGTGGAGTATCAGTACAAACTTTACATCATTTTAAAGAGGAAGAATTGGAAATTCTAATGAACTTAAAAACAAAAAATGCCTAATTTGGTTAATTTTGGCCTTTTCTTGTGTGTATATACCTTAAAAGGTTTTCATACAGTCCTTTAGTATTCATTTCCAAGAAAAAACCTTTTCACAAAACTCGATGGCTAACATCGTTTCCCAATGATATCTTTCTCTAAGCAGCTCGTACAGTCATTTTCCTATTACTTCAAAAAGAAAAATATATATAGGTTAGAGTAAGATAGACATGGTTGGCGTCAAAAAAAATTGAAGCCGTGTTAAAATCACCAAAACAATGGAATGCACCCAAAGAAACCACAATTTGCTCAGATTTATATCAATAAAATTTATTTTATGTTTGGAAAATCGGATGCGCCCTGTCTGTATAGTTAAACTCACAGTTTTCTTGCACAGAAGCCACGACCACGTGCGGAGCTATAAAACACGCGGAGTAATCACATGAAGACAAAATAAAACGGCTGAAATCTCTTCATATGATTGCTCCGCAGTTTTATAGCTCCGCCCATGGTCGTGGCTTCTGTGCAAGGAAACTATGATTTTAACTATAAGACCAATATGGAAACACCTATATTGCCCTAATCCAAGGATTCATGATACATGTGTGGGTTGAGGATCTCAGTTGGTTAAGACATTATCCTTACTTTCGGAAGGTCTCAGCTTCGGTTCCAGGCATCGCCAAAATAACCGACCTATAACTGGCCCGTGCAGCCAAAAATGTCTGACAAGGGAATGCACGTTGATCATGCTTCAAAATCAAAGCGCTGCTCTAAAAAGTGCACTGTGTGCCTACTCGGGTGTCGCCTCGTCACTTGACTGCGGTTCTAAACTACGACGCTCGTTAAAAATACTGCCATGAGCGGGTAAAGTGCAGTAGCCACAACACTGAATAATACCGTTTTTTCCCTGAAATAATCAGTCATTTAGTAGTCATTACTTTCTTGTAGGTTAACGTTATTATTATTCAAGTCATTAGCCAAGATACTGCTGTTTACCTACTCACGGCATAATATCCCTCAAATAGCTCTAGTGTGAGTATAATTCAACATAACCTAAAGTAATGGTTTCCTAAGATAACGGCACCGTCACCGTAACTCTACGCGTGACGTCACAGATTCGCTCCGCTACAATTCCGATCGTAATGTTTACGGCGAATGCGGTTTCCTCGAAATGAAGAAACGTAAACCGCAACCGATCCAAACGTAAACAAACCGACACATTGTGATTCTTTAGCCGGTTCGTAACTTCAATCAATATAAAAATGAGTTTGGATTATGAAAATTTAGCTCTGCTAATACTGATGGAGGAATAGGATTTAGAAAGTAGCCGGCAGAGGGAAAGTGAAATTTTCAAACATAGGACAACTGAAGGTGCTTTCCATATCCTCATACGTCGGCATCTACGAACAAAGATAATTTGTTTTAAATCATGTGCGCGAAGATTTAGTTTCGAAGCCCTACAATCGTCACAAGAATATGGGGCAATCGCCACAAGAATATCTCTTATGGGGCTATAGGAATAGCCCCATAAGAGAAAGGCCGACTAAGAAGCGCTCTTTTCGAACATTTTTCCCTCGCAAAAGTAGCCGTTACGTGTCCGAAAAACGTGTGAAGAAGAGTCGGAAAAGCAAGAACGTCCGTGACGATGGTACAGATCCGTTACGGTTACGATTAACGTGTTGTTAGGAAACCATCGCCATACATTTGTACGTAAAAGGTTTATGTGACGTCATACGTAACCGTTACGAATCTGGCGGATGACGACACCGTAATCTTAGGAAACCATTACTTTACAAGGCACCCCGCAAATACCACTACACCACCGTGACCACATTCATATCATTCTAGCCTCCAAACAAAAAAAACCCTAACCCTTTTGGCCATACATTCTAGCCAACCGACCGCAACCCTAAGAAGAAAACGACCCAGGAAAACGTGCCCAACTGACCACCGTGACCAGGGTCCAAAAATGAGATCTCAATAGACCCTGTAACCATGGTTACGGGATCCTAGGATGTCTTTTTAAAGAGGGCATTGGATTAGTTGTCATACTTGAGATGGTTTTTTTAGGGGGGGTTGGTCATAAAATTGGAAGTTTAGAAACAAGGGCAGATACGTGGTTGGGGTAATTTTGTGGGTTTGGAGGAAGGTGGGTATAAGGATGTGTTTTTGAGTTTAAAATATATAGAATTGAAGTTTATTTGTCCCTAAGAAAAATATTAGTATACTGTTGTAATATCATATTCAAGTTGCGTCAGCCTCTGTATGATGTAATATCTCATTTCATATTTCATCATCTTTATAGTGTAATTGCACCCAATATTGCATCAGTCATTCCATGTTTATTCTTATTGGTTGTTTAGTTTGATGATGTAACCAAGCTTATAAATGGATGCTAGTTGTGTTTCTTTTGCTCTTCTAATAAACTATTTCTTAGCTGAATGACGGCCGCTATTTTATGTAACATATACAATCAGAAAATACTTGTTTTCAAACAGCACAAGTGAAAGACAAGTATTGTGTAAAAATTGCAACGTTATAATTTGGGTTGTTTCAATATGAGGATTGTGTTTATAACATACGAACACAGATGTGTGTTGTTTCAACAGAAATCACGATCGCAAGAGAATACGATTGTTATATCCATGCGCGATTGACAAAAAACTAAAATCTATATTATAATTATAATAAATGTTATAAAAACGTTCTTCCCCAAACCACTCTTAATGACATCAACTCAGTGGCCAAAGCAAAATATAACAGCAGAAGTGTTAAAATTAAACCCCAAATCTGCGAATTAAACACCAATAGGGTAACTGCGACCACCCTAACTAGATCAAGGACAGGGCCACTTCAAACGGATGGGAATCCAAATAGATGGAACTAGGAAATACTCCAGCTGCAGAAACTGAACCGACTCGGAACTGGATCCAAAACATCTTTTCACTTGTCCAGCCATCCTGGCAAAATTGCAGTAAATCACCAACTCGCCCTACGAAGACCTTTATGAGGACCACTGTCTGCAGATCGCTGAAGCAGTCTATGAGACCTTTGGTCCCATATAATCTTTATCCATGGACACAAAATCATCAATAAGCACAACTAAACTATAAGATTCATCTTAAAATACCGTAATAACGTTGAGGCCTTGGTACAGTTATTTATCCGAAATATTAAAGAGCATATGCTGCACTACATTTAGGAAAAATACGTGCGGGCTGCTTCCAAATTCCAAGCTTTAATGATCAAATCGCAGACGAGACGAGAAACAAGGGATATTTTACTCGTCATTATTATGTGACATAAATTATCCCTTAAAGTACATACGTGACAGGTGTACTTTTGGTACATCAATTTAATTATTTATTATCAATTTAAGGTATATCCACACGTTGAAAATGCTATTTTCGGAAGAAAAAAAAATGATATTTTATTTTTATTTGTTTATATGATTACCCAAAGTTTTTGTTTCTAAAACTGTCTTCATTCTAACTGTGACGCAATTAGAACAAAAGAAGTGATTAATTCGGTAAAGGTCAGTAGCACTAGAACTTTAAACTTTAAATGCGTTTTTCTCGCATTTCAGTTTTACATTAAATAGCTTCAGTTGGAAAAAGATAACTCAAAAAGTTAGAGTAATTTAAAAAAATTCTTTTTCTACTATTTTAAGAAATTGTTATCTAGGGAATATACCTACAAAACTTTTAAGAAATATGTTTTGTTATTTTGTTTTGGCCTATTTAATCATTTTGAAACTCCGTAAAAAATGTTGAAAATCAAACAATCTTTTTTCGACTACTAATAAAATTTTTATTTTTAAATAAAATGTTTGGGTTTTAGGTATATTCCCTAGATATAAGTTTACAGTTTAACCCTTTCAGTCCCAGTGATGGCATTTGGCATCATCATGTTTCTGATCATAATTTAAAAAAAAATAATAGGGCTGACATCTATTGGGATCAATAAAAATATTTTCTTATAGAAAAAAGTATGAAGAATCGAATGAAGTGCTTTTTGATATCATATATAGCTATAGACGATCAGAAAAAAAATTCTAAAATGATGATGTCAAATTGTCATTGGGACTGAAAGGGTTAACTTGGTTTTATTTTCTTAATATGTCATTTTTTTCTAGCCTCATTGAAGTTTTTGACAAAAAACTGCAAAAAAACATGCATAAAATTACCATATTAAAAAATATTTTGTATTATGCCAAATTTTACTTGCTATATATAGTTATTTCTTTCAAATACACACAAAAGTAATACCAAAGTTGTTTTCAAGTTCATATTTTGAAAAAAGTGGTCCGAACGTGTTGGTCCACCCTAAAAATCACAGATTTCTTATTCTTTATGAATACTAGTGGGAGTACTAAAGTCGGCGTGTTGTTTACAGAATTGAAAGTGGGATTGTATAAATGTTTATGAGATCTATTTATTTAGAAATGTGGATAAATGCCAACTTCTGAATGCTATGGTTATTCGTGAAACGTTTCAAACTTCTTAAGGGATTACTGAAGAAGTGTAATTTTAGCAAAAATTATTATTTTAAACAATTCTTAACACATTAACGACAGTTGGTAAGAAAATTTAATCTGCTAGTTTATCTAAGTAAAGCAAAATATAAGACAGATGAAGAACATTGTCCTGAATAATACATGTAGGACAAATTAACACGAACAACAAATTTTACAAACTTAAATTCAACAATTGTATGGCAATTGGTTAGTGTAGTGATTCGCTATGCACGCACAGGTCGGGGATCGAATTCCGGACTGGGCGAGGTTGACCCATCCTTTCATCCCTTGAGTGGGTCGATAAAATGGGTACCAATCGTGCTTGGTAACTAAACACTGGGAGTTCCGCGTGAGGCTGACCACCTTACCGGGACATATGCCTAGCACCCCAGAGCCCTAGGTCACGAAAGCTGAAATGGGCATGGCAGGTCTTGGCCCAGTAATGGGCTAAACAAAAAAAACAAAAAAAAATCAACAATTTTATCTGTAAATGAAGGTTAGGTTAGTTTGAATTATCGTACTATAGAGCTACACGAGATGTAAATGAAGGTGTTAATGGTCTTCAAAAAAGCATCGTTAATGGGTTTATCTCATCTCTCATCAACTGTTAAACGTCAATTTTAGCTTAAACACTACGTTTATATCGTAAAAAGTGGAAGGTATTATAATCGTTCAGTTCGTCTGTCTGCCTGACTTATAGTCACCCACTTTCATATCCCAAACTACAAATGTTACGGTCAAGTGTGATACGTCAAAAAATCCAGGGCATCGAAATTAGAATACATTGAACATTTCAGAAAAGAATTTGAATTCGAAGTACTTCAATTATTTAAAAAAAACTGCACAATTTAATGCTAATTTAAAAAGCATAAGAAGCCATTTTTATTAGAATTAAATCACCATTGCCATTCGCAACACTCGCTCGACAAACTTTAATTCTTTTAGACAATAAATTAAAATAAATTTATTTTTGCGACATCGATCAGTTTGAAATGAAGTCAAATATATTTCACTACGAGATTCTTTGTACGTTGATATGAAATCTTTTCATTCTATTAAAAAGCGAGGAATATCACATTTATTCTTTGAAATATAAATTAATTTTTGCAAACGATAAGTAATAATTATTGAATTTTCGAAATAAAATAAATGAAACTAGCCAAGTTTAGCATGTAAATGTTTAATATAGAATATTAATGCTGTGTTTGTCGCCTTTTTACCTGTTAAAAACAACTGTCGTGTGGAAGCGGGTAAAGTCACAGATTCTGTTACAAACCTACTTTTTTTCCAAATTTCTTTGTAAAACGTATTCTAACGTATATAATTGTTTGAAATATATATTTATATAAAGAATACACGCGTAGGATTTATTTCGGAAGGAAAGAGGTTTAACTTATGAAGGGCCCGTCCGTGGCCGAGTGGTTAAGGCATCAGCCTAGAGATTCAACCTTCTCAGGAGTGCGGGGGTTCGAATCCCACTTACTGCCAGTCATCCTATAAATCGGATCTGTGCTGGAAATAGTAGAAAATCCTCATCACGGATGGGCCCGAGTACACAGGGACAGACGTGCTCGTTAAATCTGTGGAGTCCAAAGTCCCGACGGCGTTAGCGTACGATGTCGCTCGAAGTTCCGTTGGGTGCCCGCTCAGGTGTCGACCTCGTCACTTGACCAGGGTTCTAAAATACGAGGCGTTATTGGCTGTGTTAAAGCTCCTGAAGGAGGCTAGAAATAGGCAGCCGGAAACGATTATCTTACCTAACTTATGAAGAAAAAAAATGTAAGCTAATGCTCTTACATCCTCCTTCAGCGTATTTATGTGTGCATAGCTCGCTGAACGCAAAACTTTTAAATGGATTTACAAACCAATAACGAAACAAAAACTATACAGAGTTACCATCAATCATACCCAGTGTCAACTGAACGTACCTATCCCCTTTTCAAGTATACAACGCTAAATTTTTCTTTCTTTTAAAGAATGTCCTGTAAAACCAAAACGAAAAATGTCCAGGAAATGTTTGAAGGAGTTATAAATCAATGTCCTCTTAAAGAGAACGGTTGATCATCAATTTGTGTTTTTAAATTAATCTTTTTTTCCAGAAACTCATTAAGTCCACGAAATATAGATTTCGAGAAATAAAACAAACTGTTTTAAAAGCATCTTTACATTAAAATTAATGGAAAAAATTAACAATATTTTGAGGGGTATGTAATATTACCACTTGAAAGAGTATTTGAAAACGCGCTATTTAAAATTAATTTTAAATATAAAAAATAATGCTTTTGACGGGCCTCTCATCAAATGTTAACGTTAATATTTAAACTCCTTGCAACACATACTATCAAGTACAGAATCTTTTGAAATAGACAGGGTGTCCGTAAAAGAATGCTCGAGTTCTGTTACCCTGGCCGCCTCGTACACCTGACATCACGCCTTGTGATTTTTTCCTTTGGGGCTTCGTAAAAGATCGGGTCTACGTTCCACCCCTACCCCACGATTTACCAACCTTGAAAGGTAGAATTGCACAGGCTGTTGCTTCCATTATTCCAAGACTTGCTGCAGACAGTATGGAAGAATTACATTTTCGTTTGGATATGTGCCGTATCACTAAAGGCGCACACATTGAGCACTTATAGGAACAACTAGGTTAGTTTTCCTCCATTGCCATGTATGATTTGTTATATTTAGTATAAAATAAACTCCTGTACACCATTTAAACTCGGACATTCTTTTACGGACACCCTGTATTTATATAAAGAATACACGCGTAGGATTTCTTTCAGAAGTGAAGAAGTTAAACTTATGAAGAAAAAAATGTAACCTAATGCTATTGCATCCCTCTACAGCGTATTTATGTGTGCATAGCTCGCTGAACGAGCAACTTGTAAATGGATTTACAAACCAATACCGAAAAAAAACTATCCAAAACTACCATCAATCATACCCAGTGTCAACTGAACATACTTAACCCCTTATTCAAGCATAAACCTATTTATATTTTCATTTTTTTTAAAGAGTGTCCAGCCGAAACGAAAATGTACAAGAGAGATATAAATCAATGTTCTTTTAAAGAGAATTGTTGATCTATTTGTGCTTTTAAATGTGTTTATGTATGCCGGGGTGATCGAATTTTATCAATTTGACAATCATGGCTGTAATTTGTAATTTCAGTTTACAACCCATTGACGTCAGGACAAATTAATGATTTAACGTACAAATTATCCATCCAAAGTGGAAATTCAAACATTTTTTTTTATAGTGTGACAAGTATTATTTCACATTCAGCCACGGCCTACTCAACTACTAAGGCCAAAGAAGCTCTCCCAAACACGCTCGGGGACAGAAATTTTGACGTCATAGTTCCGAGTGACTTTGTTCCGAAGATGAAGATAACCCGACTCGAAACCTGTTCGGAACCATTCGTTCGCGGCTGACCACATTTTTAGGGTTCCGAATGCGTCCGAACTAGTTTCTCGATCTTCGGCACTCGGAACAGTGACGTCAAAAATTCCGTTTACGCTCATGTTTGGGAAAGCTTCTCTGGCCTTGTTATTGAAGTTGGCCGAGATTCAGCCCTTTTCTGTCCATCGTCAAAAAAATTCTTTGTTTCAACAACTACATTTATTTACGCATGATAGAATTTCATATTACATAAAAACCACATTAGTTTCACTACCATGTTGAGTTGGTAAATGTATTGTACCGGTCCTACGCATACGGACTGCTCTAATACCAGCCTTCTAGATTAAAACAAACACTGTTTTAATAATTGTTAAAACTTGTACGTTAAAGCTTTTAATCAATTCCCAAATACTTCGATTTACATTGACCCTTTCCAGTTACTTCTGCACAAAAACTATAAATTACAAACACTATACATCTTAAATATTTGGAAAAACCTAAGATAAGACTTTTACATTCCCCCTTCAGCGTACTTATATGCACAGTGCTCGTTGAAAGCAAAACTTGTAAATGGGTTTTACAAACCAATACTGAAAAAAAAAACTATCCAAAGTTATCATCAATCATACCCAATGTCAACTAAACGTACTTCGCCCCCTTTTCAAGTATACACCGTTATATATTTTCATTTTTTAAGGAATGTCCAGCAAAACCGAAACGAAAATGTTCAGGGAAAAAGGGAATAAAATTTCTTTCTTATAATATAAATCAATGTTCTTTTAAAGAGAACTGTTGATCTTAAATTTGAGATTTGAAATAGATCTTTACGTATGGGGTGGTGACTGTTTTTTATTGGTTCGGTTTAACTTTAATTTTATTATTTATTGTTTTAGTTTATAAACTATAGTTAAACTCATAGTTTCCTTGCACAGAAGCCACGACCACGGGTGGAACTATAAAACGCCCGAAGCAATCAGATGAAGACAAAATAAAACGCCTGAAATTTCCTCTTCATGTGATTGCTCCACGCGCCTTATAGCTCCGCCCATGGTCGTGGCTTCTGTGCAAGGAAACTATGAGTTTAACTATATTGGGGTCATATAAATTTGAAATTCTTTCTATATATATGCAATTCCATGTCAGATATTCTCTCACTTTTAGAATTTTTCTGTCTATCGATTTTTTTTTTGTTCAAGCAGAACTTTTCTTCGGCAAAACTACAGTTATGTTTTGCCGCAGTCTACATCGAAGCACCAATTCATAGGATAAACAACTGATCCATTTTTTTTTAATGAAAACGCTTATTTGAAAAAAATTGCTCAGAATCTGTGAAATATTTAAGGTCTTTTAATGCACTATGATATATGCATAGATATCGTAGTTAAAGTATTAGATTGGCTGATCACGTGACCTCCAATGCTAACGACGGGACACGCATGTAGGCATTTTAAGAAGGCAAAATTGCCAGTGTTGCTGCCACTTGAAGAAGAAAAATTCTACGAAAAAAATACCATTTAATTCTAAAATTACAATAAAAATACTAGAAAAGTATTTCAAGTCACTAAAAAGATTCCAAAATGCCGCTAGTATTTTATGATATTTTTTTTTGTAATTTTAGAATTAAATTGTATTTTTTTCGTAGTATTTTTCTTCTTCAAGTGGCAGCAATACTGGCAATTATGCCCTCTTAAAATGCCTCCATGGTGCGTCCCGTCGTTAGCATTGGAGGTCACGTGATCAGTTAATCTAATGCTTTAACTACGATATCTATGGATATATGAGCTGTTAATTGGCGAAAAATTATAATGTGATATTTGAAAGCGTTTTTCTATGCTATTCTCCAGTTATTAAACGTAATTACACATTTTTTATTAACAGCGTTGTTTTAGGTGTGTTTAAAATCATTTATATGTTTCTTTAAAACGCTTTTTAGTGACTTTTTAAAAATATTTTGAAACGATTCTACATTAAACTAAACAAATTCACAAAACAATAAGTCTATTAGTCAGGTGTCTATTGTACTAATTTACGCTTAAATAATATACATGAAAAATTATATTCGATAATTTCTTAAAAATCTTTGCATCCATTTTTGAAACATTTTACTATTTCATGACTTTACTTAAGAGGGACTGTCAGTTCCATAGAGCTAATGTATTAGTTTTACAATCACAACTTCCGCAGAAGTATTGCTATGCCATGTTAGTTCTTTTTCTCCAGGTATGGGAATCAACATGACATCGAAATGACACAAATTTGAAACGAAAATATTATCTAGTTATTTAATAATATATTTTGTAAGTTTTAAAATGCCAAAAATATACAGCAGATGGCGACACTATTTTAAAACTTTATCAATTAAAAATTAAATAACCGGATGTTATTTTCTTTTAATTTTGTTTTAAATTGATGTTATGATGATTCCCATACCTGGTGAAAATGGGATAACATGGCAAAGCAATTCTTTTGCAAAAGTTGTGATTTCAAAACTAAAGCATTAGCTCTATGGGATTGACAGTATCTCTTAATACACAAGAAACATTACGTTCTATTATTTCTTAAACATCTTTTTGTCTCCATTTTAAAAAAGAAAAAGAAATTTCGAATAAAAAAAGAATAATCCACTGCGTATCGCTTGAATGAAAAAAAATGGCGGACCAGAACATTTATTTTTCTCAGCGTTTCGAATATGTTTGAGGACGTTTTTTGCAGTCGACTGTTGCTTGATGCGAAGAAAAAAAAAATAAGAAAGCTATTCGAATTTTGAGATGGATCGTTCAAAAGCGGGTGGAGATCAAAGATCCAGATACATCCCACCTGTCAATGCGTTCCATTCTGACATTCTATCGAATCTTTTTTATTGACAAAAGAAAGTTGTCAGTGCGAGAATATAAAAGAAAACTGAACTCAAATCGGTTTTCTATATTGAAAGAAGAAAAAAAACTGGTGATGTCTATCTTTTAAAGAAGGTTCCAAAGATATTATGCCGAATGCTAACACTTGCTTGTTTTTTTTATGCTGGCTATATTTTTTGTATTTGAAAGTGCTGCTGGATTCTGTTTGGAAAGTGCAAAGTAAAGAGTTTCACAAAAATATTTTTTTTAGGAAATCTGTTGTAGTTCTCATGGACGTTGTTGCTATTTCTTCGATTTTGAACTAAACGGCCCGTGCAGCCAAAAATGCCCGACGAATAATACCCCGTTTAGAGGGAGTGCACGTTAAATATACTTCAAAAGTCCTAACGCTGCGTACGATGTCGCCCTTAACGGTTGCGTTGGGTGCCTACTCAGGTGTCGGCTCGTCACTTGATTGTGGTTCTAAAATACGACGCCCGTCGCCAATAGCCCTCGTGTAAGCTCTAGTGCGACGATAATTCAAACTAAACAAAATCGATTTTGAACTCGATCATTAAAAAAAATATGTTGCCATTAAAAGGTATTCTTGAGGAAATTTTATCATAATTTGTTTTTTATGTACGGGAAAACTTGACTTTAACTTATGTAAGCTTGAATATTTTATAAATATGTTTAGATACTAAGTGGATTTTTAGATCACTTAGGTACTAGAATACGTATAGAAAATCAAAAAGATGGGAGAAACTTTAATAAAATAACTTTTTTTAATCAGTATTCTGTTTGTTATATTATTTTAAGTTGTAATTTTAAATACACAATTTTTAATGTACCATTATGAAAAAACTAGCTTCATAATTTAAATTTAAACTTAAATATACATAGATCTTTTTATGTAGGTAAAATTTAGAAACTTAAGGAAATGTGGGTTTTTTTAATCGCAATAGTAATTTTGATGTACTGTATTAGAGGAAAAAAATTTAAGAGTAAAGCATTTATCTACAATGTCCCTTTTAAATTAAATTATGTGTTTGATTTACATTAAATATTATTTAATAATCCCGAAACTTCATTTAGCCTTAAACTAAGTGTAGTTTATGAAACTTGAAAGCAAATTGTATAATAGAAAGTACTGAAAATTAGAAAGGATGGAAATGCGACAAATTTAACAATACGTTTAACAAAAGCTTTGTTGTCTATTAAGTGTGACATTTGCCGTTTGAGTCAGTTTCCACTCAACAAAAATATATTCAAAATAAAATTTATACCAACAAAAGGCACCTAACTTACTAAACCAGGACACAACATCATTTCAATAGACTTTAAAAATTGCATTTGATTAAAATACATACTTTGTAGACAATTGATACATACCATTGTATTACTACAAAGAATTACTATGCACCCAAGCTCAGTTCAAATTCCAAGTTAAAATAGTCTAACAAATAATGTAGACAATTTTCTATTACATACACTTGGCGACAAAACTAACTCCGCTTACGACGTGCAATGACAATGGGACTCGTTATAACGAGGGGATGCAAATTAGAACGCTCTATTCTTGATCACGATTTCGAACTATTTCATAAAATCTTACGTTGCATATTTCGAAGTTCCTCGAGAGAAATTATTTGTTATGCAGTTTCTCCCCTCTCCCCCTCCTTTTCGGAAGTTTTCAAAGAATTTCTTTGCATATTTTAGTGTTGTTTTGGGGGAGTCGAGTAGAAGTTTCTGAGAATGTTTAATTCGGTGTTTTGGGGGAGTGTACGTGTGTTGGTGGGTTTTTGTCGCCAAGATTCTGATTTCTCGGCAGAGTTCACAAAACTTAATACAAATGGTTTATGGACATGGGTTAGGATATTTTCTCGCTTGTGCAATTGACCTATTTACATTTAAGGTAACAGGGAACAAAACGACCAATCAAAATATCGAATTTTCATTTCAACTTTAGTTGCTGAATCGTGCCTTTACGAAAAAGCTTCTATGGTGCACATCTGAATAAGGGGCTCGAGTTTGCAAATTTCGTAGTTAATT
The DNA here is from genome assembly GCA_019343175.1 of Oedothorax gibbosus. Lineage (NCBI taxonomy): Eukaryota > Metazoa > Arthropoda > Arachnida > Araneae > Linyphiidae > Oedothorax > Oedothorax gibbosus. The sequence goes on along the minus strand of JAFNEN010000218.1, from coordinate 213,629 downwards.
TCAATATAACTTTGTTGCCAGCTTTAAATGTCATTATTCTAAAACACCGATTTTCAGCCTTAAGGTACACTTTTCTCTTTTCTATTTTACTAGAATGGTTAAAATTTGCTGTGATGTCGTATACATGTCTATTTAACACAGTGAACCAAATAATATATTAAGTGAGTAAAAATAAGACGATTTTTCTGATTTAAGAAATGCGCTAAAATTTCTATTTATGCTAATAACTTAAAATAATGAATGTTTTATCGTCAAACTTGAGGTTCATTGCGTTGAATAGACTTTTTTTCTGAATAGACTTTTTTATTTCTATAAAAAAATTATTTTTAGATACACGTAATAGTTGTGCTTGAAAGTGTACAGCTAAAAATCGATGTTTTAAAATAATGACGTATGAAGCTGGAAACAAAGTTATATTGACATTAACTACCACATTTGGGAACTCCAAAACCATGTTCAGGTGCGTATTATGTAAAAAAATTTCGTAAATATTCATTTCAGTGATTGAAAGTTAAAATGAAAATTTGATATTTTGAAGCTTCGACCCATTGTCCCCTTAACGATTCAATTATATGCTCCACTGCAATGCTACAAAAAGGCAGATTTTTAAAAATTGGTAAGTACTTTGACTTTCAATTTCCTAATATGATATCATATTTCCTAAATAAAAGTATTGTAATAGGGGTTGAAAATTCCAAATAGGAAATTTTGAGTTTTCTGCGCTTTTCGAAAGGAGCTGAAAAGTGTTGTTTTTTTTAACAATGAATACTGGTTCGTGTCTGTCTGTCTGAAACTAGTCTACAGCGTGCTGATTCCGAAAAGGTGTTTTTATAAAATTTTGAACATTGTTAAACCTGACGGTCTGTTCGTCTGCTTTCCCCACTCTAATTTAGTACACTAGTTTCTTATTTCTGTCGGATGTCATAAGAAAGTATTTGAGAAAATTGCGCAACACAAGGTGTAACTGCGATATAACTTTTTTGGTTATAAATGTAGTGAATTTTATTTTGTGTTTATAGTTACCATTAAGGGCATATAAAAACGCAAAATTGGTCATAATATCGATTTTTCAATTTTTACACTTTGTTATTCACAATATCTTTCTGAACATTTACTGAAAGTTTCATTATGATATCTTTCGTAGAAAAAAGTTATTAAATATTTTCTGGAGTCATTCCTATAAGTTTGAATACGTATTTCGTCTGCTTGCAACCTTTTTTCTCTGTTTCGCGTTTTTCAATTCTTGTGTGTAATAAATCCCCACAGCTTTTTTTGTTAATTAAGTTAGAGTTTTGACATTTTTAACCTGCGTTTTTATATATATGGTGCACAAAATAGTGCATGGAATAAGGTCTACTACGTATAGTTTTTTTTTAAATGTTGAATTCAATAATTTGTAATTTTTTTGTGATTTTCAGTATAAATGCATGTTACTTTTTAACTGTTACTCACATTTTAAAACCCATGCACAGTTCTTGAACAAATATTACTAAAAACAAACTATAAAACTTTAGTGAAGTTATTCTCAAAATTGAAAGAGGAGTAGCGTTTAAAAAAGTTCAAAATTTTGACTTTTTTTAAAATGAAAAACTACTTGTAACTATTTGTTTTTATTGCTAGAAAATGTTTATTTAGAGTAAACATTATATAAACCCACTATAATTTACAAGTTTATATTATTATTTCCAGAAATAATGTTTTGGGTACTGCATCCCGTCAAATGTGTATTGATTTATTGAGTAGTAATTGAAAGTCGTATAGTGTCACACTCCTAGTTTTTTCGTAAAAGTTTATTGTTTAAAATATAGACTATAATATGGTTACAACTGTTACAAGCTTAATTATCGACTAATTGATGGCTGCTCCAAACATTAGAAAATGGTAGCACAACTTGTATTTATAATAGAAGCAACTTTAAATTAAGTTACAATAGCATTAAAAGATTGTCAATTGCAATTACAAACATTAATTGCTTTCCATTGTTTAAAATAACAGTCTTTAAATAATGTCCAAACTTATTAATGTCCATAGCTATTTATTTAAACATTTAGATCGACACAACCGTTCTTTGTACTGTTGCATATTGTTGGCGACTTAAATTGCTAATTGTCATCACAAATATAATTTCAAAGTTCGAATAAATTACTGACTAAATCTGAATATGATTGTTTCAGGTGACGTATTTTCTTCCAGCTTTTATTCCGATCGGTTCTCTGATTGGTTCTCTGTTCCCTCATTGATTCCCCAATCAAGGCTCGAGAAAGAAGTTACCTACATTCAGTTATTTTTGTTGCCATTGAAGACCTAAAACATTATCATAGAAATTAAGATTTTGCAGTTATGTACAAAATATTAACTCCCATTCAAGTTCTGTCAGGTTCTAATGATTTGGTGACTTCATCGTTTGATTAAGGTGTACAACTATTAAAAACTCAATAACAGCTACGTTAAAGTTCATTTTAAATAAATTGAAATAGCATCGTAGGACTTGAAATCAAACGTGTAAATGCGTTTCGATGTGTATCAATGACAAAATAATACATTTCACTAAACAAATTCCGTTGGCGACAATTCATAGGATTGGCGAATAAACCCCGATAACTAGATTTAACCCGAAGGATTTAAAGGAATGCTAGCTTGATTTTGAAAAGGGATTATTTAAATTTAGTTGTTTATTCCGATTTGGAATGAATATCCAAGCTACTTGAAGTGTTCTCAAAAATTGTAAATTAGTTTTGTGATCATGGAAGTATTTGTCTTTAGATGTAAAGACATTATTTAAATGATAGGATTATTTGTATTAAGAAGAAAGGCATTTGAAGTTTTGCGAAAGTATGTAATTTCGATTATTAATTCTTGCAAAGGGTTGTTTTGTTTATGATTATTAACCTGCATTTGACTTGTTTTAATGGCACATATCAAATGGACTGACAATATATTAAGTAAAAGATAGTTTGGGGTGGGGACCAATTTGAATCACTGAATATTACAAGGGAAAAGTTCTGAATGTCCAAGTGACATTAGGTTCATTTATTTCCATTAGATATGGTGTTTAGAGTAAATATTTAACAATTGTTTACTAGTAGTAGAATTCTTTCTTGGTGTTTAGGTAGTATATTTGATGTTCAATCACTAAGTTGAGTTTTTATTCATGTAGTCTTGTTGGATTCATGCATGTTTCTAGAATGCATCACACTTATGAGGTGCACGTAATACGTCACATTCACTGAACTGACTTTGAAAAAGCATATATTATAATGGAAAAAACTGAGTTTGCAATATCAAACATAACCATTTGTGTCGGACTAAATACAAAAACATATACCTAAAGAAACCATATGTCCCTAAATAATTTCTAAACAGTTGCAACACCGAATAGGCTGAGGAAAGTTTGCCACTTTCCTCGCTGTAAATCACATAGCTTATAACAGCTGTCTACATTTTCCAACACCAAAGACACATCATAACAACTTAACCACTTAACGATCAGATAACTTTCAAGAAAGCGGTTATAAAAGTTCATATTTTGATCTTAATGTACACTCCAACCCGTATATATCACAGGAGAAGCCCCGTATATATCACAGATATATATCACTTCAGCATACACACTCATAGAAAGCGGCCACGAGGTCTGAAGCAGCGATTCCCTGATCAGCGAATGCCACTCATTACTGAAGTCGTACGTATTCTCAGACCCCGTCAGTCTCTTACGACGCACTTGCCGGATATTGTTCATCATCTTGTAAAATTGAACCTCAAACCGAACTGCTTTAGAATGTATTATGCAGTTCTGGAGAAACCTTTCAGTGATATAAGTTGGCAACTGTGTTTATATTTAGTTTGATAATAGTTCATATTTCAGGAGAACAAGTACCAAAAAAAATACATTCCCCAAATAATTGCTAAAAATTTGTAAACTGAATACACTCAGAAATTTTTTGTTGACTTTCAATACCAAAAATTGTGTGTTTTTTCCAGTTATTACAAGTTTTATTGAAACAACACAATACTGTAAATTTGCCATTCTCACATAATATGTGTGTTCAAACAGCATCAGTAGAACACAAGTTTTGTTTCTGAGTGTAGGCTGAAAAAAAGTCAGGTACTTTTTTTCTGTAAATCCCAGAGCTTATCTACATTTTCCCAACATTAAAGACAGTCCGTAACACCTCAAAACAAAACGTACAGAAATAAAACACACCCTTTAAATCCTCTCGCCGCTATTATGTCCTCCTCGCCATCTTCAGAATCGACACTCATAGAAAGCGACCACGAGGTCTGAAGCAGCGATTCCCTGATCAGCGAATGCCACTCATAACTGAAGTCGTACGTGTTCTCAGACCTCGTCAGTCTCTTACGACGCACTTGCCGGGTATTGTTCAGCATCTTGTAAAACTGAACCTCAAACAGAACTGTTTCAGAATGTATTATGCAGTTTTGGAGAAACCTTTCAGTGATATAAGTTGGCAACTGTGTTTATATTTAGTTTGATAATAGTTCATATTTCATGAGAACAGGTACCAAAAAAATACATTCCCCAAATAATTGCTAAAAATTTGTAATCCGAGTATACTCAGATTTTTTTGTTGACTTTCAATACCAAAAATTGTGTGTTTTTTCCAGTTATTACAAGTTTTATTGAAACAACACAATACTGTAAATTTGCCATTCTCACATAATATGTGTGTTCAAACAGCATCAGTAGAACACAAGTTTTGTTTCTGAGTGTAGGCTGAAAAAAATTCAGGTACTTTTTTTTTCTTCTCTTTTTTCCCAACACCAAAGACAGTCCGTAACACATCAAAACAAAACGTGCAGAAATAAAACTCACCCTTTAAATCCCCTCGCCGCTATTATGTCCTCTTCGCCATCCTCAGAATCGACACTCATAGAAAGCGGCCACGAAGTCTGAAGCAGCGATTCCCGAATCAGCGAATGCCAGCCGTAACTGAAGTCGTACGTGTTCTCAGACCTCGTCAGTCTCTTACGACGCACTTGCCGGATATTGTTCATCATCTTCATCTGTTCCTTGGACTTCCTGGAAAAACCGGATCGATAGAAAAAACTGGAGAGTATTTATTGTCTCCTGGAGTTTCAACAATGGCTCTTGAGAAGACAATGATGGCTTGATGTTGAGTGGTGATTGTCCATTCTATTGTTAGGTGAGTGGATGGGTTTTTTTAAGGGCTTGGATCTGGAATGGAAAGAATAAATGTGTGAGTCGTAGGAATGTTTTGTTGAAGTAGATATTAATGGGCGATTGGGAACAATTGCTAGTTAAAGAAAGTATCTCAATACGCTAGATTGTATTATGAATGAACACTTTTTATTTATAATGCGAAAGAGAAACATCGATGTTTACTAAAATAATAATTTTAAAAAATATTAAAAATACTGGGGTTTTTTTTAGAATATGGTTATTGTTTTTTTTAATTAAAAAAATATCATATTGAACATTTGCTGGTTAAGTGGTTCAAGAAGGCATCTTATTACTAATGAACTGTAACACTTTATATTAATAATGTGAAGGAGAAACATCAAAAATTAAAGAAGCAAGTTAAAAAATTAATATATTTTTTGGATAAGTGAACTCGTTTTTATTGAAAAAAAGTAGTTTTAAAAACATTTTCAATGGATAATTAATTCCTTAATTTTGATATATGTGTACATAGTTTTTAACAATGGAATTTATTTTTTTAAAATATATCTGGAATGGATAAAATGTACGAGTCGTAAGGGTATTTGTTGAAGTACACATGAATGAGAGAGGGAGACAATTGCTAGTTAAGGAAAGTATATTTAATTGCTAGGTAATGCTAATTAACTTAAGCACTTTATATTTACAATGTGACGGGGAAGAATTAATATTTAATGAAGCAAGTAAAAAAATAAAAATATATTGTTTTTTAGAATGCGTTAATTTTTTTTAAGGGGGACGAACCCCAAAAATTTTCTAAAATGACATTTCAATGTTTTTAGTGTTTCTTAAAATATGAACTTTTAGCTATTCAACGAAATCTTACATAAAAGCTTCGAGTACTGGAAGTATTTTTAATATATTTTTTTTAAACAAACGTTGTTTAGGTAAAATCCAGTCATGTTTTATAAGTAAAAAACCACTATAGTTTACTTTAAACGGCTATATTTCAAAACTTACTTTTTCAATGTGCATGTACCTTCTTCTCAAAATCTACTGTAATTATCAGCCTCAAAATTTTTTATACGTATTTAAGAAGTTAGTTTCTAAAAACCGCTGGAGGGATTTGACTATAAAATATCTTACTTTTTTTTTCTTTTTAATATTATTGATGTTTTTTATTTAAAAAAAAATATGTATATATAGTTTCACCTAAAAAATTATAATTCAAAAACTAAAAAAAAAAAAATGAAAATGCCTCCATTAAAGTATAGTTAAATATCCATTTAACAACTAGTAAACATTTCATTAAAAAGTATCGAATACATTCTGAGAAAAAGGTACATAAAAAAGGTCATTTTAACATGGGCTTCAATGGAGGGCTCCGGTCCCCCTTAATTTAAAAATAGGCAGTGTTAAAACATTATATGTATAATTAATTCCGAAATTTTAATATTTATATAAAAAAAAATTATAAATCAAAACCCGATGTTAAAAATTAATTGAATGGTCAAAATAAGTTAACACTAAAAATAGTAACACATACTATCATTCTCCTTATTAAATATTCCACGTACTATTTCTTATTTGTATTTCCCCTATATCTAAAATGGGCTGAGGCTAAATTGTATCAAACCATATCGTTTACTTCCGTGGCAAAAAACAAACAGAAATAAGCTTTTTAAATATAAGGAACTCGTATATCGTTAAAATATAGCTTTTATGAAATCTCCCCACAAGTCCGTTTAAACATAAAGTCCTATTAATCAGAACACAATATTACAAATCCCTATTTAATACCTCAAAATATAGTATGTCATGCCTTTTAATCAATTTTATCTCCCTATCACGAAACAATTAATTGAATTCTATAAAATAAATTATTACTAAACAACTCTTGGAGAGAAAGGAAAATAAAATATTTTTAATTAAGAAGAATTACCTAAACCCCGGGAGGTTTTATGTATTTAATTAAACCTAATTCAAGTTTTTATGATAAAAAAAGAATAGTATTAATTCACTTTACCTTACGTAGAAAAAATTGTTTTATTTAAATCTATAGCGTTGTACATGAGTTATTATTATTCGTAACTACAGAATTACGTTTGATGAAAGCGGATTACAATTTGAAGGAAATGTCTGAAAAGGGAAATTAAACTGTGAGCAGTTAAGAGGGACTGACAGTCCCATAGAGCTAATGCATTAGTTTTTAAATCATAATTTTTGCAAAAGAATTGCTTTGCCATGTTATCCCATTTTCACCAGGTATGGGAATCATCATAACATCAATTTAAAACAAAATTGAAAAGAAAATAACATCCGGTTATTTAATTATTAATTGATAAAGTTTTAAAATAGTGTCGCCATCTGCTGTAATTTGTGGCATTTTAAAACTAAAAAAAATATAATTTAATAACTAGATAACAGTTTCGTTTCAAAATTTATTTCATTTCGATGTTATGTTCATTCTCAAACCTGGGACAAAAGGGCTAACATGGCAAAGCAATACTTGTGAGGAAGTTATGATTAGAAAACTAATGCATTAGCTCTATGGGACTGACAATCCCTCTTAAAGTGATTTATATTTTTTACTTTAAAATAAATATAAACATATTGCAAATATTAAATATTATTTTTCAAAGATTTATTAGTTTTAAACATTTTACTCTATTCTAAACATTTTACTTCAGTTTACTCTAATATTGAAATAAATATTAAGAGAAGTGTATTATCCTTAGAAAAATAAGTTATCTTTCTTTATGTTTTCTTTTCTTCAGAGAATACACTCTTACGTTTATAGATTTGCAACACTCGAAATTTAGAAAAAAAAACTTTTACAGTCATAGAAAATAAAATAGCTTAAAACTTCCGAAAAAATTGGGGGAAAAAACCAATATATATCGCTTTTATCGATATTCTTTGAAAGTATTATGAGACAGGATTCTTAAACAACAATTTAATTAACAAAACTATTTTTAAAAATTGCACCTTTTAGCAGCAGTGTACAATTACATTTCTATAACAGTAAAAAAAACTAGATTAATTATTAAATCACATAATATTTATTAATGATAAAATATCGGCATTTTAGCTAGCAAGGAAAATATAATTTATTCTCTAATAATTATTTTAAACTAGGAACATTGTAAAGAAAAAAAATACAATAAAAATCTTGAGCTCACTACATCAACCATAAAGTTCTTACATAACCATGTCATTTTTTCAAATCAAATCAAATAAAAGGACAACCAATAAAATATTTTCCTTTAATTAGAATTATAAAAAACATTTCTGTTCGTTTTTTTTATGAGTTATCAATATTTTTTTAGAGTAAAAAAACCAGTTGTGTTTATTGATTAAACATTCATTTCTCATCAATCTTCGCATTTTTATACAATAAAATTATTGATATGATAGATTATTCCAAAAAACACGTTTCTTGCGAAGTATTTTGACATTTGGTTTTGAAAAAATTGTAACTACTGAGTTTAGACACATAATCGATTAGAATAATATATCGTTACTTTTTATGCTAAGAATATATTGAGATCATTAAGATCTAACTCAACTCAATCAAAAAATTCCTTTTTTTAATTTTTTTTTTAAAGGTTTACTCCTATTATATTTTTTTATTTGTTAAAGCTATTTTTTGCTGTTGAATCGTAGCAGTGTGTAAAGCATGGCAAGTTATACTATCGATTTTTTTTTTGTTGCTTTGTATAATGTTTTGATAATAGTTACTTATTAAACCCTAAACTGCTGTATACTCAATCCAGAGGATAACTATCAGATTTCAAATTCGAAGGAAATTAAATCAGTTATTTAAGTTTAAGCTGCCTTTAGAGCTATACTTAGACTACGGTTGAGTTAAGAAAAAATATAGCGTTTTAAATTAAAATTTTCCACAAAAATGACTAAAGGAAATATTAAACAATAATATATATATATATATATATATATATATATATATATATATATATATATATATATATATATATATATATATATATATATATATATATATATATATATATATATATATATATATATATATATATATATATATATATATATATATATATATATATATATATATATATATATATATATATAAAATATATTATATATATATATATATAAAATATATATATATATATATATATATATATATATATATATTTGTTTGTTCCATTTTTAGAGAAAATTCGAATTTTCTGAAAAAAATACACCACTTTCGCTCAAATCCGATCATTTTTTCTCTTACCTGATGCCATCGGCTGAAAAAATTAAATAAAACTTTTAACGAAAACCTTTAAAATTCAAAATGTTTATTATATTCTTTTTTATTCTTTTGCCATTACTTTCAGAAACTAAATTCATTATTTGAAAAATAATTGACACGTTTCAAGTGACGTAATTCCGCCAGTCTTCATTCCCGGATTTTATTGTGGGTTTATTTGATGATTTTTTCATTGATTTTCTGTTGTCTGCATGTATGCATATTTAAGCAATAAATGTATAGTTAAGCTATTACTGAACTATGATGGTTAATAAAGGCCATCGCACTAGAGCTATTAGTGTGTTATGTCTTTATATTTTCGCCAAATACGTTGCCAAACTCGCCAAATTATTAACTAAAATTCGCCAAATAGGCAATTTCTTTTATGAATAATTCATAAGCTGGTCGGTTGTTCGAAGGTCATTGTGTTTGAGCTGTATAATGGGTGTGGGTAGCTATATCTATTTTCTCGCCAAATTATTTCCCAAAACGCGCCAAATGAGCTAAAAGGTTATATATATTTATGAGGTAATTGTGATGGCATTTATGAGTGCATTTTACAGCGTATTTTTCATTTTGGAATTCTAAGGCAATGAAACTGGATTTTATAATTTATAACGAGCGGAAACAATAATAAGTTTATGATCCTATAACCGGTTATATGGTACACATATTTGGAATCTATTTGAGATACTTTTATTCCGTGCGAAGAACGGGTATAAATTTGCTAGTATATATATAAGCCGAGGTAACTCATCTTTACCTTGAGGATCGTTTTGGTTGACTGTGAGTTACTGAGGCCTTTACATAACCTTTGTTTACAAGTACCACTCGTTTATTTGTTGTTGCAAAGAAAGCAGTAAACAACATTAATTTTTTAAAGGTATTTTGCATTAATACAATTTTAGAACAATTTATCACAAAAAAATATGGCATGATCTTGCATGAATCGCACCAAAAACTATTTGTAGTGCTTTTTTATGAAATTGACTTGCCCCTCAGCAAACGTTAAACTTTAATTTAAAAAATACATGCAAAACATTCTTTATAATATTTTCCCTTCCAAAAATATGTTTAGATGAAGAATGCGGATGCATGATATATCTGAGATTGGTGGCATCATTTTTTTAACCATTTATAACCATTCTGGTGCACGGCCAACTTCAATAACAAGGCCAGAGAAGCTCTCCCAAACATGAGCGTAGACGGAAATTTTGACGTCACTGTTCCCAGTGCCGAAGATCGAGAAGCCAGGTCGGACGCATTCGGAACCCTAAAATTGTGGTCAGCCGTGATCGAGTGGTTCCGAACAGGTTTCGAGACAGGTTGTCTTCATCTTCGGAACAACGTCACTCGGAACAATGACGTCAAAATTTCCGTCCCCGAGCTTGTTTTGGAAAAGCTTCTTCGGCCTTGGTAGTTGAGTAGGCCGTTATTGGTGGTATATTTTTAACCATGCATTAAAATTTAAAACGTGTAAAACGTATTTAAAGATTTGTTTCAAATAGTGTCAAACTAGTTTGAGATATGCATGAAATAATTGATGGATGTTAAGTTGTTGTTTGTAATAACATTATGAATATAACGCAATGTTTGTCTCAATAAATACTAAGAAAAATTTATTCCTAGCTATAAGGAAGTACTGTCGAAGCGTATTGGTTTTTCATTGAGAACAATTATAAGAAATAAAAAAAATAATTATCATTTATGATATATAATTAGTAACTGCAAAATAATCGAAAAATGTCAGTGAATGAGGGATTTTTCTGAACTAAATGCACTGTTATTGGTTATCACCTAGTAAAAAAATAAAAATTATGTTTATGTAACGAATATTTTTAATTGTTAGAAATATTTGATACTAGCAAATAAATACCCGTTCTTCGCACGGATTAAAAGAATATCAAATCGATCCAAGTTTATGTGTCATTTAATTTGCTATAGGTTAATAAGCTTTGCCTTTGTTCCCGTTCATTATAAAGAATAAAATGACGTTACTTATATTGCTTTAAAATTCCAAAATAAAAATACATCACTTTAAAATGCACATCCTCATATCACAAAAATCTTCCTCAATATGAACACACTGTCATCGCAATTTTCCTCATAAATTCAAAATTAACCATAATTGTATATCAATGTTATTTCACGACAAAACCTCCATTATGTTTTTTTTAAACAAAAAACATTTAGCTCATTGGCACGTTCAATTATTTTCAAATCATTAATTTAGTTTCTGAAGGTAATGGAAAGAAAATAAAAGCAATTTCAATTTTAATTAATTTTTTTGTTCACTTTAATTTCTTCTGTCAAATGGCAATACGAAAGGGAAACATGATCGGATTTGAGCGAAAGTGGTGTATTTTTTTTTTCAGAAAATTCGAATTTTCTCTAAAAATGGAACACATATGAAAAAACTAAACCTCAGGTGCACACGTTGGTATTAAAAGGAATCTATTTTAAAAATTTCGAATTTCTGAGGGAAGTATAAGTAGGTCTTTTACGATCCACAGACATACAGACACACAGACAGACTCTTTCTTTTATTGTTATAGATTGTTAGAAATATTTAATATAGCTTTGCATTTAAAAATTATAATCAGAGTTTTTTAAACAGCTCCCTGTTAGATAAAAAATATGTATACCAATAAACTAAGCCGAATTCATAAAATATCGAATGGTTTAAATTGATAAATGTTCAATTTTTTCATCATGTGTATTGTAATGTGCTTTAAAAAATGAGACAAAACCTTAAAATAAAAATCGAAATAAGATTTTTTTTGCATCAAAAACTTTGTAAGAAACAACCCTATAAAACATTTTAAAAAAACGTTCAAAAAAATACATTTAAAAAAAATAACTTTCACACAAAATAAGTGAATCTCAAAAAGTAGAGACTTTAGAGAAAAATCTGATTTGGTATTTGGAACAAGAGACTTAAATCTATCTAAAATCAGTTCTAATAAATTTAAAGTCGGTTCTAAATCTTAGGCATTAAAACAGCTGTTACTTTGCGTAATCATCATACATATCACATATTCACTGTTTACTCATATTAAAAGCTTAAACCCCAAGCATTAATAATACCCCACCAGATTAATAGGTGTTAAAGAATTCCCCCAGAAAATAATCGATATTTCGTGGTTTGTCAGATCCCAACAATAAATAAATCGATTAATGTATTCGCATTCGATTATTCAAACCATGAATATTTTCAGAATAGAATAAGAGATTGCATTGGCGCTAAAATCTCTTTCTGTTGGAATGTTTGCGTCAAATTGCATTATACCATTAGTTTGAATGAAATATTAACAGTGTCTGAAGTAATTTGTTCAGTTTATGAAGGAGATAATTTTGAAATATTGCGTTCAAAATTTATTTGAGGTCGGATACATTATTGTTATTTTTAAATTGAGTTTGAGTTAAAAAATAACTTATTTAAAATTAATTTGACGTGGAACTCTCAATTTTAATATTAGTGCATTACTTAATTGATTGAAATCTTTCAGCTAAATAATTCGTTAAGTTATATTTTAAAAGAAGTTATACAATTTTATCTCTTGCATTTTATGCATATTAAACAAGTTATTCAGTGTTACACTAAATGATTTAAATATTATTAAATTCAAGTAATAGTTAACAGATCATTTTATAAGTATATTTCGCATAATTTATATCCGAGAGAGGTACTTAATTAAATACTTAAGTACGTGATTGGTTAAAATTCTTAAACTTAAAGTAATTTTAACTTCATACTCATAATAATTTATTACAAAACTAATTTTTGTTATCAAACAGTTAAATTTGTATTTACTTTTCTTCAAAGAAAAAAAATTAGCATTTAATCAAGATGAAGCAATTCGTAGAAACATTCTGTGATAGATAAAATATACATCAATTATGTAAATGTTAAATTTTCTAGAGATACTTTTTTACTTAAGTGCAAATAACATGACTTAATAATGAAAATCACTTGCAATATTTACATTCCTTTAAATCTTAGAATCTAGCTTTAATAAACCCCACGGATAAATTGTTCTAAAGGAATTCCTAAGAAATTAATAGATTTTTCGTGGTTTGTCAGATACCAACATTAAATAAATCGATTATTTTTGGCACTTGATTATTCAAACAATAAATATTTTTAAGGATAAGTTATTATTTTTCGAGATGAAATATCTTTATGTTAGAAAATGTGTGTCAAATGGCATTAAAGTATTTGAATAAAATATCAGTTGTGTCTGAAGTCATTAATTCAGATGCTGAATTATGTTTTTGAAATGTTTTATTGGAAATTTATTTGGTGTAGGATTTTATTTAGCTTTTGGATGGTGTTTTGTCGTACAGTCCCTGGACAAATTATTAGACGCACTGCAAGATTTCATGTAAAATATTAATTACCGGGTGATATTGTACCGTTTTATTCTTTTAAATTGATTTGTTTTTATTTTTAAATTATCCAATCAATTACCGATTTATTTGACATGAATAACACAGCATTAATTTAGAAAAGCATAAGTTTATTAAGTTTTAAAGAAAAGTGAAATTAATGTTAGTAAAAGTCAATATTTAGTTCAGCCACCTTTAGCATCAAAGTTTTAATTCTGCGCGGCATGCTATCAATACAAGACTGTACTGTCTCCTGCATTTGAGGAGGATGATTCCACACATAAATAATCTTATAATAAATAATTAATATAAATTAATCCTAATCATAATTAATCATAATTATCTTTAAATAAATACAAAAGTGCAGTCTACAACAATTCTTTTAAATAAAAATTAATAATATTGTAGTTTAAATATATCATTATTGCATAAAAACTCTTAAGAAACATAAAATTACTAAAAAAAATACAGTCCGTCTAATAATTTTGTCCTTTGACTGTAATGTTTAGTTCTGACAGGGTAAACGAATAGTTTTATTAATGTGTGGTTTTCTTTCAACTCAAACAGTAATTATTAATTTTTGCCTTCATAAAAACATTAAAGCTTTTCATGACATTTAGATAGTTCAAAGTTAGTAGCATTTGTACAGTACTGCGTCAAAGATATTTGGGATTGAAATAAAATAATAAGTTTATATAACGGCTGTCATGCAATTCTTAGAAAAGTATATATAGTGGCCATTGATGAACAATTATAATTTTACTGTTTTATTAATTAAAATATAGTTAATCACATCAATAAAGAAATTTAAACATTTAGTTTTTCCATTATCAAAAAGTAATTTTTATTATGTGTTTAATCACGGCCAACTACTAAGGCCGAAGAAGCTTTCCCAAACAAGCTCTGGGACGAAAATTTGGACGTCATAGTTCCGAGTGACGTTGTTCCGAAGATAATGACAACCTGTCTCGAAACCTGTTCGGAACCACTCGATCACGTCTGACCACAATTTTAGGGTTCCGAATGCGTCCGAACTGGTTTCTCGATCTTCGGCACTAGTAACAGTGACGTCAAAATTTCCGTCTACGCTCATGTTTGAGAGAGCTCCTCTGGCCTTGTTATTAAAGTAGGCCGTGGTTTAATACATTTTCGATTTAATTAGAATAACAAATTACATACATTTTTTTTAAAAAATCCATAACTGATGTGCATTATGTTTCTGTTAATTAATTTGGAGTACATATTAAGCAATACAAATATTTGAAAATTAGATATTATATGTGATAGCTTAAATGGGAAAAATTCTACAGTTTAAACTTGAATTTTTCCTATATCCAGAGTTTACTGTTAAATTTTTTAAAATGAGTTTGAAACAGAAATAATTCAAATTTGACACTTAAAATAAAAAAACGAAAAAATCTTAATAAATTGAATAGACCCATTACTTAATACACTGCTCGAAACAATTAGGGGAGCACTTTGCGTACTTTTGTTAACCCTTTCGGTTCCAACGTTTTGTTTTTTTATTCTAAAAATCTAAAAATTGTGAAATAGATTCATTATACATCCAGAATGAAATAGTAAAAAGCAGGGGGTGGATCTCAATTTTTAAACTAAATTTTAAGGGGGAAAATTGAAATCATAACTTTTGAATAAATTATAACAATAATTTTTTCATAACTTTATTTGTTAAAAAAAGTTAAAATCCATTTTTAAACATCTAAGAATGCAAGCATGACTAATTTATGGTCAATTTATATCAACTTGTTTTGGTGGTGAATTTTATTTTACCATGTTTTTCATATTTTCATTTAATTAAAACAAACATTATTTAATTCTTCAAACGGCATGATTCTTCCATATATCGATAAATAAGGGCAAGTTCAACTTAGTGAGGAAAAAAAAATCACAAGCTGATGATTCCAAATGGAATCATTAGGGGTGAAAAGGTTTAAACCATGAATTCTCCTAATTCTTTTGAGCAGTGTACTTGACGAAAATGCGTTCTAAGCAAGTTTAGAACCTGAATGTCTGATGAGAAAATAATCGGAAATCTCAACACGCTTCATTAAAAGAGAATAGAGCAATTTTGGACTTTGGCCAAAGTTTCAGTCGGATTTCCAGCGACTCTGAATGACAGCTTGTTTGTGTATTTATTTGTGCTTAAAAACTAAATATCTAAAAGTTTTGGCACGTCACGTTCTAATGTTATAAAGTTTAAAGTAAGATAGAGATATTTAACGCAAGAAATTGAAGCCGTAAAGAAAATTAGTTGATGTTAAGGACCAAAACAAAAACTTCACTAAGCACATAGAGTTAGGAAGGAGAGGTAGAGGAGTCTATGAGTTCAAATGGTTTGAAGCAGGGCTGTCAGGTTTTTCGAGCTACTGCGCATCACATACTGGCACTGAGGTATCCCAAGATGCACCACTCTAGCGGTGTTTTAAGCTACTGCGCATAACATAGTGACCGAAACTGGCACTGAGGTATCCCAAGATGCACCGCTCTAGCCTGCTTCATTTGTGCGCTACTGCGCATATACATGGACCTCTCTATTCTCTTTCTTAACTCTATGACTAAGCACAATCAGCCGAACGGTTGTTCCTCCCGCCAATCTCAAAATGACGCCAAGGGCTGAACGGCAGTTATGTATGTATATACTTTAAACATTTCGGACATCCCCCTCAAAAATATTTAATCACGAAAATGAATTTAAAATAATAAATAATTAAAATAACGAGGGGTACTTAAAAAATTACTTTAACAAATATATGATCGCAATACATTTATATAAAGGTATAAATGGTGATTAATATGGACACCAACCTCAAACAGCGCAATTTTTTTTTTAAGGCAGCGGAACTTAAATTATACTATTTATAATATCCAAGAAGTTTTAAACAAGAGATTGGCATTCTTGTATATCACAGCTTTTTAAGCGACAACTTTCATAATAACTTGTTATAAAATAAATGCATTAGGTTTTTTTTTTAGATTGGCGCTTGTTTACTTTTCCAAAGTTTTTTTTTTTTGTTAGGGATCAATGAAATTTTCCTAGAAATTATCTCATTAGCCTACTTTCATTTTTTGAAGAAATAAAAAAAAACAAATAGTAACCCGATAAATACCCTTACGATTAAATTGCATTATACAATTTAAAGATAATTAAACTTTTTTAGTAAAGAGGCTTTCGGTTTTGGTAATTAAATCAGTTTTAAATATTAAAACTAACTCTAAATACTCTGAATTACGCAAAACATTTGGTTTTGTACTGAACTATGAAGATAGTAAAAAACTATTTATGGGGACGCGGTACCCAAAATTTAGGGCTGCTCAGAAAATAATTAAACATGCTCGAATGCTGTGATCTAAGGATATCGCAAAAAACGGAATCCTTTATAATGGTGGAGGTTTATTTAAAATGATACAGTGATAAGGTAAAATGGTTTTGGGAAATGTTATGTTGATTTTTTATATTTTTAATTTTTTCAGCTTGTGAATGGTTAAAACTCTAAGGCTTTTAGGTAAATTAATGTAGAGCTCCAAAATTTTTTTCTTGTGTTGAAACATATGCGTTTAACAAAAGTTGGTATTGGATAAGGTCTAGTGGGAAGAGATTTTTTTTTTTAAAAACGATAAAGTTGAAAATTTACAAAAAATCTTATTTTTTGCAATTTTTATACATAAAGCTACATAACTGTTTTTGTTTAACTGATAGCTCATACCAACTGTTATTAATAGATGTTGTGGGAACATTTTTCAAAAAAATCCATTAAAAAAATTCTTTAAATTGTAGGAGGAGTAGCATTTGAAAAAACGTTAAAATTTTTTAAAAAAACCTTACGTTTCAATAGTTATCATTTTTTTGTATATGTTTATTGAATGTTAGTTCTTTGTAAAAATAGTGTAATTTGAATGCTAGCGATACAAATACTAGATTTAATTTTTTGGGTACCGCGTCCCCTTAAGAAAACAAAAAGTATTCCAAATATTTAAAAAGAGAAGTTGGGAAAGTCGGAGTCAATTTAAGAGAAAAGCTTCCAGTGTCAGCATAGCACAAGTTAATGCGTTGTCACTTTTCTTTACATGGGCAATATGTTAGAACAAAATATAGTTAGACACATCTCGTGTTGGTGCTTGTCTCGCTAGTTCAAATGTTTTTCTAAAGCCTGGTTAAGGGGATACAGTACCCACAAATTGGTCAAAATATCGATTTTTCAGTTTTTACTTCTATTGTTCCCAATATCTTTCTGAACATATACTGAAAGTTTCATAATGATGTCTTTTGTAGAAAAGTTATTAAATATTTTCTGGAGTCATTCCTATAAGTTTGAATACGTATTTCGTCTGCTTGCAACCTTTTTTCTCTGTTTCGCGTTTTTCAATTCTTGTGTTTAATAAATCCCTAAGACTTTTTTGCTAATTAAGTCAGAATTTTGAAATTTTTAACCTGTGTTCTTATATATATATGGTGCGTTTTAAAAAAGTTCAAAATTTTGACTTTTTTTATATGATAAATGAAAAACTACTTGTAAATATTTGTTTTTATTGCTAGAAAATGTTTATTTAGAGTGAACATTGTATAAACCACTATAATTTACAAGTTTATGTTATTATTTCTAGAAATAATGTTTTGGGTACCGTATCCCCTTAAGATAAAATTCCCTAACTGGTAAAAAATATATTGTCCCCCAAACTCTAGAATAAATGTGTTACCTAAATTTTTAGATAGTATACAGACTAGGGGTAAAAATTAAAAATTATATAAATTTGCGCTTAACTCTAAAATGTCACACGTTTGTTTATCAAATCCATCCGTTCTAATTAAATTCCGTTCTCACGACATACAGTCACAAGAACTACTTAGCCTAATAGCGTTTTAACAGAGAAGAAAATTACATCTAATAAGTACCAGTGAAACAATAATTTTAACGGGTACTACACAATAAGTTTTACATCATTTGTAAATTTACTGCACAAGGTGATTTTTGACCAAAACACTGATGATAAATAACGTTTTTTTTTCATATCCTATATATAAATTAAAGTCCCATTTTTTGGTTGTGACGGCATCACGCCTGGACCAATTTTTCACTAATTCTTTTTTCGTTGTGTTTGTTATTGTCAGGAGAAGGTTCTTAATGAATGAGTTATTCGAAATTCGAACCCGAACTGGTGTAGGAGTGCAAAACGTGAGCCGATTTCTCCATAGGAATATCATTGTAAGATTAGGCGAATGAAAATTAAGTATAAGCACGTCAGAGCACGTGAGTTTAAGTTGTAGGATTTTATTTGAATATCATTATTTTATTTATTGAATTGAAATCTTTTGATTTTTTTTGTTTCCGAATTTAATTTAATTGATTTTTATAAATGGTAAGAAGTGAAGATATTGCTACAATGTATCATGGCAGTAAAGGCGATTACTATTCTAGATCTGATGAATACTTCTACGAAACGTTAATTCCCTCTACGTATAGCGTAAAAACTTTATGTTTATGAAACTGTCAATTTTGTACAGCTATGATATGGCCAATTGAATGTGGCATTGGCGGCTTTTGGCGAAGTTAAAAATTTAGCGTAGGGTAGCTATTCCCATCCAGTTGTATGGGTTAGTTTGAATTATCGTCGCACTAGAGCTATACAAGAGAGATATTGGCCACCGGCGTCTTTATTTAGAACCACAGTCATATGACGAGATAACACCTGATTAGGCATGCAATGCAACTTTTACATCGTACGCAGCGTCGGGCCTTTGAAAAATATTTAACGTGCACTCCCACCACATGGGGTATTATTCTTTGGACATTTTTGGCTGCATTTGCCAAGGATCGATGGATTTTTCGATCAACCTTCAATTAGAATTCAGTATTCATAGTAAAGACAAGACAACGTCTGTCGGGTCAGCTAGTTGTAGATTAAATTGCGCACTATTTTCTCTACAAATAGATTAACTCCGCAATGTGGAAAAAACATCGTTGTTAATTGTTTGCAATGTACATCCTACAACTAAAAATTAATTATCTAAACTTGATTTGAGTTGTTTAAATACGAAAAGCTAAAGTGTTTGTTTACAAACAAACTATAAATCAACCAAGTGCAGACAATGCAATGTACATAGTACTTTTTCTACAAATATTCGGGGGAAAATGTGATATACAGTCCCTGGACAAATTATTAGACACACTGCTAGATTTCATGTATCAATCAATGATGAACAATATACCTTTAGAAGGCCATTTGTGTTCCTAAACTTAAGCTATTGAATAGAAAATACTATCTGCTATACTTAATACATATATCGACCTCTTTTTTAATGATATGGCATTCTTTGGTATGTTTTCATCATTACTAAAAAAATACAGTGCGTCTAATATTTTGTCCAGGGACTGTAGAAAAGCAGTAATATTCCCCATGCTATCATCCACCCTATATAATAGATGAGCAAGCTGTTATAATATAACACTTTTCTTCAGCACGTCAACTCACATTAAAATGAAAGGCTGTCTGCTGAAAAATGGCATGAAAGTTCGCTTTTAAATTTCTTTCTTTAAAAAATGCATTTTATTTTCGGGACAGGCACACGTCAGGATGAGTGAATAAAATATTAAGTATTTGTGACACATTACAGTCCCTGGACAAATTATTAGACGCACTGTATTTTTTTTAGTAATTTTATGTTTCTTAAGAGTTTTCATGTAATAATATATGGTATATTTAAACTACAATATTATTGATTTTTATTTAAAAAATTTGTTTTAGACTACATATTTGTATTTACAATTTTGTATTCGGTACAATATCACCCGGTAATTAATATTTTACATGAAATCTTGCAGTGCGTCGAATAATTCATCCCAGGGACTGTATATTTTTTAGCTATATTATCAATACATGTTTAAAAAATAGAAAACCATTAGCATTTTGTTGGAGTAGAACGTAGCATAATATTTAATACGTTATTTTTTTTTAATCTTGAGATGCTACTATATTGGAGTTAAAACTAAGGGTTTTAAATATCATATGGCTTATTTCAATTATCACTCAATAATAAATATTTTATGTGCTTGTTTCAGCTGTCATTTCGGCACGTGCGCACTTTTTTAAAATCCTATTGGTTCTGTCCGACTTAAAAACATTGTCACATGTTCTAAGTTTTTAGAGTCCATAGAGACCTTTAAACAAACCTTTGCTTAATTTTTTTTTTTAAAAATCTGTATTTCCGCCCCCCCCCCCTTGTACCCCCGCACTACCTCCACTACCTTAACTTCCATAACAGGTAATTAAAAGTAAAAAATACTAAAATGTAGTCAAACTTTATTAATAATACATTGCAGATGTTATTTTATCGAATTTACGTGATAAGAATTGCATATTTTACAACATTGCATATTTTACAGTAAGATGAAACACATTTATCCAAAATAAAACCGTACATAAGAAATATGTTTTAAACGACTTACAAAACAAACATTCTAAAAAAAATTAGCCCTTGGCGAATTTGATTTAGTTCTCATCCCATGGGACCCAAAACATTTTTTTACTTTATTTTCTGTCGCCAACGATTCACAAAAGAGCCGCTTGGCGTGAAATATGACGTCATAGTGGATAGGTGCCTAGGGCATTGGGATGATAAGTAGACTTGGTAATATATATTTCTATAGAAAAAAAATATAATAACAAGTAGGACCCTAGGCGCATTGACAAGTTTAGTAATACGTCCGGCGCTAAATAAAATACTTCGAGTGTGTATCTTTTATATTTTCGGGTTTTGTATGTCTTCTTTTTCGATATAAATTCCTCTAGGGGTTGGGCCTTGCGTAAAATGTGATTTTAATGCATTTTAAAATAATGGATTTTTTGTTTCTACAAATTGGGTATTATGTTCTCGGCCCTTATTAAGTTTTGGCTCTAGTCTGCGAAAAATAGTGTTAGTGTTTCATTTTTAAACTACGGCAGTATTCCATGCTATTCTAGTTTTGGAATTATTTTTTTTATTTATTTTAGTATTAAAATTTTGATTTATTTTAGTATTACGATTTTTATTTATTTTATTATTGTTATTTTTTAAATTCATTTTAGAAAGTATATGTATTTTTATGTATACTATCCTTGTGACAGCATTCCCTTCATATCTTAAATTTTGTTTAAGCAAATATAATTCTTTTCGCACAAATTTAAGCGCACTAAATTTCTTTTTATATAGAAATACATTACGCAATGTTATAATGAAAACTAATACTTTGAAATAACAATAAATATTAATTAGTTACAAGTTATTTAACTAGTTTTTCAAGTCAAATTTATAAAAGTAATACCAGTTTTCATTTGATACAATATTTTTATTTTGTTTTGGAGACTTGTGTGACTGCATTTGTTATAAATTTTTCTTGTGTTTGATGCTAGAATCATTCGATTTTAAGGGGACACGGTACCGCTTTCAAAAAAATCTTTAATTTTGACATATTCACTATAAAAATGAATTTTATTACTTCAATCTGTATTTAAAAACAATATATGACAAGAAAAATTTAAAAATTATTTAATTTTTTAAATTATTTAAATAAAAATATTTTTTTTATACTTTTTTAAAATGCTAAGGCTTTTTCAAATACAAACATTTTAACCCAATTTTTTTTCTCATGTAGTTTAAACTGTTTTACATAAGAATTGGTATCCAAATTTGATTATCTTCAGTAGTTGATTTATAAAAAATATTTATCTAGAAAATCCCAAATTATTTTAGCATATTTGAAAAATTTCGACTTTAGTATATTTTTTATAAAAAATTATTACTTTTGAAAAACAATTTTAATACCAATTCTTAACGTTAACATATTTGACAGACTGCATACAAAATTCCTTAGACTTTTATCAATAATTAAAAAAAGCCTTAGCGTTTTAAATAACTTGTCATCAAGGAAAAATGAATACCGAGAAAAACTCATTTAAGTTTTCATTCGTTTGCATTTTGATCCTACTTTTCATCATAAAAAGTGGAATAACTTTTTTAAAATATAGCTAGACTTTTAAAACTTGGTAGACTTATTTAGAAGATTTAAAACTTTAATGTTAGCACACACAAATAAAAAAAAATAGCAATTTTTGCTATTTTTGAGGTACTGTATACCCTTAATGCATTTTAAGAACATTCCCACTTGTAAAATTATTTCATAGATAAACTTCAACAAAAACCTCTATAGTAGAGTTCCAATTTAAAAGAATTAAATAACTGAGAGTTTGGTCCAATTCTTCTAAGGTTGTTAAAATGTTGTAATGTTGCAAAAATAGGTGTCTGATGCCACAACTTTTAAACAATTTTTTTTAGCTCGAACTATTATTGAAATTAAAACATAAGAAATATAGAAAGAAATGCTTATAGACAGTCGTTCAAAAAGTATAAACTATAAACATATAAACTATAAAACATATAAACTATAAAATATAAACTATAAACATATAAACTATAAACATATAAACTATAAACATATAAACTATAAACATATAAACTATAAACATATAAACTATAAACATATAAACTATAAACATATAAACTATAAACATATAAACTATAAACATATAAACTATAAACATATAAACTATAAACATATAAAACTATAAACATATAAACTATAAACATATAAACTATAAACATATAAACTATAAACATATAAACTATAAACATATAAACTATAAACATATAAACTATAAACATATAAACTATAAACATATAAACTATAAACATATAAACTATAAACATATAAACTATAAACACACACACACACACATATATATATATATCCCCGCATGTGGTTTTCTTCGAAACGGCGTGAGCATGTTTTTATCCCCACCCTACTTGGGTTGGAACTGTTCGGATTGTTAACCTCCACAACAGAACCTCAAACGCGTTAGGTTTAGAAAAGAGATGCTCCCCCCGTTTCCTAGAAAACCAAGCGAAGGGATGGGGAAGAAAGTCTTTTCGAGGCTTGCATAGTACAACTATAGACAGTACTACTACGACAGACTATAGTACAAATTGAAATTTTCATTAGAGTTTGTAACGATTGTTTTACTAAAGTCTGTCTATTTACTATATGCGGGCCACGAAAAGACTTTCTTCCCCCATCCCTTCGCCTGGTTTTCTAGGACACGGGGGGAGCATCGCTTTTATAAACCTAACGCGTTTGAGGTTCTGTTGTGATGTAAGGGACCGGGTAGGAAAAAATTTCAAAAATATCATTTTTTTTTTTAGTGCGGAAAAATAGTTTATACTCTTAGCTTTCCATACATATCATACTTTAAACAATCTGAGCAGAATTTAAATCACAGTTTCAATTTTTGTAAACGCGCCAAGCGAAATTCGTCTGTTATTCAGTCCCGGGCTTTATCTTAAACAGCCTTTTACTCAGCATGTATATTTTGATATTTTTTATTATATTCAATTGCACACTTGCGATTCAAAAGTTTGTGTATATTTTTGAAACTTGGAGTAATTATTAATTGTAATGTTTAAAAGACAATTGTGCATGGATTTTAAGATCTGATAATTATGTATTGTTTATTTGCAATTTTTGTAATTTATGTAGTTTCAAAATTCACTTTTTTTTGCCGTCACAGCAAGTATTATTTTTAAAATATTAACCAAAAGGTCGAATGCAAAATCCATGCACAATTTTATTAAATTGTATTCAAACTGTTTGTATAAAAAGTATTAACCAGATTAAACACAAAATTGAATCGCAAGGAGCATTTTAAAAATGTCCAATAAAACGTTAATTTTTCCACTAAAAATTAAATTTCTGAAAAAATAGTGTTTGTAAATTTTTGAAATTTTGTGTAGTCTTTAAAATTATTGTTATTGAACTGCAAAAAAAATTCACGAATTTTAAGCAAAAACTTAATATTTTATATTTTATTTTGCCTACCCAATCCCAATCCGAACGGTTCAAACCCGAGTAGTGTGGGGGAAAAACGGAAACCACGACGCTCACGCCGTTTCGAAGAAAACCACACGCGGGAATGGGGGAGGAAAATGCTTTCGAGGCTCGCATTCTAGTTAGACAAGGTATAGCATTGTCTAGTCTTTGGGTCGATAAAATCCCTTAGTAACTGAAAATCCTAAGGCTTACACATTACACGTTAATAATCTAAAGTGTAATTAGATTTAATGCACAAAGTTAAAAACAAATTCAACCAGTCCCAGATTCATTGGGCCAATTTGTTTGCTTTCTTTTCTGGGGCTGTTTCTGGTTCATTTTTGGACTATTTTATATCCATGGACACATAATAATGAAAAGTATAGTTAAAAATAGTTTAGTTTTAGTTTTGAATTATCGTCGCACTAGAGCTACACGAGGGATATTGGCGACGGGCGTCGTATTTTAGAACCACAGTCAAGTGACGAGCCAACACCTGAGTAGGCACCCAACGTAGCCGTTAAGGGCGACATCGTACGCAGCGTTAGGACTTTGGGGGATATTTAACGTGCACTCCCTCTACACGGGGTATTATTCGTCGGACATTTTTGGCTGCACGGGCCGTTTATAGGTCGGCAGTTATTTAGGCGATGCCCGAACCCGAACCTGGGACCATTTGCATGCTAGGCGAACGCCTAACTGACTGGGCTCTCCAGCCCATAGTTAATAAATAATTTTAAAATGTATACTGTGAAAACAACCTACATTTTTTGCTCATTTCCAGTTTGCTTGGAAGGGTACAAACCATTTTTACGCATATAATATTATATAAAGTAGTAATTGTCGGTTACGGCTTTTTCATACCACCAAACACACATTGCAACGGACATCACATTGATTTCTAATAAATAGGATTTCCCTTCTTTCCATATCCGTTGACACTAACGATTTTTCCGGCACAGCACCCATTTTTCATCGGAGCTATCATTTAATTTCATTTATTCAATGACATGTCCTCTACTTAAATTCGTAACACCCTTTCGCTTATCGTATGGATGTGTTTCAGTTGTTTTTTGTTAATGTTATTATTGTCTGAGGGTTGTTTTTTGTTTTTTATGGCATATATTTGGGTTTGTGTGATTATTTCGCCAAGTTAGCGTTTTTTACTATGGTTTAGCAGTTTTATTGGTTTTTTGGATACTTGTTAATATTTATTAGGTTTAGAAGACTCTCCTTAATTCAATAATTCAGTTTTATTCTATTTTTTTTCAAGATTATGCCATATTTTTATATCATAGAACAATTCCCCTATTTTTTTTTAAACTACACTGCTCAAAACAATTAGGGGAACGCGTGGTTTAAACCCCTTTACCCAATGATCAATTTGGATATCAGCTTCGCCCTTTGCATTTTTTTCTCTCACTAAAATGAGCTCGCACATGTAAATTTCATGTCGTTAGATTAAGATATATCTAATGTCATTTTTGAAGAATTAAATAATGTTTGTTTTAAATTAATGAAAATATGAAAAACATGGTAAAATAAAATTCACTCGCAAAACATTTTATGAAATAAATTGACCCTAAATTCTTCACGCTTGCATTCTTTGGTGTTTAAAAATTGATTTTAACTTTTTTTAACAAATAAAATTTTGAAAAAATTATTGTTATAATTTATTCAAAATTTAAGATTCCAATTTTCCCCCCTTAAATTTAAGTTAAAAAATTAAGATTTTTTCCCCTGTTTTTTACCATTTTATTCTGGATGCATAATGAATGTATTTCACAAATTTTAGATTTTTAGAACAAAAAAAATAAGAAGTTGGAACTGAAAACGTTAACAAAAGTTCGCAAAGTGCTCCCCTAATTGTTTTGAGCAGTGTATTTAAACCATGCATCATACTAGAAATATCTGGCTTGAATATAATTAATGCATGATAATAACTATAAACTACGTTTACAATGTATTTTACTTTATGGAAACAATATCTATTTCATAATTTTTTATAAATACAATTGATGTTTAGTCACATTTAATAAAAAAACTCATAAAAAACATAAGGTCAATATATTCCTGTTCTGTTTTGTTTCTAATTCATAAGACTTTACTCTTACTTTTAAACTTTTCTATCCAAACATGTATAAGTTTTGTTTTTTAAAGGTTTTACCACCCAAAAATTCTTCAAAATATCGATTTTCCGTTTTTACTTATTATTTATAATATTTTTTGAACATTTACTGAAAGTTTCATAATGATATCTTTTGTAGAAAAAAAGTTATTAAATATTTTCTGGAGTCATTCCTATAAGTTTGAATACGTATTTCGTCTCCTTCCAACCGTTTTTCTCGGTTTCGCGTTTTTCAATTCTTGTGTTTGATAAATCCCTAAGACTTTTTTACTAATTAAGTTAGAATTTTGAATTTTTTTAACCTGTGTTCTAATATATATGCACACAATTATACATGGAATAAGGTCTACTGTGTATAGTTGTTTTTTAAAAAAAAATTTGAATTCAATTATTTGTATTTTTTCGTGATTTTCAGTATAAATGCCTGTTACTTTTTAACTGTAGCTTACATTTTAAAATCCATGCCCAGTTCTTGAACAAATCGTACTAAAAACAAACTATAAAAGTTTGATGGCGTTATTCTCAAAATTGAAAGAGGAGTAACGTTTTAAAAAAGTTCAAACTTTTAGACTTTTTTTTAAATAAATGTAAAACTACTTGCAAATATTTGTTTATATTGCTAGAAAATGTTTATTTAGAGTGAACATTATATAAAACCACTATAATTTACAAGTTTATGTTATTATTTCTAGAAATAATGTTTTGGGTACCGTATCCCCTTAAACAAAAAAAAAACATTTTCTTTAAAAATTAGTTAGGTTTCACAAAATGTATTACCTTTTTTTATATTGCACAAAAACATTCTAATTGATTTAATATATCCACACACTGGTAATCAACTTTTGAAAGGCATGGGGATATAAATTAATCATTTATTTTTATTAAAAAAGAAGCACGTAGTGATAACAAGTGTAAAATATCAAGATAATTACGGCTTTACAATATCTAGTTAGATATATAAATGATGATGTATCGTACTTCTTAAGGAGTTAAAATATGAATCGTTCAGAAGTTTTTTTTTTTAAGATTTCATCATAAATTGGCTTACTTATAAATGATGCAAAGTAATATTTGCGGATATTTGGTTCCGGATTTAAAACCTATTTTTCAAAAGTTCTTAAGGCACACAAATAGTTATAAAATAAATATATAATAGTTAGTATAAAAAAAATATGTATATTCCTTCTATAAGATTACTATAACAGCAAAACCCACTCTCTTATCACCATATAGCCGTCCAATGTCAACACTTTTCTTCTTACGTATTAAAAAACAACGGAAACAAACTTTGAAAACTCGCATCAAAACTGTAATATTTCTATGATGATACCATACATCATGATTAGGGCTCAGGGTTTGTTTACTTTCAAAACAAAATAGCGTTTTCAGAGACGTCAAAGCAATATTAATGCTCCGAGTAATAATAGTCGTCGTCAGGAAAGGCATATTTGAAGACTAAGCCATCCATATTAATATTACCAGGGCATCTCAAAAATGTCTTCTTTAAAAGGCCTCATCACATATTGATGTGCTGACGTAATCCGCTAGTCGATTTTCCCTAAAATTCTCTAAGCTCCGTATCATCTGGGGATTTTCGTCTGGAGGCTTTGGGTGTAATGGACTGTGCAGGTGGTAAGCATAAGATGAGACGTTCATGGATGAGAAAGTCACGTGACTTCATCGGAGAAAAATTGCTATAGTTAAACTCATAGTTTCCTTGCACAGAAGCCACGACCACGGGCGGGAGCTATAAAACGCACGGAGAAGATCAGATGAAGACGAAATTCCAGCCGTTTTATTTTGTCTTCATCTGATTGCTCAGCGCGTTTTATAGCTCCGCCCGTGGTCGTGACTTCTGTGCAAGGAAACTATGAGTATAACTATAAGGTTTTAAAACTTGGTTAAATAGTCTCCGCCCTACGTCAACGGATATCAGGTTAGAGTCCTTGGACAAATTATTAGACGCACTGTATTTTTTTTTTAGTAATGATGGAAACATACCAAAGAATGCCATATCATTAAAAAAGATGTCGATATATGAATTAAGTATAGCAGATAGTATTTTCCATTCAATAGCTTAAGTTTAACACAAATGTCCTTCTAAAGGTATTTTGTTCATCATTGATTGATACATGAAATCTTACAGTTCGTCTAATAATTTATCCAGGAACTGTAAGTTGAATGATCGCGTCGCACTAGCAACACTAGAACAGATTTTAATTAGAAATATGAATTTTGCCGTTTTATTACTAACGATGTTAGTTAAAATGCAAGACGAATAGAACTATCGTCAAGAGCTATATTAGGGGTATTGGCTACGAGCATCTTAGAACACTTGTATTTTTTACGGGCGTCGTATTTAGAAACACAATCAAGTGACGAGACCACACCTGAGTAGCACCCATCGCAACGTTTAATTGAAAGATGAATGCTCTTATATCTCTATATTTATATTGGTTAGCAGGTAATCTACTAACTCAAACACAACGTTACAAATGAGGAGAAGTTTAGTTGTATTTTAAACCCAAATTCGCACTAACTCTACCAGTATTTGTAATATAACAACAAATGAGAAACTGCTAACAAACATCAGTCATTCTAAAAACTTTTTTTTCTGCTGACATGGAACATGGTTAACCAAGCAGTAAAAAAAATTACGATTAGTTCACTTTTTAAATGTTCCTAAAATGAACATAATTTATTTTTGGACAATACAACAAATATATCGCACACATACGTAGCAAAACCATACAAAAAAAATGTCTTCAAATAAAATTTCCTTTTAATTTTCGATAATTTGCCAAACAATATTTCTCGCCAAATTGCTTTCGATGCCGCCATGATGCTTTCACTTTTCAAATTTCTAAAATTAACGTTAAATACGTGTCACACTTATACATATGTTGTATTGCAAGAAATAATGAACTAATGTAATGAATTCATAAAAAATCCTTTAAATATAATGTTATTTTAGTTTTATTGCACTTGTTAAAATGTCAGCGATAACTTACCTCACAATAGGTCTCTTCAATCCGATTTGTGGAGATTCATCTTGGCCCCACCTTCAGTGGCCATTTCCTTATTAGAATAGCAATCCATACTATTAATGTCGTTGGGATTTTCGAGACATTCTTCTGGAATTTTCGAGATTGGAATTTCTTTTGTTCGAAAATCTCTAGCTGTTGCCATTTTGTATAAAAGAATAATAATCATTGTAATGGCGTCACAAAGGAATTATTATCTGGTCGAGTTGAGGCGTATGTTTGCTGGGGATTAGTGAAAAGTTTTGTATGTTGCGCGTAAATGAATGGGGCATTGAATCTGTTCAATCTTTTCGAAGAATGAGCCCTTATTTGAATGATTAGAGGATTTCGATTTGCATTTTATGTTTCATTACATTCTATATAAAATAACAAATATGATGTTTAATATTTTCGTAAATTATCAAATTTATGTTGGATAGCTTTCTATTGCATAAGCTAAACTATGTTTAATGTTGTTATCGTTTATTAGAGGAATTGACGTCACACCAGAACTACATAAAGGATCAGAAATTAGGTAAATAACAATGATTATTATGATTTGTTTTTAAATTAATTTTCATCAAACAATTTATTTGCGGTATGCGTAAAAACCGTAAACTGAAGTAACTTAATGATGTTTGGAATCTCATTAGGGAAAGATTTATAATTTTAAATCCTATGTTGAGTAAAATATTTAAAATGAAAGGTATATCCAAAAGTA
This sequence comes from Oedothorax gibbosus, assembly GCA_019343175.1. Taxonomy (NCBI): domain Eukaryota; kingdom Metazoa; phylum Arthropoda; class Arachnida; order Araneae; family Linyphiidae; genus Oedothorax; species Oedothorax gibbosus. The sequence goes on along the minus strand of JAFNEN010000218.1, from coordinate 183,033 downwards.
GTTAGGACGAATAAATTATTTACTACGAATAGTTTAATGGCATTTTTTTTATTGACAGTTAAAATAAATTTCGTAACTGGTCCAAGTATTTTATCTCTCTCTAAACTAAACTCCTCGGCGCAACAGCCCATTACCGGGTCAAGGCCTGCAGTGCCCATTTCAGCTCTCGTGACCAATGGCCCTGGGGTGCTAGGCATATGTCCCGGTAAGGTGGTCAGCCTCAGGCGGAACCCCCAGTGTTAAGTTACCAAGCATGCTTGGTACCCATTTTATCAACCCACTCAAGGGATGAAAGTTTTTGTCAACCTCGCCCAATCCCGGATTCGATCCCCGGACCTGTGGCGTGGCAATGCGAAGCACTACCACTAAGCCAATGGGCCTCCAAGTATTTTATCATTTGGAAAAAATATTATATATTACTTAAACTAACGTACGTTTAAAAAAATTTACTAAAAACCATTTGAAATACATTTTTTTTGTATGAGTGATATTGCATTCAAGTATTTACAAAGTTTTTCACTCAATCATAATAATTTGTTTTAAGTCTTAAACTAGTTTGGTTAGATTGAATTATCGTCACACTAGAGCTACACAAGGGTTATTGGCGACGTGCAACATAATATAGAACGTGGCAAGTGACGAGCCAAACCCGAGTAGGAACTAGGCACCCAACGTAACTGTGAAGGGGCGAAATTGTACGCATCGTTGGGACTTTGGAGCATATTTAAAGTGCACTCCCGTTACACGGGGCATTATTCGTTGGACATTTTTTGCTTCACGGGCCGTTTATAGGTATGCTGTTATTTTGGCGATACCCGGACTCGAACCTGGGACCTTCCGCATGCAAGGCGAATTCCTTAACCTACTGAACTATCCAGCCCCCGTAACCAGAAATAGTCTACATGTGCCTGACCTTATATCCATACAAATAGTTAAGACTGATGTGGAAAAATATTTATTACAGTATTCTCATTCTTTGATTTCTACACAAGACCTATTTACTGAGAAAATTGCATTCTTATTGAAAGATTTCAAAATGTACTCTTAAAAATAGAAGACTACTTGAATGTTCTTTAAAATATGCGCTAAATAAAGATTATGTTATTTGTTTCTTAAGCATTTTTAAGTAAATTAAAAAAATTAAAGCAAACTCTAATGTCACCATAAACTACAATTACTTTAATGATGTTTAAAATCATTAGATACTGATTTATATTTTTAAAAAACTATAATGGGCAAAATATTTTAAATAAAAGACAAATCCAAATGTAATTTCGACGGAGAATTACGAATATTTTAATGGCATTTTTTCTTAATAATATTTACTTTAAAGATAAATTTTAGAACCAAATAAAGTATTTTATCGTTTGTTAAAAATATTATACATTACAAACATTGGCGTCCGTTAAAATAAATGAAAATTTTCATTTGGATATATATATTTTTTTTTGTATAAGCTCAATTGAATTTCAATTTTTAATTTTTTTTATCACTCATTAATTGTAATTCGTGTTAAATCTTAAGATGGTATTTTTGGTGCAATTTAGCGAAATGTTTCAGAGTATAACATTTGTAAAATTTACATTTATTTTTATAAAATTCATCTAAAAAATAAAAGGATACTTATCGTTAATTTAAAAAAAAATCATCTAAAAATAAAAGGATACTTATCGTTAATTTTAAAAAGAATTAAATAACGATTAATGCTATTATTTCTTAAGCATTTTTATATAAAACAAAATATGTTGTCACCGTAAACTAAAATAACTTTAATGATGTTATAAATCATTAGGTGCTGATTCAAAATGCTAAACCCTATATTGAGCAACATATTTTAAATCAAAGAGATATCCAAATGTAGTTACAGCGTATCAATTACTTAATACGAAAAAAATTGCATTTTCTTAATTATTTACAATTATAATGAATTTTACAATCAACCAAACTATTTTATCGTTCTTTATAAAGATAATATATTACTTAAATGAGCGTATTTTAAAATAAGAAAAACATTTCATTTGAATATATTTTTGTATAAGTGATATTGATTTAAAATATTTGATGAATTTTTATCATCTACTATAATTATTCGTTTTTTAATGTAAAGAAGGAATTTTTAGTATAATTTAGAAAAATGTTTCATAAAACTTTAATAAATCTTGTTCATAAATTTATTTTGATCAAATTCTTTTAAAATAAAAGGATACTTAACATTGAATTTTAAAGAAAATTAAAAAAAATATATGCAACAAGTTTTTTAAGCAGTGTTAACCCTTATTCCCATAAAGTAGCATATATGCTACCTGGGGTTTTCCCCTACTTTCTGTTTGTTAAGTAACTTCAGCGAGTATGTTGCATTGTTATTTGTTAGAAGAACAGTATAGAAGCTTCGTTCAGAGTGAAAAAATGTACAAAGTTAAAATTATTTTTGTTTTAGAGGAAGGTAACTTGTTGGGTTGTTGTGTTTGTGCATCATGTCTGGTCGTCTGTACAAGGAAAGTTCATTGAATTATTTTTCATATTATTTTTTTTTACTTTGAAAAATATTTTTCACATTTCTTATGTTCTATAGTTTTAAAAAAATGCTTAAGTTGTTGAATTACCACTGTTTTTGGAAAAAATACAAAGCTAAAAACTGAAGGTTGCACATATGCTACCTTTTATAAAACTTTAATTAATTACTTCACTAATTATTTTAGAAAGGTTATGACACTAAATAATCTTTATTTTAGCTGTAAAAAAATTTAAAGTTAGAAAAATTAAAAAAAATCGATGATCATGAGAATAAGGGTTAAGCAGTGTAATTAATTCAAACTTTAAAGCACCAAGTAACATAAATACAAAGCATAAGGAGACAATTTCTATTTGTTTTCCGTTCCTATCTTGTGTATTTCTTTTAATCTATAAACATGAATCTTTTTTTTTCCGTTCTGTCTGTGACACCTATCAGAAAATTGATTTACATTTTGAAAAAAATTCTTTTGAAACATTATTCAAGTATGAAAGTATAACTTCAGACGTTTGTTGAAAATTTATGCTAGAAATATTTCAAAGTCAAATATTGGTTGAATATGCATTGCTTAAATTTTAAATATCTTATCTATAGAATTTTAAGTAAATATTACTTTTATAAAACACTATCTATGCTAAACACAAAAAAGTAAATTTAGAAATTATAAAAAAAAATTTCAATTGTATTAACATTCTTCCGAATTTTATATTTCAACAGAAAATCATGCATTTTAAATTATTGAACTTAATATGTAAATGTATAAGCATTTTGGCAACGTAAATTTTGCCATAAATGCAGTGCCAATTTAAAATTTATTTTTAATTTTATTATTTTGTTTATAAATAGTCATTTTTTTATAATACATAGTTTATGCCATCCTTTTGTAAAAGTTTATGAAATTCTTATAACCGCTTTAAACTTAAAATATTTTATTTATTCCTTATCAGTATTTTAGCATTATGAATATATGATGGTTTATGTATCAATTTTAGCATAACAAATTAAATGCATGTATTTTTGCTCATGTAAATAGTTTTGTGATAAACGCGTTATATCAACTTATTTATTAAAAAACTTGTTTTCACAATATTCGTTCATTTTTTTACTAATAACTCAGGAATGATTATTCAAATACTTTTAATTCAATTTTTAAAAAGAAAAAGTTCAAGAATTAAGGGGACACGGTACCACTTAAAAAAAAATCTTTAATTTTGACATATTCACTATAAAATTGATGTTTTATTACTTCTATATGTATTTAAAAACAATATATGACAAGAAATATTTAAATATAATTAAATTTTTAAGTTATTTAAAAAAATGAAACTTTTTTAAATGCTAAGTATATATTATATATATATATATATATATATATATATATATATATATATATATATATATATATATATATATATATATATATATATATATATATATATATATATATATATATATATATATATATATATATATATATATATATATATATATATATATATATATATATATATATATATATATATATATATATATATATATATATATATATATTATATATATATATATATATATATATATATATATATATATATATATATATATATATATATATTATATATATATTATATATATATTATATATATATATCCTTAGCATTTAAAAAAGTTTCATTTTTTTAAATATTTAAAAAATTTAATTATATTTAAATATTTCTTGTCATATATTGTTTTTTTTCTCATGTACTTTAAAATGTTTTACATAAGAATTGGAATCCAAATTTGATTTATCTTCAGTAGTTTTTTATAAAAAATATTTATCTAGAAATCCCAAATTATTTTTAGCATATTTGAAAAATTTCGACTTAGTACATTTTATAAAAAAATTTATTTTGAAAACAATTTTATACCATTTTAACGTTAACATAATTGACAACTGCATACAAAATTCCTTAGACTTTATCAATTAAAAAAGCCTTAGCGTTTAGAAAAACTAGTCATCAAGGAAAAATGAACACCGAGAAAAACACATTTAAAGTTTTCATTTATTTGCATTTTTATCCTACCTTTCCTCATAAAAAGTGGAGGACTTTACTTTTTTAAAATACTTTACTATTACGAAAAACCATTTTTTTTAAATATAGCTAGACTTTTAAAAATTGGTAGACTTATTTAAGAAGGATTAAAACTTTTATGTTAGCACACAAATAAAAAAAAATCGCAATTTTTGCCATTTTTGAGGTACTGTGTCCCCTTAAACTTTTAATTAAACTTATGAAATCAATCTAAACCAAAAGTTTGGCCTTTATTTAAAAAAAATATCAAACTTTTGAATTAAATGCATTAAAAGAAAGTTTTTTTAATAAAACCTCAAGAATCAAATAATGGTATAAATTCATCATTTTAATTGGTTTTTGAGCAACAGCAGTTCGGGTTTTTCATAACCAAATTATTTTAGCTTTGAGCATTTTTTATTTGATGAATCACCTTTAACTTGTGACAGTAATTAAATTAATAGCTTCGTGACATACTCAAAATTAAAAAGTCATTTTTCCAATTACGCAAACCGAATTTATGTGTCAGTTATTTTACAAAAAGATATCAATAACCCACCATTAAAATGACTTTTGATAAAATACCAATTAATTTCGTCGGAAATATTCTTTGAAAATAATAATGAACACTTGCTTTGAAACTATAGAAGTTTGAATAGGGTACTTGACAGTATCGCTAAAATACTTTCCAATATCAATTAAATTATAGTTTGGACCCAAATATAACAAACGTATATATTTGTTTGCAAAATGAATCTTTAAATAATTCATAAAAATCGTTTTCAAATGGCTTTTTTTTCATCGGTATGTCACGTGATCACAAACACGTCGATTTGGCTGACGTCACTAGTATGTATAAACAAACCGGTGTTATGTTTTTTTGTTTGTAATTAAACTGGTTTTAATCTAACTTACTAATATAAGAATTATATAGATAATGGATGGAGGTTTTACAGAAGCGGATAGTTAACATTTGCTTAAAGTAGATTCCAAAATAGTGTTTCAAAGTTTGTTTATAGTTACTAGTGACATCATAGATACCACGTGACAGCCACAAAGCGTTTTAGGGAGTGATTTTTCGTCCTAATTTTAAAATTCATTTTTCCCCCCTTTTTATGGGGTATTTGAAAAAAAGAAAAAAAATACGGGTCTAATACTTCTGGCATAATAATATTTTAGGCCAATAAAAAAATTTAGTCAAGTACCCTATTAGATTGGAATTCTTGGCGACAAAAGAAAGTCAGTATCGTTGGTTAAAACTCCTAAAAAAGAATACCAATATAGTTAAACAACTCATTTTTCCTAATTTGATGATTTTCAAAAGTTTCAAAGAAGTTTCAAAGTAATCAATCCTGACATATATAACAAACATTCTACTTCAAAAAAAAAAATAGTGATGCATGCATAAAGCTAAAAATTTTTTTGACAATTACCAATTACAGAAGGACTCCTTTATATCATAGCTGTAAGTACCCAAAAAACCAATAAAACAATTTAAGAGCTTGGTGGAAGAACGTGCTAAGTGACAAAAAGGTGAAATCGAGAAAATGAGCTTCGAAGTGTTTCGTTTGCATTCAGATACGTTAAAAACGGAACTCACAAAAGGTTAAAAATATACATATTTAAAGTGTGTGAAAATGGGGCGTCTTGTTATTTTTAATGGATGGAATAACATGTTCATTGACACCAAAATCTCAACTTTTTCAAAAATGTCACTTAGCACGTTCTACAACTAAGTTTTTCAATTGAAAACTATCAAATTTTCACCAAATGGAAATCCCAATCGTAAAACAATCAAAACTAGTTACAAAGAATCCCAGTCTTGCGGTGACGTGCAAAATATTGCGCCAAATCATTTATCAAACGTTAGTCTTATCGTATAGCGAAAGCGATTAATTCTATCATATGGCAAACCAGTTTTTATACTATATTTATAAAGGCACCATCCCCATAACATTGATTTAGAAGGAAAACTGGAGTGAAGTGTCAGCGAGCCGAAAATAATGATCGACCCACTCACACCCTTTTGAGCGAACCGGGCAGAAAATGACTATTTTCCCTACACTTACGTATGCAATGCTTGTATGAGACCCCTCTATCATATTGACTTGGGCTCCTAAATGTATTTTAACATTTTTAGTTCGAAAGAAGGAACTATCTTTAACTTTAAATTCCAACTTTTTTAAGAAATAACCATGTGGATCACGAACTAAGAATCAGCGAAGACTAACCCAATAGCGAAATAGCAAAGTTTCTAGGTTTTCTGCCCGGTTCGTTTCTGCTGCAGTGCCGTGTATTCCTCCGCGTTTCGTGACTGGACCTGCTCGTTTGCTGCCCTGTTCAGTGAATCACACACCTCATTCCACCTTTCTTCTAGCTCAATGTCCCATAACACCCTAGCCTACATATTTTATTCCGAAAGCAAGACTTTATATTTTGTTTATCTAAAACAACTTTTTTTTTATTCATCCATAATCGTTTACCTGAAGTTTTATCATTAAAAACAAATGCATAACTTTTCGTCTAAACTTTTAATAAGTTAAACTCAAACAAGAAAAAAACTTCTTAAAAGTCGGTAATTTTCGAAAGAATAATCGGGAAAGTGTCAGGTCTTTCGCAAATTATACTAAATAAATAAATCATTTTTCAGTTAATGATACCAAGCTAAAAAAATAGACATGTCAAATTAATCATTGAGTAATTATAGCTGTCAAAGTAAGTGGGAAATTTGAATATACTTGTGTGTGCTAATTAACTAATGTGAACGTTTTTATGCGATAATAAGCAATTATACTTGATGTTTTTGTTTAAGTGAAACAATAAAAAATTATGTTATTATAATCTTTCGTTTACGGTTTTTCTTAAATTTATTATGTCAACGCTTCACGTTTTAGCCTGTTTTAATTTGAAAGAATTAAAATATATAATGTTATAAAGTATCCAGTCAGAAAAAAAAATCTCGTCAGAAAAAAAAACGTCTTGAAGAAAACATTATCGATTTCAAGATTTAACTACAAAATTATACTCAAAACCTTTATGTTTTTTTAGTTTGAATTATCGTCGCACTAGAGCTACACGAGGGCTATTGGCGACGGGCGTCATAATTTAGAACCACTGTCAGGTGAGGAGAAACACCTGAGTAGGCACCCCACGCAACCGTTATGGGCGACAACGTACGCAATGTCGGGACTTTGAAGCATATTTAACGTGCACTCTCTCTATACGGGGCTACTATTTGGCTGCACGGGCCGTTAGAAGTCGGCAGTAGTTTTGGCCATGCACGGACCCGAACCTGGGACCTTCCGCATCCAAGGCGAACGCCTTTACCGACTGGGCTCCCCAGCCCCAAAACCTTTATTTGAAGATTTCACATGCAGAAATTCTAATTAACACAAAACAATTGGCTTTTCTTAAGTGACGTAATTAATTTCAGATTTCATGCAGCAATTCCTTCGATCAGTTTTCTGATTGCTTCTCTGTATAAACGTGACATTGATTAACCAATCGAGACCTTGGTTGGTTGGTTGATAGGTTGGTTGGTAGATATATATTTTCAGGATTGTGTGCTTGGTCACAAAGACCCGCTTATAAACCATCGTCAAGAAGGACGGACACGGCATACACACATTTACAAGACAGATGCTGCAATCTATAGCCACCTCCACAATTTAGACATGTCCCTGAAGAGGAGATCGAGACCCCTGCCCTTTCAAATTGAGTTGAGTTAACGTTATAGCTACACGAGGCTATTGGCGACGAACTTCGTAATGTAGAACCGTAGTCAAGTGACGAGCTGATACCCGAGTAGGCACACAACTCGCCAATTTTAGACGACATCACACGCAAAGTCGAGACTTCGGAGCGTATTTTACGTGTACTAACTCAACACGGATAATTATTCATCGAAAATTTATTTGCACAGACCCCTTTAGGTCATCAGTTTGGCAATGCCCGGTCCCGGACCTGGTGTGCTGTCGCTATGCGACTCTTGTTCGTTTGTGGTCCTTCGGCGACGGTTAGACTGCATTTTTACGACTGGTTACGGCTGTATACCAATGCCGTAGTCTGGTTGTCGCCGAATTCGACGTGTTCCCAGATCGTAAATTCTCAATGAAAGAAATACCGCACTCCAGTGATGTGTTGAAGTTTAGGAACGAATTGGAGAGAGTGTGTCCCTTGAGTGACAGCGGTTCGACCAATGAAGTTTTGGGAAGGCGGTCCGGGTGTGAAGATGTTTTTCCGCGTGGTGACTTAGAGATATAGAATGAACTGATTTGACTGACTTTGAATCTCAAATTTGGGATGTCTAATTTAATCAGTTTTAATCATGACGCAAAGTACTAACCTCTATTTCATTATTTATACTATACGATCACCAATAGAGTAATGAACATGAAATATTACACCTGGGACCTTTCACTTTCAAGGCAAGCACCTTACCAACTGGGTTCCCCACTATCCATTCCCATTCAACTAACCAATCTAAATACAACTTCAAATAAGGACCAAATATTCAAATCCCAACGCCCTAATCTTGAACCATCTCTTCAGCAAGCATCAGGGTCACGTGGGGCCAAACATTGTAATTAAGCCAATCGCGTCGCAAGATATGAATCTACGTCACGACATCACAAACACCAGGTGTTTTGGTGATGCCATTCTCTGGAAGTCCAATAATCACGTATAATTCGGGTCCGATCCTGTTTTGAAGACGCGATCTACACCCCCATCGGATGGAGCATGATCCTACTGTGGGTGGTCTGTGGTGTCTGGTTTGTTTGAAAATTTATCATACTGCAGCTCGATTTGAGTCAAGTTGAATTATTGTCGTACTAGAGCTACATGATGGGACCTTTTTGTTTTTTGTTAATACAAAACATTCTAAATTGATTGCAAGACACGAAATCTGGTTTCAGACCCGTTTTGGAATGTTTTTGGACTTGTTCAATACAGATAGTGTCTGACGCCATTTCGTAAGTAATCGTTGCATAGCACTCTTTTTTGGCCCTTTTACACCATTAAATTCTTTAACAAACAACTGCCACATTTTTTCCACGAATTAAATATAATAAAACTTTCTACAATGAGGGCTATGAGGTTGTTTCAGTGTAGTACGGAAAGAATACAAAAGAACCAATGGAATCGTAATATGGAGAGCGTGACTGCATAAGAAACATTCTCATTGCCGACTGGCTTATTTAGTTCGAACCATTATCGAGTGACCAACCGATAACTGAATGTATGCAGCTTAGTTTTACCATTTAGATCAAAAGAAGACAGACCTAGCGTCACTTGCAATGTATTTATTTAGAGATTTCCCCAGTTATGGTTCGTTGGTTGGTGGACATATTTTCAGGCTTGTGTACTTGGTCACAAAGACCCGCTTATAAACCTTCGTCAAGAAGGACGGACACGACATACACACACATACAAGAAGTGTATCGCCACCTCCACAATTTAGACATGTCCCTGAAGGGGAGGGAAATAGTCTCCAGGGTCCTGTACCGTGGTAAACTGCGCAATGACCGACCACAGGACTTTCGGACCCAACAGATTTAACGATCACGTACTCCGCATATACTTGGTAGGTCTTCAGTGGTACCGGGACTCGATCGCGGGACCTTCCGATCTCGAGACGCTGACCACTAGGCTCCTACAGCCCCCGTTTATGGTTTAGGGCTGCCTATTTCAAGAAAACATATCTACCTAGATCGGTCTTGAATGGGCATACAAATGTGTTACCACATTTGCTGTGATGCCGAAGATATTACAACAACTTGTGTCCACCAAAAGATAACTCAAAGGGATGATGAAGTTGTTTCGACTCATACGAGTATACTAAAATATTTGTTTTAATCCAAATAGCTAGTGGTAAAGCCGAAAAAAAAAATCAGTGCCAATAAGCGTGAATGTTATTTTGAAGATACTTATGCGCATAGTGGACCAACTACATATTTTTTTTAAAGTTAATTATTGTTTAACTATATTTCGAAAAATTAAAATCATGTGACACCATTATTTTGTGTAATTATAAATAGTATGATTGGTATTGGATTCCCGGAACCTGTTAGAAAAAAAGTTCCAATCCTATTAAATGTATAAAAGTCAAATCAAAATGCAAAAAAATAATCTAATTATACATTTACATTTTCGAAGCTCATAAACAAAAGATAAAATAAAAATGAGTTAAAACAAAAATGCTGTCGAAAATAATTATTTTTCTCGAGCCTCGATTGGTAAATCCATGTCACATGGGAACATACAACCAATCGGAGAACTGATCACAGATAAAACAGGAATGAAAGCTAGAAGGAATAACGTCACCAAAACAAGTCCACAACCATCATAGTTGGTGAAAAACACGTATTCACGGGACAACAGAAGATCTTTTGTAGCATATTTGGAAGGAAGTTCAATGACGGAATAATAATAAAACTGGGCTGGCTTACTATTTATGTAAACTTTGTATATGCCGCCTAGCCAGTATGGTGGTTATGACCATAGCTTGTCAACAAGTTAACTCGAGTGTAAATTCCAAATAAGACATGTACATGATGGCGCAAATGAAAGTGGCCCCATCGTGGAGATAAGAATACGACGGAATTGTTGCCAAGTCAAAACCTAATGCAAAGACAGGTTTGCTAAGTGAAGCTATTGGCCGCTTCAATATTAAGCCCAAACAAACGATTGGCGAATTGTTTGCCGGAAACTATGCTATGGTTTTGAGAAGCTAGTTGAAATGAAGTATAATCTAAAGGTTTATATACAGCTATGCAAAAAGTTCCCACTAGTGATTATTTCGGTCGTTATTTATCCTAGAGAATCGGACCTTTTTGTTTTTGTTAATACAAAACATTCTAAATTGATTGCAAGACCCAAAATCTGGTGTTCAGACCCGTTTCGAAATGTTTTTGGACTTGTTCAATACAGATAGTGTCTGACGCCATTTCGTAACTAATCGTTGCATAGCGCTCTCTTTTGGCCCTTTTACACTTTTAAATTCTTTAACAAACAACTGGCCACATTTTGTCCACGAATTCGCTTGAATAAAACTTTCTACAATGAACACTCTCTGCAGTACTGTGAGTTTCATCTTCCCCTGTGAATTGATCAACTTACACTCACACAGTGACAGTCGCAACTCACACTGACGCACTACGATCTGAACTGTCCATATAGTCCATGAGTAGCTCTATTGTGTTGCTAATCCAATCCAATTAATGCGAAAACAGGTTTGTCAAGTGAAACCATTACACGCTTGAATAATCTTTTATTTCCATTTGAAGTCTTTCAGGCGGCTTCAAGAGCTTTTCTCTCCAAGCATTTCAACGTATTCCTATCTCTAGACTGGGGCCACTTTTATTTGCGCCACCCTGTATGTAACTACATGGAAGAAGTTTTTTTCCCTGAAGGGACGTCTATCTAGAAATGAAGGCAAAGCATCTATTCTTCCTATCGTGAGTTATATTTATGAATAAATTGTATTCCCTGTTATGTGTTTTGTGTCTAGATACATGTTTTGTCATTTCTATATATCCAGACAAGGCACACAACAACCATTCTATTAAATTATATCCTTATTATGTTACGTAATAGATGGTTATTAGTAAAAAAATAACCCGTACAATCTTAAAACAAACGAGCGATTTTAACTCAGTCTGAGTTGATTTCCACTTCTTTTCGTGCCGAAAATGCACTTCTCCTATAGGAGTGGATTTCACTCTTTTTGCGGAGTGGGTAAAATAAATAAAACAATCTACGTCCTACACTCTTAAAACGAGCGGTTTTAACTCAGTTTGAGTTAATTTCCACTCCTTTCCGGTGCCGAAAATGCACTTCCCCTATAGGAGTGGATTTCACTCTCTTGTTTTAAGAGTGTACAGTCGGTTTTCCTAAATAGTTAAAGCAGATCTATGTCAATCTTTCTGCTTTTACTTGGCTTCTTTGAAAATAATTAAAACTTGCAGTTGAGAGTAAATGATAGTATCCAGATATGTATAAGTACAAAATAAGATACTTATATCTTATCTTTACTATAAGCCCAAGATCGTGGGTTCGAGCCCCATCTGAGTCGGCGGATTTTCAAGATGGAAAAACCGTCGACACTTATGTCACGTGATTATGTGGCATGTAAAAGATCCCCTGAGCACCCTTTTGGCTTGGGACATCTCGGTATAATTTAAAATCCGAAGATCAGATTCATTATAATCTGGGAGTCAAAATCGGTAGCGAGAGCCGCCTAGATGATACCACAAAAAATGGCTCTCAGTTCGCGAGAACACTGAGTCTTCAAAGGATCCTCCAAAAAACAGCCCCGTTTAGAAAATTTTTCCTCTAATCGCGAAAATATTCAAAAATCTTGTTTCCTCAAAGATATATGACATATCATAACTTAACACCCCCTCAATATAACTTAAATCTTATATTTTGTACCTCAATTAAACTTAATAACTTAAATTATCTTTCTCATATATCCTTAATATCACTTAGTACTTTAACATCCGAACCACACCCTGTCGGCGACAAACAGTCGCTTAGATCAATTTGTTCCCACAGAAACTATTTAGTCAGCACGTATTTTTAATTCATCTTTCAACTCTCCCATGGATGTAATTGGTCAGTGAAACAGAGCACGGATGTTTTCGCCATTTTTTGTACACATTCGATCACACTCTTTCGTCGACTGCAGACGTCAAATCAATCTCTTCCTGAATCCTGATGAATAAGTCTTAATAAAAGATCTTTAATTTCTACGAAGTTTCTATGTCGACTTATTTGGCATATATTCATGAAGAAACCTCAGAACTAGCCTTATTCTAATAAATTAACCTCTTACCATCTACACTACTCAACATAAATATACTACTCTATAGTGGGAACGCAACTTATTCACCCTTCCCTTGCACAAAGATGGACAAGCGATATATCGATTGAAACAACACAATGTCCGATACGATAAGTAGACGGGCAGATAAGGCAAGTTGAGTAGTTCGAATGCTACTCCCCCGGAAATTGAGGCTTGGGCCGTAGCGTGTAATTTGCGGTTTTGAAAGGTGAGATTGATGCGTTAGGTAGGTAACTGTCACCGTAACCGGGCTTTAAGGGGGTGCAAGGGGGGGGGGGGGGGTGATACAATAGTTGATACAATGTTTCGAAGTAATGTCTTGTTTAAAGTTTGTATTGGGATAGGAATGGATGGGGATAAATATGTGATGATAAGTTTCTTTTATATATTAAAGTAATTAAATAGTTATGTGTGATGCTAAATACTCTTAGGTTGGGGATCCAAGTTGGTAAGGTGTTTGCCTTGCATGCGATAGGTCTAATGTTCGGGATCAGGTATTGTCAAAATGACTGCCGATCTGTAAGAGGTCTGTGCAGCCCCGTGTGAAAAGAGTGCACGTTAAATAAGCTCCAAAATCTTGACGTCGCATACGATATCGCCCTAAAAGTTTGCCTTGGGTGCCTATTCAAATGCAGGCTCGATACACTAGACTGTGGTTCTAAATTATGACGCATGTCGCCAATATCTCTCATGTAGTTCTGGCTCACCGTTATTTCAACAAAACTAAATACTATTATTTATGATTTTCAAGCACTCATATTTGTTGAATTCATTAGCTTATTTTTTATGAAATATAAAGCGTTTTTATTGAAAACTAGCTTTATAAACCCGGCGTTGCACGGGTGTACCCTTAATAACGGTTATTGTTTCTTTTTATGTAAACATTTATTTCATACCAATTGATCCCTTCTCCACTGGTCAGCACTCCATCAGTATATTATAATTTCCTCCCATTCTAATATCAGAATTGATTTTAAAAAAAAAAAAAAAAAAATCCGATTGTACCCATGCCCTTCTAGAAGTTAAAGGCCATTTCCCAAAGGCCCTGTTTAAATTGCCAGAATAGCTTTGATATAACGGCCAGTTTCCATTTGCCCTTATACACCCGAAAATTCCCACAATGTGGTAAATATTCCACTCCATATTCGACCACTCGACAGGGCTGGGGAGCCCAGTCAGTAGAGGCGTTCGCCTCGCATGCGATAGGTCCCAGATTCGGGTCCGGGCAGCGTCAAAATAACTGCCGACCTATTAACCATTTCACTCCCAGTATGCCATTTGACATCATTTTTCAGATCATAATTTTTAAAAAATAATAGGGCTGACATATATTGGGATTAATAAAAAATGTTTTCTAATAGAAAAAAGTTTGAAGAATCCCAAGATGTGCTTTTTGATATCATAAATGACTATAGACGATCAGAAAAAAATTTCTAAAATGATGATGCCAAATTGCTCTTGGGACTGAAAGGCTTAACGGCAAATGCAGCCAAAAATGTTCGACAAATAATACCCCATGTGTTGGGAGTGCACGATAAATATTTTTTCAAAAGTCCCAGCTATGCGTACGAAGTCGCAATTAAAAGCTGCATTGGGTGCCTACTCAGGTGTCGATTCGCCACTTGACTGTAGTTCTAAATTAAGACGCCCGTGGCCGTAGTCTTCGTGTATAGCTCTAGTGCGGCGATATTTCAAACTTACCCTAACCCATACAACTGGATGGAAAAAGCTACCCTATGTTAAATTTTTTACTTCGCCAAAAGCTGCCAATACCAATATTCAATCGGCCATTATATCATAACTGAACTGTACGAAATTGGCATAAGGATATCATAAACATAAAGTTTGTATATGCTATACGTACAGGGAATTAACATTTCTTAGAAGTTTTCATCAGATCTAGAATAGTTATCGCCTTTAAAGTCATGAGACATTGTAGCAATATATTCACTTCTTACCATTTGTAAACATCAATGAAATTAAATTCGGAAACCAAAAAAAAAAAATCAAAGGATTTAAATTTAATAAATAAAATAATGATATTCAAATAACAATCCTACAAATTAAACTCGCGTGTTCATACGTGCTTTTACTTAATTTTCGTTCACGCTGAACGCGCTGAAATTTCTTTTAAATTGAAGTAAAGTATAAATTCTAATCTTACAATGCTATTCCTATGGGGAAATCGGCTCACGTTTTGTACTCCTACACCCGTTTGGGTTCGAATAAAAAGTATCCTATAGCCTATTCCTGGTTCCAAGCTACCTCCCCACCAATTTTCAGCCAAATCAGTTGAGCCGTTCTTGAGTTATAAATGGTCCCACTAACACGACTTTCTTTTATATTGTATGTAGATAAATCAAAATTTTGGAAATGTGTGCATGAAGAGTACAGTAGAACTCCAATTAGCCGAACTCCGTCTATTTGAATTGTCAAATATCTGAACTGCTCCACTTTTTCGCATAGAACAGTAGATCTCCAATTATCCGAAACCCGATTATATGCAGTTAAAAATTTGGCTTTTAGTTTCACCGAAAATATGGTTCCTAATAGCTGCAACAGCTGTGTGGTGAAAGGTTTTACTAAATTTTCGGTATTAGGTAGAACCATTTATCAGGTTTTTGTTTCTAAAACCAAAAAAAAAAAGGGTTCAACCGAATATCGAAAATATGGTGAAACATTTCACCACACAGCCGTTGCAGCTACTAATAACTATTGCTATGGTGAACCCAAGTGCACGATTTTTAACAGTGTGTAATATCCGATTATCTGAATCTCTTCTTTTTGCAGTACAAAGGTTATTTGGATCATGAGTCGCCATCTCAAATTCCAATTATTTTAATGGTGGTCGTTCAAATCCACTTATCCGAATAGATTTTGATACCAGTCGATTTGGATAGTTGGTACTGTACTACGAAATGCTACATTTGCTTCTAAAAATTTTCTACTATTAAATTTACAATTTGTCAAAGTTAAAAAAATATATTTAAAAAATATGTTTTGAAAACTACTTTATTACTATACTTCCTACTAAGACTTTCATACTTCCTATATATCATATACTTGCTATATATATCTTACTAAACTTTTTTATTTTTAAATTAAAAAAAAAATTTCGGCCTTTTTCAGATCTTATAGACATGAAACTACACTGTTAAAAATTTTGTGCTTTGTTGCACCATGATATTGGTTCCTAGTAGCTGCAACGGCTGTGTGGTGAAATGTTTCACATTTTTTTCGGTGTTTGGTTGAACTATTTTTCTGGATTTGGAAACAAAAACCTGAGAAATGGCTCAACCGAATACCAAAAATATGGTTTAACGTTTCACCACACAGCCGTTGCAGCTACTAGGAACCATATTTTTGGTGAAACAAAGTGCCTAATTTTTAACAGTGTAAATATTAGTTTTCATTTGCAATATTTATTTTTAAGATAGTTATAAATTACTTTACTATAATTAAAGAGTATTCCCCTGTGCAAAATGTCGTAGAAAGATTGACGTAAAACGTAGTTAAAAGATTGATAGAAGAGTTGACTAACTGAAACTACTAAAAACCTCTAACTATATAAAACATTTAAGGTTTTGAAAAACTTTTGAATTAAAAAAAAATTAGGAAAATCTATTTAAAAATATTTGTTTCAATAAACCAAATAATATATATGTAATAGAATAACATCTACTACACAAGAGAGCATAATTATTATTTAGTTCATTCTAATAAAAGGAGATAGCTTGGACGTCCAAGACAATTTATTGTAAAGAGATTATTTCGAGTATTTAACGGGACGGAGGCCGGAGCCGGAGCTCGGTCCACCAAAAAGCACACACAACCTTACATCTTGAAGTCTAATTAAAAAGTGACTCTATTTTTAATGGTTGTGAGAAGAGTGGATCAGAAGTCAAAACAAAGTCTGCTGCGTCCGCATTTTTTCTGGGAAAGGAATGTATTGACGCCTAATAAAACATGGGAACTGTTCGATGGATCGGCAAGACATTAACTGAGAGTTATTAAGGAAGAACTGATTATAGAGATTTTTGTGGTTAATATTACAACTTTATAGAGATTTGTACGATATATCACATGTAAAATAAAAAGTATTTAATGTAAATGCAAAAAAACTCTTAAAACCACAACAAAAGTAACACCTAATTATATTTCGCATTAATTAATTAATTGGGCCATCGCGACACATATAAACGACCATCTTTATTAAATACAAATTTTAAAAAAATACAAAACAAATCGCCACGAAAAGTCTGCAGTAACACTTGAATATATAAAAATAACGACTCCCTCATGAATTTACAAAAACTTACAACTTTTTTTTTCAGCCCCTTGTGCTTTTTGGCTCTCTTGAGCAATAAGTTTAAAAGTATGTAAAATAAAAACCGTTTTATTTGTATTTTACCAATTTGTTTAGTGTTGTTACAATGATATTTTACAAGAGCTCTCCCAACGGACCACTTACTTGAAACATTTTGAATAAAAACGGATACTTCACAATATGCTAAAAAGATATGTATAAAGGGGAAAATATAAACAAATGGGCTCAGAATAAGCTGTTGTCTTTAAATATTAAATACGATATATGAAAATAAGTCGTAATATTAATTGAATAAATATCTTTATTACTGATTTTAAAAACACTTAGGAATTGTAAGTTTGTTTAAAATGAAACGCATCTAAAATTAGTGATGCGACAATTAAAGGACCTTATGTAATATATAGTAAGTGAAAAATTGATTAAATATCTTTATTACTGATTTTAAAAACACTAGGAATTGTAAAGTTTTTTTTAATGAAACGCATCTAAAATTAGTGATGCGGCAATTAAAGGACCTGATGTAATATTTATTAAGTAAAAAAGGTAACTTTTTATGCGGCATCCTATCTTGTTTTTATCTTTTAGTTGAGTTACAGTGAAAAACACAGTAGCCTTTGGATTAAATCACTTGAAACTCATAATATTTTACTTCAAAATGTTGACATTTTCAATCCAATATTTAATACTGGATAAAAAATTAATTGAAACTGAATCGCTTCATCTGGAGATTGAAAATCTAAAGTGACATGGAATCACGTGTAATTGTTAAAATATAACAAAATCTTAATAAAATTTTAAAATTATTGTAAAAACTAACCAATGGGACTTCCCAATAATTATAACACCACAGGATAAAATATTAATAGTAAAAAGAAAGAAATATCCAGATGGTAAACTCAAAGTAGTTTTGCTTGATTTAATTTTAATAAAAGTAACACTAAACTATAATATTTTTATATCTGGAAACCAATCATTAATAATTATTATGAAATACTAAACAATATTCTTTTAAATGAATATGCATATAATATTAACAATAAACACTAATATTATGAATTAAAAAAAAAACTTACTATATCCTTACTATATGTAAGTCAGAGAATTTAATAAACATTATTACGAAAATTCATCTTTTGAAACAGTTGTAAATTTACTTTTGAGATTAGAACACTTATTTCAAACTGTTACATAACTGATAACCATTTTGGGAAAATATGCAGCTGTAAACTTTTAAGCAGATATTTACATTATTTGTTTTTCATATCTCACTCGTTTAAAGCTATTAAAAATACATGATTTGACAGATATTATCAAAAAATAATAACCTAAATCCACTTTTTTATGATACGTCACAATGCAGGTGCTTTTAAGTTGAGAAATATTATACTAATGTGTTTGAATTATACTAATGCGTGTTAAAGTTGATTTTAAAAACATAAGAAAAGTAAATCTTATTAACTTGAAACAGAAGAAGTCTCTAATAATCATAGATATCATAATTAAAGTATTAGATTGGCTGATCACGTGACCTCCAATGCTAACGACGGGACGCGCATGGAGGCTTTTTTGGGGGGCATAATGGCCAGTGTTGCTGGCACTTTAAGGAGAAAAATACTACGAAAAAAATACCATTTAATTCTAAAATTACAAAAAAAAAAAAATACTAGAAAAGGATTTAAAGTCACTATAAATATTCCAAAATGCAGCTAGTATTTTTACGATATTTTTTTGTAATTTTAGAATTATTCTATAATAAATTATAAAATTAAGTTAAAAGTTTAGTTATAAAGTTTAAAGAGCATATTAGTATTTAAGAATAATTCTAAAATTACAAAAAAATATCGTAAAAATGCGAGCTGCATTTTGGTATCTTTTTAGTGACTTTAAATCCTTTCTAGCATTTTTTTGTTGTTGTAAATTTAGAATTAAATGGTATTTTTCGTAGTATTTTTCTCCTTAAAGTGGCAGCAACACTGGCCATTATGCCCACATAAAAAGCCTCCATGCGCGTCCCGTCGTTAGCATTGGAGGTCACGTAATCAGCCAATCTAATACTTTAATTATGATATCTATGCTAATAATGCACCTAGAGAAAGTTATTAGGCAATAAAAAGCCCGAGGCAATAGCTATTAAAGTATAAATTATTTATTAACTTTTTTTTCGTTTTTCATACCACTTTAAAAAAAAAAGTATAAATGGATAAATTTCGTTAATAAAAAAATATTGGCAATGCGTGTTTGAACTTTTTTATTGATAAACCATCATATTATATTAAACAAATCAAATTAAGATTAAAAACAATTAAGATTAAAGACAATATTAATGCAAGTGCTTGACTGCAATTTTTTTTATATGTTGCAGATAAATGTTTTTTATTGTTTTTCAAAGTGATTTTTAAGGTATTTCTTTTTAGAATTTGGAGACAAAAAAAAAGATGAAATTTACGTTTGTCATTAGCTATTATTTACAAATGGTACGTTTCTGCAGAATTATTATTTTTGTGTGTGTAAAACGTTTAGCCTGCGTACACAGTGATAATAATACTTTCCACTTTTTATTCTAATAAGAATAAAGGAACAATAAAATAGTGCAGTTATCTACCTTATGGCTATATTCTTTCTGCTTAAAATTGTCACTGTTATCTTCACACGAACACACTTATCTAAAAACGACTTTATGCAACACATTGTTTAAGAAATAGTGTGGCTTATTTCGTTTGGTTAACCAACAAGTAGTCTTTTATAGACATTGTTCAATGGGGTATGAAATTGACTACTGAAGTATAACACGAATTTCGTTTTAGATTCGGCAAATTTATCGCGCTAGTAAAAAGACGACCTTTGCAAAATTGGTACTGTAAACAAACAAATGTTGTACATAACAAAGAACTGTATTACTTGCATGTGTCAATGTGAAATAATTCTTAAATATATATTACTAAACACTTTCGAATTAATGCGAAAACAAAAAGCTTTACATTATCACTTAAATGATGTTTTATATGTTTATAAAAAATTACGAATTCTTTTTTTTTTTACTTTTTAAGAGAAATTTGATTTTTTAAAAATCTTTTACGGTTATTGAATTATTTAGACTATATATAAGATTATTGAGTTGTTTACTATATATTATTCCATTATATGTCAATTCTATTAGCTGTATTTTTTCTACTTTTATTGTGTTAAAAATGATTCAACTTTAAAACAGATACGGCAAATAGTTTCATTCATTTGTCCCATCCTAATGAACACATTTTTCACGTTTTCAGTGGCAACAGTTCCAAAAGAATAAAATCACGCTCTCGAATAGTTAATCAAACGTTATGTGTGGAGCATACGGTGTCAAACCACCAATGAAATCTAGGAATGAAAACAGAAAAGATTTACTTCACGGGAAACAAGCCAATACTAGCTTCAAGAAAACAGAATAAGTATTTGTTTTTAAATTTTGTTGCGATTAAAAAAATTGTTAATGACATTTGAAGAGCTTAGTGGAAGAACGTGCTAAGTGACAAAAAGGTGAAACTGAGAAAATGAGTTTTAAAGTTTTTCGTTTGCCTTTAGATACGTTAAAAACGGCACTTACAGAAGGTAAAAAGTATACTTAAATTAAAATTTATGAAAAGGGGGAATCGTGTTCCCTTTAAAGGATGGAACAGTTCATTAACATTAAAGTCTCAACTTTTTCAAAAATGTCACTTAGCACGTTCTTCCACTAAGCTCTTCATATAATGTAAATAACACATGAACTACCATCCATTCCAATCCAAAAAAAAACACAAACCTAACCCATACGTCATTAAAAAACACATTTAAACCAGCATTCCTAAAAAAAAAAATATCCCTTCACTCTCTAACATTCTCAATCCCTTTATATCACCCAAAAATCTCAAAAAAGGCGGTAAAAAGGCACGTCAAATGATTCGCAATTATTCTACGAAGGGCTGTTCCAGAAATGTCGTCTGCATATATCTGGCAGGGCGGTAATTGACAGGGGATGTTCTAGATAAAACTAGATATCGGTTTCGGCTTGGCTGAATATATCTCGTTCTGGTACGGTTGTATCTTTTGTTTAGTTTGACGTAATGGTAAGAAGTAAATCTTTTTGGATGAGAGAATATGCATGTAATGGAAATTGTTGCTTAGTGATTAGATTGGGAAGCCAAGTGAATGAATGTGGTAGTAAATTAAGAAATATTTCGGATGAATAATGTTATATCCAATGGTTAAATACTGATAAGTCCAATGAGATGGGGCCCGGATGGTCGAGTGGTTTGGATCATTACGCTAGCAGTCTGCGGGCTGTACCGGGTGCGGGTTCAATTCCCGCCTTCGCCCTGGGTGTAATTCCTTTCTCTGTGACAGTAAAAATTCTTTCTTTGAGCCTGTCTTACTTGACGAAGGCTTATAAGCGGGTATCTGATCAAGCACACAAGCCGGAATATATATGTACCTACCCATACCAATGAGATTTGTTTGTAGCATATTTTAAAACTTTTAAGTTCTTTAAATAGTTGATTTTTTCTTAATGTTTTAATAGGTACGTTTTTCGTAACATTTAAATCAGTGCTTTTCTCTTTTATTTTTATTTAAATATTTTCATAAACCGGATTTTATTCAACGATTCCTCTTTCATAAAGAAAAGTGTGAACTATATACGATTCAATAACCAAAAAACAAAACATGTTTTAAAAGTGTTTCGGTTATTAGGAAATAGATAAAAAAAATTATTTCATGACAAACACTTCAAATATTGCTTTAAAATTACTACTATTCCAAACCCTACTTTTTGCATTGGTTTCATAAATAACTATTTCGGTTGCGTTGGGTGCCAACTCAGGTGTCGGCTCGTCACTTGATTGTGGTTCTAAAATACGAGGCCCGTCATCAATAGCCCACGTGTAGCTCTAGTGCGACGATAATTCAAACTAAACTAAACTAAATAACTATTTAAATGTAAGAAGCTCTTTAATAAATATTTAAATATTTTATATAGGAAAAAATATACTTTTTTGTTTTAAATTAGGAGGCTGGAGAGCCCAGTCGGTTAGGAGTTCGACCTGGATGCGAAAGGTCCCAGGTTCGGGTCCGGGCATCGCCAAAATAACTACCGACCTATAAATGACCTGTGCAGCCGACAATGTCCGACGAATAATACCCCGTGTAGAGGAAGTGAAAGTTAAATATCCTTCAAAGTCCCAAAGCTGCGTACGATGTCGCCCTTAAGAGGGTCTGCCAGTCCCATAGAGCTAATGCATAAGTTTTGAATTCACAACTTTTGCAAAAGAATTGATTTGCACTGTTGGCCCATTTTTCCCAGGTATGGGAATCGTCACAACACCAATTTAAAACAAAATTGAAAAGAAAATAGCATCCGGTTATTTAATTATTAATTGATAAAATTTTAAAATAGTGTCGCCATCTGTTCTATATTTTTGGCATTTTAAAATTTCAAAAATATATAATTAAATAACTAGATAACATTTTCGTTTCAAATTTGTTTCATTTCGATGTTATGTTGATTCCCATACCTGGTGAAAAAGGGCTAACATGGCAAAGCAATACTTGTTCGGAAGTTGTGATTCCAAAACCAATGCATTAGCTCTATGGAACTGACAATCCTTCTTAACGGTTGCGTTTGGTGTCTACTCAGGTGTCAGATCGTCACTTGACTGTGGTTCTAAATTACGACACCCGTCGCCAATAGCCCTCGTGCAGCTCTAGTGCGATGATATTCAAAATATAACTCAACTTGTTTTAAAGTAACACACAAAAATAATAACGAATAAATGTCACATTTTATATCCAACACAACTGCTTCAACCAATGTCACCAGGCGCGCACCCACAGGGGGGGGAGGTCTAAAGGGGCTGTACCCCCACCCCCCAAGAAAAAATTGCATTCGGTTTTTAAATCCGCCAATAGTGGACACATCGCATACAGAATACTGGTTTGCGGGAGTTACATTTCACTACAACTCCGAAATAAATAGCTGCATTGCTGCATTCCTATTCCTAAGAAATGCACTAAAAATAAATAAAACGTATTTCATATATTCCAAACTCCGCAATGGAACATTTCTCGCGCGCGCTTGCTTGTTTTGTAAGACAGCTGATATAAAAAGATTTTGTCAAAATAAAACCTAAAATCTTTTATCTTTCTAATTCATTCCTATAGTCCCTACTCAAAACTTGCATTCAAAGAGCTAAAATAAACTTAAAGTAATCCCTTAAAATACCGGTTATTCTAAGAAATTTAAAAAAAATTCTCCCCCTCCCATAATTATTTTCTGAGTGCGCCACTGAACCACTGAATGTCACCCCTAACAAAATCAAAGCCAGACATAAACCGCAGACCACAGCCTTTCAAACTTGACAGCATATTTATTTATTTCTTACAAATCACTAGTTTCCAGCCAACTGTATGATATGAAGTTCTGAGAAGTATATTTAATAACTGCCACAGATTTATTTACGACTATGTTTCCCCTGTGGCTTGACGGAATATGAAAAATACGAGTCTGGTGACAAAAACAAATGTTGGTTACTTAGAAATAAATTTTGGATGCGGAATAATGTGGGTTGATACATTTCTAGAAACAATGTTTGAAGAACATAAATATTTTTTGGCAAAATAAATCTTTACATAATTAGTAAAAATTATTTTAAATTGGCTTATTTTTCATCGGTTTCATTTTACATAAGTGGATAGTTCAAATTTGCTTAAAGTAGATTCCAAAATGGTGTTTCAAAGTTTGTTTATAGTTACTAGTGACGTCTTAGATACCACGTAACAGCCACAAAGCGTTTTCGGGCGCAATTATTCGTCCTAATTTTAAAATTAATTTTCTCCCTTTGTATTGGGTATTTTCAAAAAAGAATACGGGTCTAAAATTTTTGGCATAAGAATATTTTAAGCCAGTAAAAAAATTAGTCAAATACCCTATTAAAAAGACTTACTATCGAATAGTAAGAAAGAGATTAGGTAGTTGACCAAGATACATTACAAATTAAGCGAGAATTGTTGATATTTATTTACCATTACCATAATTAACATTACAATTTGAGTTGTTTGTAGTGTATTTAACTAAAATATGCGACGTTTATGTGGTGTATTTAAAAATATTTTAAAATTTATTAAAAAAGATCTTTCCAATTGTTTAAGGTCATACTAATGTGCTCCATACTACAAACCATAAACAATGCATGACCCTTGCTCTTTATAAAAAAAATTAATAAAATACTTTTTCAAAACTATATAATTTTGCTTTTCGTCCACTGTTTTTTTAATCTAACAACTACAACAATATTTTCTTGAGTGCTTAAGATAAAAATAATTTAGTTTCTATTTGGAACACTTCTACAGCGCTCAAAAGAATTAGGGGAGCACTTTGCGTACTTTTGTTTACCCTTTCAGTTCCAACTTCTTATTTTTATTATAGAAATCTATAATTTGTGAAATAGATTCATTATGCATCCAGAATGAAATGGTAAAAAACAGGGGGGAAAAAATTTAACTAAAATTTAAGGGGGAAAATATTGGAATCATAACTTTTGAAAAAAATATTGTAAAAATTTATTCAAAACTTTATTTGTAAAGTAAAAGTAAAATCAATTTTTAAACATCTAATAATGCCAGCATAAGAATTTAGGGTCAATTTATTTCATAATTTTTTTGGGGAAGGAATTCTATTTACCATGTTTTTCATATTTTCATTTAATTAAAACAAACGTTATTTAGTTCTTCAAAAGGCATGATTCTTCCATCTAACGATAAATAAGTGTGAGCTCAACTTAGTGGGAAAGAAATTCGGAAGCTGATGATACTAAATGGAATCTTTGGGGGTGAAAGGGTTTAAACCATGCGTTCACCTAATTGTTTTAAGTAGTGTAGTTAAGTGTAATTTTACTTAATATGAAGTCTTGCGAAGTATATTTAATAACTGTCACATTTACGACCATGTTTCCCCTGTGTTTCCCCATGTTTCCCTGACAAAAACAAATGTTGGTTACATAGAAACAAATTTTGGATGGGGAATGTGGGTTGATACATTTCTAGAAACAATGTTTGAGGAACATTCTGTAACTTATTGTAATAACAAGCGATCGTGAAACTTAATATCTTTTAAATTATAAATTAATTACGATGATATTTATCATTACATTATATTAGTATTTTTAATTAGTAACATTTTATATTTTAACATTTTATAGTGTATTTTTAATTTGGAATTTTTAAGGTAATATAAGTATCGGGATTGTATACTTTATAACGAGCGGGAACAGTAACATAGTCTTATTATCCTTTTAATGGATTAAATATTACATATACTTAATCGATTTTAATTTTTAGTCCGTGCGAAGAACGGGTATTTAATTGCTAATTAAAAAAATATATATATAAAAATATTATGCATTTAAATAACCTACCTTTTTTATGAACTACCCTACTGAGCTAACTTCAATACCTAGATTAATTACATCTTCGTGTAATGGAAGTATACCCTCTTAGCAACATGGTCACCTGAAAAAAACATTACAGGCTTTAGTGAAACAAAAACTTATCTGTGACATGATGTATACATACAATCAATAGTGTATTGGACCGCAATAAAATCAGTAACTTTTCCTCAAAAAAATGCTACGGAAACCCAAGATTTTTGACCAGGGTTCTAAATTAAGAGGCGTAATTGGCTGTGTTGGCCGTAATCGGCCATAATTGGATACGCCTCGTAATTTAGAACCCTTGTCAAGATACGAGTTTCTTGGGGCCGTAGTGAGCCTAGTGGTCAGCGTCTCGGTCTCGGGATCGGAAGGTCCTGCGATCGAGTCTCGGTACCACTGAAGACCTACCGAGTATATGCGGAGTACGTGCTCGTTAAATCTGTTGGGTCCGAAAGTCCTCTAAGTTCCCATACCAAATCAATACCTCTGGGGGTGACAAGCCAATTCTGGGGATCCTCTAGTTGGCCTCTGTCTCTAAAAATTAGATGGATCCACTTATGTGTGTGTTGTCTGTTGTGTCTGTCTTACTTGACGAAGGTTTATAAGCGGGTCTCTGACCAAGCACACAAACCTGAATATATATGTCTACCAACCAACGAGTTTCTTTTTTATGACTCCATTATTTTCCCCCCTTCTTAATTAGTAAAGTGTCTCAATGCTTGTTGCATTCGGATTATTCATTCAAGCTACAGACCACTCCGAATAGCGAGCGTTATTTTATAACCACCTTGTATATTCATAGCCATTATTCTTAACTGCAGAATTCAATAATACTCAAATCTGTAAAACGTACATTTCCGAAACACAGTTCAGTATATTTATATACATTTTCTATTTTGTGAAAATATTAAATCTTAATAAATAACCAAACAATAACTTACAATGTTAGTGCGACAATGTAACAATATTTTATGGGAGGTGTAGTTGCAAAACTGGTTTTTTAGTTTTAGTTTGAATTACCTTAGCTCTAGAGCTACTCAAGGGCTATTGGCGACGGGTGCAGTAATTTTGAACCACAGTCAAGTGACGAGTCAACACCTCAGTACGGAACCGACGTCGTACGCAGCGTTGGTACTTTGGATCATTTTAACATGCACTCCCTCTATACGGGGTATTATTCGTCGGACATTTTTGGCTGCACGGGCCGTTTATAGGCCGGCAGTTATTTTGGCGATGCTCAGACCCGAACCTGGGACTTTCCGTATGCAAGGCGAATGCCTTAACGGACTGGGCTAAAAAAAATTATAATTTATTCAAAAGTTATGATTCCATTTTTTCCCTAACATTTTAGTTTAAAAATAAAAAAAAAATCCTGATTTTTACCATTTTGTTCTGGATGCATAATGAATCTATTAAAATTTTTTTAGGTTTTCAGAATAAAAATAAAAATTTGGGACAAACTTTGGGGCTAAAAATGTGATCAACTTTGGTAGTTTTCCCAAAGTCAAAAGTTTTCTTCAAAATATTCATGATTCAAATTCGCATAATAATTTGACCATTTTAAATACCTTTGAATATATAAATGATTTGTTTGAAAATTTTTGTTTGGACCTGAAATTTTCGGAATAAATTTGTGAAGGAAACATTAAAACATTGGA
Organism: Oedothorax gibbosus; assembly: GCA_019343175.1. NCBI lineage: Eukaryota > Metazoa > Arthropoda > Arachnida > Araneae > Linyphiidae > Oedothorax > Oedothorax gibbosus. Next base: position 155,197 of record JAFNEN010000218.1, on the reverse strand, counting down.
ATCTGGGGCTGGGGAACCTAGTAGAAAAGGCTCTTGCCTTACATGCGAAAGGTGCCAGGTTCAGCCCCAGGCGTTGCCCAAATAACTACCATCGTACGGACAGCAAGTCCGACAAATAATAGTTTCGTTTAGTTTGAATTATCAGCGCACTAGAGCTACACGAGGGCTATTGGCGACGGGCATCATATTTTAGAACCCCAGTCAAGTGGCGAGCCGACAACTGAGTAGGCATCCAACGCAACCGTTAAGGGCGACATCGTACGCAGCGTTAGTCCTTTGAAGGATATTTAACGTGCACTCCCTCCACACGGGGTATTATTCGTCGGACAATTAGGACTGCATGGGCCGTTTTTAGGTCGGCAGTTATTTTGGCGATGCCCGGACCCGAACCTGGGACCTTCTGCATGCTAGGCGAATGCCTAACCGACTGGGCTCCCCAGCTAATAAATAATAACAGCCCAAGTAATAACTCATTGTAGAGGAAGTGCACGTAAAATTAGCTCTTAACCCTTTTAAGAATAACATATTGGTTGAAGTTTCAAGTTGACTTCACTGCATGAGATTTAAATTACAACTTTTAGGAAAATTTAATTTCTCTAAATTACAATTTTTTTTTTTGCCGATGACTATAATTTAATCCTCCGTACTTCAAATTTTAAAACTTAGTAAAATTATATGATTTATAATTTTTTTTAAAAATTATGTATTGCGGGAAAACCTGACTGTCAGGTTACGGGTTTATACGTCTGTATTCCGCAGAGGGCCCCGTGTAGATGGGACGCACGTTAAATGTGTTCCAAAGTCCTAACGCTGCTCACGATGTCGATCCTTAATATTACGTTAGGGGACTACTCAGGTATCGGCTCGTCACTTGACTGTGGCTCTAAACTATGACGCCAGTCACCAAAAACGCTCTTGTAGCTCTAGTGCTGCGATTAATTCAACCCAAACAACTAGCAGGTAAGTTATAATTATCGGCGCACTACAGTTACACGAGGACCGTTGTCAGCTGCGACCGAATTTATAATAATAACTTTATTAATATCAACCAAGAAAACCAAAGAGTTCTATAGTAGGGTAGAGACTGAACCTGGCAACAGCACCATGGACCAACACGCAGAAAATATAGGGCTCGTTCGAGTCCCGCTGCCTTCCGAAGATCCCCGTGTACGCTAATATGGTGACTGGTGCTCGTTAAATCCGTCGTGGTCACAAAGTCCTCCAAGTTCCCATACCAAATCAATACCTCTGGGGGTGACAAGTCAATTCTGGGGATCCTCTAGTTGGCCTCTGTCTCTAAATTAGATGGATCCACTTGTGTGTGTGTGTGTGTTGTCTGTTGTGTCTGTCTTACTTGACGAAGGTTTATAAGCGGGTCTCTGACCAAGCACACAAACCTGAATATATATGTCTACCAACCAACCAACCATAAAGGGCTCGATTGCCGAGTGGTTTGGATCGCAGGACCTAGCGCTAGCAGTTCGCGCGCTATTACGGGTGCGGGTTCGATTCCCGCCTTTGCCCTAGGTGTACTTCCTTTCTCAGTATCAAAATTTCAAATCAACTGCTGCATTTGGTAAAATTTATAAGCCAGTTAAAATATAGTCAAAACCCCCCTAAGTAGATTCGATTCCAATTGCATCTAAACCGAAACTAGCTCTTTTGCCACTCTATTCCCGCTCCGTAGTGAGCCATGGCTGCCGATGGCAGCTCAGTACGAGTCGTTCCTCTACCCTCTACTATAGAACTATTTGAAGAAAACATATGAATAAATACAAAAAAAAATCATATCTGCTTAGGGGACCAAAGTCAAATGACGAGCCGACACATCAGAGGCCCCAAAGCAACTTTTTAGGGCTACATCTTACGCAGTAAATTTGGAGCACAATTAACATTCACTAATTCTACACAGGGTATTACTACATTTTTTGGCTGCAAGGGCCGTTAATAGCCCGGCAGTTATATTGCCAATGCCTGGATCCGAACCTGGGATCTTCAGCTTGCTAGGCGAACGACTTAATCATCTGGACTCCCCATCCCTCAACCAACTAGTATCTCCAACTCCATTTCTCTTTACCTATAATGTAATCAAACCATAAAAATAACCCAAAATCCAGTGCCACAAAGTAATTACCAACACTTCGCCCATCGTCTATGGCCGACAACAGCAATTAGGCCAAAACCAGCGAATTCATTAATTACCCCAAAGACAAAGGCATTAAAGACAAGTTTTACCATCCAGGCTTAACAATGCAACATTGAAAAGATATAACATTGAAAAGATCGAAGTAGCCAAACAAAGGATATGCACTGCGAAACGCTTTTCGTGATCCATGGACAATTAAAGCAGGGCAAACATTCCTAAACAAGCAGGGTTTGGTTTGGGGAGCATCCACAAATGTAATGCTGTTGTAAATATTTTTTAAAAAATGTAATATTGTATATGTTATATTTTTTAGCTACCACTATTTTTGCTTTGAAAAAAAGTATTTGTATTTTTTCTCAAACACAGCTCAACGTCAAAAACAAGAAACAAAACTTCTAAATAATAAAAACAAAATGGCAAAACCTAATTCATACCACACTTGTTAACCAATAGGAATAAAATCGTACGTTATTTTATACATTTTAGTTACCACTTTTTTGCCTTTATAAAACTATTTGGTTATTTTTTTCCTCTCGAAAAGCAATTATATATATAACAATTATGTAATTGTACAAATTTTGAATAAAAATATTATAATACTGACAATGGTTGTCTTTTTTATAGTTAATGTTACATAGTCGTTTATTGCTTTGAACAATGAAATTATAAATTCAAAATATAAAAATTATTCTATTTAATTAGAATAAGCATAAATAACCAGAAATCACTTGTTAACTAATAGAAAACAAAGTCTAAGTATAAAATTTTAATTGTTGTTTATTTGAAAAACGATTTTTTTTAAATTGTTGAAACGGTGCATAATTACTTAAAGAGTATGTTCCTTACTTAACAGAGGATGCTCCGAGTTAAATTGATATTCAAACACGACGGGAGAAATCTCGTTTTAAAACAATTTATTAAGCAATATTCGGTCAAGTAGTTTCGATTTTAAGTGAATTAGAACTATCACGTTATAAATAAGGCGAATTTTGACTTCCACGTAAGAATGTGTAGTCGTACATTACAAATACATATAATGTTTGAAAAGAATTAAGCATTAATATTTTGAGCAATTTAAGCGAATATAAAACACTAGCGAGACCAATTTTTTTGTACATACTGTTTTACAAACGATCTAACAACACAGCGAATAGATTAACGTTGAAAAGATCGAAGGTGCCAAACAAAGAATATTCACTGGGAAACTATATCCTTGGTCCATTAAATCAGAGTTTCATCCGCAAAAGTAATTATAATATACCTAATATTTCGAATAAAAATTTAAGATCTTAAGTTTATTTTATATTTTCTGCTACCAGTCATTTTGCTAATATGAAAGTTATTTAAATTATTTATTTCATCAAAAAGTTATCATGGGATAAAATACACAACAATACTATGAACGCCTAAAAATTTTTAAAAAAAAAGCTACTAGCCATATACTTTGATATAAAAGCTTCTAAAACACGGCAATTTTAGAACTGTGTTTTCTTTTACGCAACTTCCCAAGCCGACCCATGGACTAAGAAAGGAAACAGATTTTTACCCCACGTTTCTCCTTTAGAAAGTGTGCGAGAGCATTGGATTTACTATCTCTTTGACCTGTCATGATATGGAAATTCTGGTGCCAGTTCATTAATAAACAGTCACCGTTCTTGTGAAAGTATAATACTTTATAAACCGAACATCGTACATATCTATAAAATATAAAAAATATTTGTTTTAATTATAAATAAAAAGTGGTATCTAAAAATGTAAAATAGTGAATGTCATTCTGTCAATTCATTACACACATTTCTACTAGGATACTAAGCGAATATGATATCGGGTATATTACATCTTTATATCTGTTGTATTAAAATAATTTTGGCTTTGGTTGTAATAATCTAGAACAAGATCTAATTTTTTGATATATTGAAAATATTCTTAAGAGTAATTTTAGTTAACAAAGCTTTTTTTCAATATTTTCCAACATTGTAACACTTTGTTACTTGGTTATACACGCATTTTACTTTAAATCTTTCGCACAAGTTTTTTTACTTAGAACTATAGGTAAACATTTGAAAACGTGTTTTCAACAACTTTTTCAACATTTTATGCTTAAGAATATTTTTTGACTAACTTTATACAAATTCAATAGCAAAAAATAAAGACTGGCACAAAAATAAATAATTACGAGATATAATAAATGCAATACTTTTTTTTTAAATGTCTTAAACTAAACCATTTAAATTTTATTCTTTGATCTTAATTTTAGGTTACGTTAGTTTGCATAATCGTCGCACTAGAACTACTCGAGGGCTATTGTCGGGAGCGTCATAATTTAGAACCACAGTCAAGTGACGAGTCGACACCCGAATAGGAATCCAACGCACGTTTTAGAGTGACATCGTAATCAGCGTCGGGACTTTGAAACATAATTAAGGGGACACAGTACTTCAAAAATGGCAAACGAATTTTTTATTTGCTAACATTAAAGTTTTAAATCTTCTAAATAAGTCTACTAAGGCTTTTTTGAGAGGAAATTTTTTTGAGGAAAGGTAGGATAAAAATGCAAACGAATGAAAACTAAATGTGTTTTTCTCGGTGTTAAGTACATGAGAAAAAAAGTGGTACCGTGTCCCCTTAAGTACATTCATTCTTCGCGGGGTATTACTCGTCGGATATTTTGTGACTGCAAGGGCTGGTTTAGTTTAAACAATTGTTGTACTAGAGCTACACGAGGGCTATTGGCTACTGGTGTCCTAATTTAGATCGACGGTCAGGTGACGTTCAGGTGAAGGCTAAGAATAGAAACTTTAAATTGTTGTTTATTTGAAAAATTTTTTGTATTTAAATTACAGAATGACAAATTAAAAATCTGTTCTATAGTGACTGCGACACGTAAATCAGTGCAAATTTTCGTGATCTTCGGTTGCTTATTGATACTGAGCATATTCGTCTTTAAAAAAAAATTTCGTTTTAAATATATAAAATATATTTTTGTATCAAAGTTCCAGTTTTCTATATTAAATTTTTTTTATATATATTTTTTTCTTTGCCAATATTGTTGACTTACCGCCTTTCACATCTTTTCACATTAAATAACCGCGGTATGCACAGTAGCACGCCGCTTGTTTCGCAAGCAATATTTGGAGGGGTTGAATACAAGTTCTCTTTTTGTCATTTTCGTGGAAGCAACGAGATTGCATGCACTATGTAGAATTTTAGTACATTAATAAAAAAAAGTCACAGTTCAGATAATGTTCGCTAGGCAGTAGCAATTTTTTTTTAAAAAAAGAGGCAATGCCATTTTAAAGATTTAAATTTTAATCTCTGTAGCACAAAACGATCTTTATTTACTTAATTCACTTGTATTATGAGCCCTCCATTTATAACTTGTTTCACATGTTGCGATAATCATATTTGGTCAAGTATTGGCGATTTTTAGTAAATTAGAACTATCACGTTATAAATAAGGCAAATTTTAATATACATGGTAAAATGTGCTATCGTACATTACTAATACAGATAATATTTTATGTAAGACGTAATATTTTAAATAATTAAGCGTAAACATTTTAAGTAATCAAACATTAATATAAACACTACCTACGAAATTTTGCCGCAAATACAGGTTTATAAACGACTTACCAACACAACGAATACCTTAACGTTGAAAACAAGAAGTTCATAAAGAACTAAAATAGCCTACTTTCCTGTTACTTAAATACTTACTGAAGTTCTAATCGGGAAAAAAAACTAGGTTCCTAAAGTAAATATCATCCACAGCCGTTTCTACACTAGATTTATACACATTAGGAAAAAAAATCGAAACACAGCACCCAGCTATAATTTAAACTTCTAAAAGCCAAAATCAACTATTTTCCTTAATGTTCTTTCGCAAATTAATTAAATATTATTTATCATTTGCTCGTGATTTATTTGTAGTTCGAAGAATAATTAAATATTTATTAATAACAAAAGTAATGAAACTACTCCGAACTGCATTAAAAAATAAGAAATGTAAATTAAAACTAAGCATAATTGCATGCAAAAGTATGCCTTGCCGCTTTCTTGGTAGATAATTAATGAATAATCAAAGAATCAAATTGTGCCACATTTTATGACGTCATTCCAAACTGATTCATGAAAATGTTATTTTGTTTCAAATATGTTTAAATAAATAAAGTTTCTCATGCCATTGTTGATTTGGCAACAGTGATTTAAATGACTCAAAATTGAATTTCAATGCTAATTCAATGGGAAATTCGCCGAAAGATAGTAGATTTATGTCCGTCCGGACGTACATACAGACGGATAAAAAGTATGAAAGTTGGGTATCTGAGGTCATAGCTTTCTAACAAAAAAAGAATTTTTAAGATCCCATGGATATAACTGATTTTTGAAGGGGGGTACGGACAGACAGACAGACGGACATCGACCGCATGATATTACCTACTTTTTCATTTTTTTAATTCTTTCGAATTAAAAAAAGAAAAGTAGGCTAAAAAATCGAAATTACTTAAAAAAGATATTTACTTCTTATTTATCCTTGGACAATTAAATCAGGGTTACCAACCATACATACATTTATATTGTACAAATCGCGAATAAAAATATAATATTGTAAGTTTATTTAATATTTTAAGCCACCAGTCGTTTTGCTTGGATAAATGGTATTTAAATTACTTTTTATAACATTTTAACAAATATCTATTAACATCATAATTAAATAACGGCATGCTGAATAGCAAGCCGCTTGAAAAGCAAGCAAAAGTTACGAAAACTATTCCATTATTAGAATCCTATCTCATCTATGAACATCCTATATTAGAATTAAAATCATCATTGCCATTCGCAACAATCGCTCAAGAAACTTTAATTCTTTTAAACAATAAATTAAATTTATTTTTGCGCCATAAATCAGTTTAAAATGACGTCAAATATATTTCACAAAGAGATTCTGTGATTGTATATTGATATGAAATGTTTTCCTTCCATTTAAAAGCGAGGAATATTACATATTTATTCTTTGAAATATAAATTATTTTAGCAAACGATAACAAATAATTATTGAATTTTCGAAGGAAAATAAATGAAACCTGCCAAATTTATCATGTAAATTTTTAATATAGAATCAATGCTGTGTTTGGCGCGTTTTTACCTGTTAAACAAAAATGTTGTGTGGAAGCGGGTTAAGTGACAGATTCTGATACAAACCTACTTGTTTTTCTTAACGGGGCTGCATTTATTTGTGGTCAAGCCTTTGCAGACACGGCATTTTTTCACCATCTAGGCGGCTCTCTTTACCAATTTTGATGCTCAGATTACAATAAATCTTAGTATCAATTGTAAAAATTTTGAATACTAGTATAATGATAGCGACAAATGGTTGCCTTTTTTTATGATGTATATTTCATTGTCGTTTATTGCTTTGAACAATAATATATAATTCAGAATTTAGTATGCAATGCCTCCAAATATTGCTTGCGAAACAAGCAGCTTGCTACTGTGCATGCCGCGGTTATTTAATCTGAAAAGTACAGAAGATAGACACTGTATCAGCAAAAACAAAATTTATATAACATTTTTTAAATATAGAAAACTGGAACTTTGATACAAAAATCTTTTATATATTTAAAACAAAATATTTTTTTAGTGACGAATATGCTCTGAATATAAGTAAAATTTGCACTGATTTACGTGTCGCAGTCACTATAGAACATATTTTAAATTTGTCATTATGTTATTTAAACAAAAATTGTTTTTCAACTAAACAACAATTTAAAGTATTTATTCTTAGCCTTCGTTTCTATTAGTTAACAAGTTATTACTGGTTTATACTTATTCTAACTAAATGAAATAATCTTTAGTCCTCTTTTTGTCATTTTCGTGTAAGCAACGCGATTGCATGCACTAACTATGTAAAATTTTAGTACAATACTAAAAAAAAGTCATAGTTCAGATAATATTCGCTCTGCAGTAGCAATATTTTTTTTTTTTTTTAAAAAGACACAATACTTTTATAAAGATCTAAATCTCTGTAGCACAACGATCTTTAGTTACTTAATTGACTTGTACTCTGAGCCCTCCATTTATAACTTGTTTCACATGTTGCGATAATCATATTTGGTCAAGTAGTGGCGATTTTTAGTAAATTAGAACTATCACGTAATAATTAAGGCAACTTTTGATATCCATGGTAAAATGTACCATCGTACATTACGAATACAGATCATACAACCAGCAGAACGAATACCTTAACGTTGAAAAAAATCGAAATTACTTAAAAAAGATGTTTACTGCTAATTTATCATTGTATCATAAATCAGGGTTACCAACCACAAATACATTAATATTGTACAAATTTCGAATAAAAATATAAGATTGTCAGTATATTTTTTATTTTTAGCCACCAGTCTTTTTGCTTGGATAAATATTATTTAATTTATTTTTTCCCGTAAATTAAGCGCATGTTTTAAAATTTTGTTTGGATGAAAAGCAGTTTTTAAAGGTTTTTCTTATGTATTAGAAACTTGGATCCCAACAAGTGCAAAAGTAAATACAAAATTGTGCGAGCTATTTGACATATGGCAACATATTTTGTTAGAACGGTAGGATCGATACAAAAACGTATTACGGCTCAAGTATAAATTATTCTCAAGGTATTCATGTTTGTAATTTTCTTTATAACACTTTAATATAGTTATTTGTTTAATTTTTTGGTTTTGACCCGAAATTTAACGAACAAATTTAGGTAGAATCCATTCATCTACCAACTGGGATCTTTGGCTGAGAAGCCCAGTAGGTAAGTATACATGCAAGATAAGCTCTAAAGTCCTGACGCTGCCTACGATGAAGTTGCGGTGGGAATGATATTTAGTCCAAAACCAGCGAATTTATTAATTACCCCCAAAGCCAATGGCAATAAAGACAAGTTTTACCATCCAGTCTTAACAATGCAACGCATAGCTTAACATTAAAAAGATCGAAGTAGCTAAACAATGGATATTCACTGCGAACCGCTTTTCTTGGTCCATGGACCATTAAAGAAGGGCAAACATTCCTGGGCAAGCGGGGTTTGTTTGAGGAACCATCTACAAATGTAATGTTGACTTATATCAGAAGAAATGTAAGAACGTAGGTCTATATTTTTACCTACCACTCTTTTTGATTCGATAAAAAATAGTTGCGTTTTTTTTTTTTTCAAATAATTTTGTTACAACCCTACAGTAGCTCACAACCGTACAACCTAATTAGAGAAACAAAACTAATACAAAAAATTTTTTTGGCAAAAACTACTTGATCCCATACTTGTTAACCAATAGGTATTGATAAAATAGAATATTTTTTAAAAAAAAATAAATTATTACCATGCCCGAGGTGGAGGTGGCTTCATCACCAGGTCCTCCTAAAATCGTCAAATGTTGTTTTGTCTTAAAGAAAATCATGTTATTTTATACATTTTAGCTACCACTCTTTTTGACCTCTAAAAAATAATTGCATTATTTTTCCTCTCAATATACATACCACATAAAAATAAATTGAAATAAAAATGTTATAATACTGACAATGGTTGCTTTTTGTATAATGAATATTTCATAGTCGTTTATTGCTTTGAACAATGAAATACAATTCAGAATTTGAAGATTATTTCATTTAATTAGAATAAGTATAAACCAGTAATCACTTGTTAACTAATAGAAAACGAAGGCTAAATATAAAATTTAAATTTTTGTTTATTTTAATACGTATATTTTCTTTAATTATCGAGTAACAAATTTAAAATCTGTTCTATAGTCACTGCAGCAAGTAAATCTGTGAGAATTTTTGTGATCTTAGCTGTTTTGGCTTGGTAGCATAGCTTTTGAGCATATTCGCCACTAAAAAAATCGTTTTGCATATATAAAAGATTTTTGTATCGACGTACCACTTTTTTATATTTCAAAAATTGCTTTTGATATTTTATTCTTTAATTATGTTGCGATTGCTTTTATCTGCTATTATATTAAATAAACGCGGCATGCTCAATAGCAAGCCGCTTGTTACACAAGCAATGTTTCAAGGGGTTAAATTCAAGTCCACTTTTTTCATTTTCGAGCGACGCACAGTGGGGTATTTGACCCGAATTCTTGGCAATAAATCAAAAAAAATTTTTTTAGCTACAATTATATAATTGGTGTCTTTTTATAGCTAATTTTCGAGGATGCTGAATATGAAAATGAGGTTAATTAATTCAAAAAATGTGAGTTTGAATAAGTATAGGCAAAAAAAAAAAACATTTTTATAAAGTACTTTGCTTATGGACATTACTTATTGGTCGGATAGTTTGACCACGCATGTCTTAGGGTAGAAAACTTTCGATTTCTTTTCAGAATCTTCAAAATCATATTCGTGTATAACTTTGATCACCATACATATTTTTTTAAACAATAACCACTGCCATATAATTGTTCCATGCCCCGAAACATCAGTACAATGAAGTTCGGTCGAAAGACAAAGGGAAGTTTCCGTGCTATTCATACGTTAAAAGAGCCAAAACGGAATGTTAAAAATGCAATAACAGTAACTTCCAGTGCCGCCGAAATCAAATTACAAGCATTATTGAATCACACAACTGGTCGCATCTTGAAAGTGCAAGAAGAAGTCCTCATCATTCAAACAGATGAAACCATTAGAAATTTGACTTTGATATCAAAATGGGGGTTGGACGTCTTCAGAATATAAACGAAAGTTAGACACCCCTGCAGATAGCGATGCAAGTGTTTTGATGACATCTTTAGTTCCTATTCAATTGATTAGCGACAATTCAAATGCGCCTGTTGTTATATGGAAGAACCCTCGTCCTTCTTCAACACGATACTGCCGCCCAATAAGATTTTGTTTTCAACGTGAAACACCAACCACTATCGCAGACGAGAAATACCGAATTGACATTGAAATTGCTTCCCTTCAGCCAACAGAAATAATCATAAAAGACCGAAACTGCGTTATTAACCATAAATTGTTATTTACTGTGATCGACGATAAAGTTTGCAATGCAGTTACTCAAAATAAATCGACCCAAAGATGTTATCTTTGTAAGTTAACATCAAAAGATTTTAACAATTTGGCAAAGGTGCAATCTACACCAGTGGATGAAGAAAAAGTAGAGTTCGGCATCTCAATTTTACATGGATGGATACGTTTTATGGAGTGTTTACTCCATGTAGCTAGCTTACAAGCTACCAATAAAAAAGCGGCAAGCTAGATTAGAAGGCGAGAAAAAAGTTGTTGCCGAAAATAAGAAATCCATCCAATATAAATTCAAAGCTGAAATGGGAATAATTATTGATCAACCAAAGCAAGCGTTTGGAAATAGTAATGATGGCAACACTGCAAGGCGGTTCTTTGCAAATCCCGAATTGACTGCAAAAATAACTCAAATTGATGAGACAGTTATTACTCGTTTTCATAGAATATTGCAAACAATTTCAAGTGGATATGAAATCAAAATTGACAAATTTGAAATCTATTGCTACACGACAGCCACAATGTTTGTGTCCAAATATCCTTGGTATCCAATGTCTACTTCGGTGAATAAAATTCTGATGCACGGACCCATTAGTATTAAACATGCTTTACTTCCCATTGGTCAACTTAGTGAGGAAGCACAAGTAGCAAGAAATAAGGACTTTAGAGAGTACAGAAAACAATACTCGAAAAAGACTACAAGGATTTTTACAAACCAAGACGTATTAAACAATTTACTTATATCTTCTGATCCATACATAACTAGCTTCCGACAATTACCACAAAAAAAAACCTAAATTTCCCAAAGAAGTAATTGAAATGGTGAAGCCTTCAAATCAACAGACTATCCACTCGGAAGATGAACACGATGTTTCTACCGATTTAGAAAGCGATGATTAATAATCAATAACCTTATTATTACATTATTTTTTTTATTGTTTTTTCATTTTCATTAATAGTCCAAAAAATTGAATCCATTTATAAATCAAGTCAAAATATATATATATTTTTAAAATTCATTTATAGTAAAAATCAACCTTATTTGTAGTAGATAAAAGAGCCATTTAAACTTAAAAACCTAATTATGGTTCAATTTTATTATATGTTACTAAACAATCTAGATTATACCATATAATATACATGAATTGTATGCTGATTGCTGTGAACCTTTTACACTAATTTCGCAAAAATTTATTTTCAAGTTGTTAAATGTCAGTGTTGTACATATATTACTTTAATGCATTTCAAAAAAGAAATATATATTTAATACTTTAACGTTGTATATATCTATTTTTTTTTAGAAAGTAAAGAGTTTGATTATTTTACTTGTATTTCATTGAATTCACTTTTTTTTCTATATCACGCATATTTAAAGGTTTTTTGTAGAAGAATATTTTTAAATGATGCTTTGTCCAAGGATTATTTTTAACAATTTATTGTAAAGAAAAAATTGTGTTTTCTAAATTGGATTGAAAGTTTTCTACCTTAAGACATGCGTGGTCAAACTATCCGATCAAAGTAATGCCATAAGCGAAGTCCTTATAAAAATGTTTTTTTTGCCTATACTTATTCAAACTCACATTTTTTTTAATTAATTAACCTCATTTTCATATTCAGCATCCTCGAAAACATACATAAAGACTTCTCAAAAGAATTTCCAGCAAAAATCCAATTGTTGCTGGAAATTTTAAGCACATACTTGGATTTGCTATTTTGCAAAAAAGGCCATTTTTTCCCAAAGATAGCAAAAAGTAGCAAGTTTTGACTATTGAACATGAAAAACCAATGTTTGAGGACTATGTTGGTGGTAGTAGATGTGCCGGATTCAGGCGGGCACCTTAACAAAATATCACATTTTTAAACTTTTTTTGTTATAAAAAAAATATTTTTTTTTAACTTTAATTGTTAAATTTAAAGTCAAAACTATTTTTTAAAAAACATTTTTTTATTTTATAATAAAGCTCAAATGTTCCTCTATTACATGCACCTATTGTAGTTTTAAACAAAAATTTTTTTAACGAGCCACAAATTAATTAGTAAACATAAAAAAACGCTGAAATGCAAGAAAAAAGTACAATAATTTTAGCAAAAATCCGACTTTCGATGCTTATAAAAACTAATGTATTTGTATGAGATAATAATTATTTATATAGATAGATGCACCACTTAATTAGCTATAAAAAGACACCCATTTTATATTTGTAGCTAAATTTTTTTTTTATTTATTGCCAAGAATTCGGGTCAAATACCCCACTGTGCGACGCGATTGCATGCTATCTAACTTTAAATCTCTGTAGCACAAAGATCCTTATGGACTTGATTCTTTATTATTCTCAGCTCTCCATTACTCTCACGGTGCATCATTACTTATAGAGGATGTTCCTTACTTAACAGAGGATGTTCCGAGTTAAATTGATTTGCAAAACACGACGGGAGAAATCTCGTTTTAAAACTATTTATTAAGCAATATTCCGTCAAGTAGTTTCGATTTTAAGTGAATTAGAACTATCACGTTATAAATAAGGCGAATTTTGACTTCCACGTAAGAATGTGTAGTCGTACATTACAAATACATATAATATTTGAAAAGAATTAAGCATTAATATTTTGAGCAATTTAAACGAATATAAAATACTAGCGAAGAAAATTTTTTGTACGTACTGTTTTACAAACGATCTAACAACACAGCGAATAGATTAACGTTGAAAAGATCGAAGGTGCCAAACAAAGAATATTCACTGGGAAACTATATCCTTGGTCCATGGACCTTTAAATCAGAGTTACCATCAGCAAAAGTAATTATATTATACCTACTATTTCGAATAAAATTTAAGATCTTAAGTTTATTTTATATTTTTAGCTACCAGTCTTTTTGTTAATATAAAAGTTATTTAAATTATTTGTTCCAATAGCTCAAAAAACAAGCAAATCATTAAACAACGGCTTTCTGAATAGTAAGCCGCTTGTAAAACAAGCAAAATATAAGTAAGGACCGTGTAAAAATAAGGTTTCGGTAATTTTTTTTCGTACTTTTCGTCGTAATTTTTTCAGGCATTAGATATACTTTTGTAATTCATGAACTAGAATCATTTTTAGGGGCTTTCTTTTTTCCGTCATCGATTTTTCTCTTTTTTTGGGTGTCGAACTCAAATTTTCTCAATAAACACTTATAAATGACCCAAAATTAAAGATAAAGTAATTAAAATAACAAAATATAATTTTATTGAGTAATAAAGTTAAATTTAATACGTATTTTTCATTTGATGAGCACAATTTTACTAATTTTTTCAATTATTAATTAAAAAGAAATATTTAATTAATATTTAATTAAACCTTTAAAGAAAACGAAATACGATTATTAATATATATTCAATAATTAATCTTTTCAAAAACATACTTAAAACACAAATAGAGAGTTTATTTACTTGCTATTTACAAGTGTTTATTGAAAATAATTTAGTTTGGCATTAAAATCTCAATAGAAATAGAATTATCAAAAAAGTTATCCTGGTTTAGAAATCACAACATTACTATGAACGCCTAAAAAAAAAAAAAGCTACTAGCCATAAACTTTGATATGAAAGCTTCTAAAACAGTACAATTTTAGAACTGTTTTCTTTTACGCAACTCCCCTAGCCGACCCATAAGGAAGAAAGGAAACAGATTTTTACTCCACGTTTCTCCTTTAGAAAGTGTGCGAGAGCATTGGATTTACTATCTCTTTGACTCGAACCCTCATGATATGGAAATTCTGGTGCCAGTTCATTAATAAACAGTCACCGTTCTTGTGAAAGTATAATACTTCATAATCCAAACATGGCACAGATCGGAGATCGAAATAAGGATTCGTAGTCTCGACGCGGAGCGTCCTTACTACACGTCGAAGTAGTCCCTAAAAGGGGCGAAACGATTCACTGGGATAAAAGGTGGTCAGTAGACCGGTATAAACATAGATGTGGGGGGGGGGGGGGTCCTAGAACCCTAGCAGATCGCTGGTGGAAAAGATCCTACCTCTACCACAATGGGTTGTGGTGGACCGTCCGGGGACGTTTGAAGGCTTGATCAATGAATTGATCATAATTGATGATTTGAGCTATGTTGTCATGCTCGGATGCTTCCATTGCATTAAAATATTTATGGGAGGCTGAGAGGATGGCTGAGTCGATAGATTCGATTCCCAAGTCATTGTGGATGATTGTATTTCTGACGAACCAAGGGGCGTTTGTGAGATTCCTCAGGGTCTTGTTCTGAAAGGTTTGGATCTTTTGTCTATGGCATTTTTTAGCTGTTGCCCAGACTGGGGACGCGTACAATAGTACTGGTTTGATCATACTTTTGTAGAGCAAGACTTTGTTGCGTAGGGACATATTGGAGTTTCTGCCAATTATTGGACCTAGGCTAATGGCTGCTCCTGTCGCCTTAGCGATGGCTTGTTTAATATGCTCTCTAAAGCTCAGTCTGCTGTCGAGATGGACTCCGAGATACTTGGTGTGGGGCTGGTTTTGAATTTCAGAGTTAAAAATCTCAAGGTTGGTGTCATAGTGAGTTTTAACTTTGTGGTTGCGGAAAAGAACCGATACACTTTTCTGTCCGTTGATTTTAACTCGCCAGTCCTCACACCAAGTCTCGACTGAGTAAAGCGCGTTTTGTAGTTTCTCAAAGGCAATATTGCCTCTTTTTGACTTGGCCAGAATTGCAGTATCATCTGCAAATTGAGCAGTAATGGTGTTGGTTTTGGCCGGAAAATCATTTATGTACAGATTGAAGAGGCTGGGCGAGAGGGAGCTACCCTGAGGTACTCCTGCTTTTATAGCCTTCGTCTCTGACAATGTATTGTTTATGGCACTGAAATCTATAAAATAAATAATATTTGTCTTAATTATAAATAAAAAGTGGTATCTTAGAATATAAAATAGTGATGGTCAATCTGTCAATTCATTACACACATTTCTACTACGATACTAAGCGAATATGATATCGGGTATATTACATCTTTATATATGTTGTATTAAATAATTTTGGCTTTGGTTGTAATAACCTAGAACAGGATCTATTTTTTTGACATTGGAAAGTATTCTTAAGAGTAATTTTAGCTAACAAAGAATTTTTTCAATATTTTTCAACATTGTAACACTTTGTTACTTGGTTATGCGCGCATTTTACTTTAAATTGTTCGCACACGTTATTTTACTTAGAACTGTTGGTAAACATTTTATGAAAACGTGTTTGCAACAACTTTTTTATGCTTAAGAATGTTTTTTGTTAACTTTCGTCTCGTTACTCGAGGTCTATTGTCGGGGGCGTCATAATAGGGTACTTGACTGTATCGCTAAAATACCTTCCGATATTAAATTAATTATAGTTTAAACCCAAAAATAACAAACGTATGTATTTTTTTTGCAAAATAAATCTTTAAATAATTCATAAAAATCATTTTAAAATGGCGTATTTTTCATCGGTACGTCACGTGATCACAAACACGTCGATTTGATTGACGTCACTAGTATGTATAAACAAACCGGTGTGATTTTTTTTTTGCTTGCAGTTAAACTGGATTTAATCTAATTTACTATTAAAATAAGAATTATATAGATAATGGAACGAGGTTTTACGGTAGCGGATAGTTCAAAATTGCTTAAATTAGATTAAAAAATGGTGTTTCAAAGTTTGTTCATAGTTACTAGTGACGTCATAGATACCACGTGACAGCTCCTTAGCGTTTTCGCATGTAAATTTTCGTCCTAATTTTGAAATTCCTTTTTCTCCCATTTTATGGGGTATTTGAAAAAATGAAAAAATACGGGTCTAATATTTTTGGCATAAGAATATTTTAAGCCAATAAATTTTTTTTAGTCAAATACCCCATGTCAAGTGACGAGTACCCCATGGACCATTAAAGCAGGGCAAACATTCCTGGGCAAGCGGGGTTTCGTTTGGGGACCATATACAAATGAATTGTTTTACCAATTTCGTAAAAAAATCTTATTTATTTTATATTTCAATCTACCAGTCTTTTTAATTCGATAAAAAAAATTCCCAATTCAATACAAAATTAATTCGCAGTATTTTAATATCAATATATAATGTAAGAATAAAAATTAGAGAATCTATGTATTGTTGTACACATATCTACCACTCTTTTGCTTCGATAAAAAATTATTTGCATTTATTTTTTCCCCTGTTTTTATCTCAACGGAGCAGCTATTGGCAATCAAGCCTTTGCAGACTCGGTCATTTCCCCATAACTTAGAGCCATTTTTTTGCAGCACCATCTACGCAGCTCTCGTTACCTATTTTGATGCTCAGATTACATGAATATTTCAGATGTCTATTCCATAGTCATTTATTGCTTTGAACAATATTATGTAATTCAGAATTTAAAGATTATATCATTTAGTTAGAATAAGTATAAACCAGTAATAACTTGTTAACTAATAGAAACGAAGGCTAAGAATAAAAACTTTAAATTGTTGTTTATTTGAAACACAATTTTTATTTAAATTACAGAATGACAAATTTAAAATCTGTTCTATAGTGGCTGCGACATGTAAATCAGTGCAAATTATAGTGATCTTTGGTTGCATAGCTTCTGAGAATATTCGTCATAAAAAAAATATTTCGTTTTAAATATATAAATTATTTTTGTATTCAAGTACCAGTTTTCCAAATTTAAAAATTGTTTTATAATTTTTTTTCTTTGCTGATACTGTGGTACTGTATTGTTTTCACATTAAATAACCGCGGTAAGCACAATAGCAAGCCGCTTGTTTCGCAAGCAATATTTGGAGTGATTGAATACAAGTTCTCTTTTTGTCATTTTCGTGTAAGAAACGCGATTGCATGCACTAACTATGTAGAATTTTAGTACAATAATAAAAAAAAAGTCATAGTTCAGGTAATATTCGCTAGGCAGTAGCATTTAAAAAAAAGACAATACTATTATAAAGATTTAAATCTCTGTAGCACAACGATCTTTAGTTTCTTAATTCACTTGTACTCTGAGCCCTCCATTTATAACTTGTTTCACATGTTGCGATAATCATATTTGGTCAAGTAGTGGTAGTAGTAATATTTTGAATAAAAATTTAAGTTTATTTTATATTTTTAACTACCAGTCTTTTTGCTAATATAAAAAAAATATTTATATTATTTGTTAAGAATAGTAATTAACACTTCACATCACTTCACACAAGATGGCTGGACGTCGTAACGCACGGGACTCTGAGGAGCCCTCGTTTGATAGCCTTCTATTACGAATCAGCAAGGTTGGTGGTTTCGATGCTTTGAGGAAGCAGATTAGAAAGGACTTTGAGGAAAGGAATGTTGTTCCGCAAGCTGTGGCTAACATCTCCACCTCCAAACAGTCTCAAGCCTTGGCCGAGTCCACTGGTCTGACCCCGGATGCCCAATTCCCGGCGGCAGGGACTGTAACCCCGGATGCCCAATTCCCGGCGGCAGGGACTGTAACCCCGGATGCCCAATTCCCGGAGGGACGCCCGATCCCAGGAGGGAAACACGGAAGTCCCGGCGGCCAAGAAAATCAAGCCTAATTCGGATGCCCAATTCCCGAAGGCGGTTGATTCTAAAACGCCTGATGCCCAATTCCAGGCCAACATCCCCACTTTTAACAAGTTCATGCCCTTGGCCGAGTCCATGGAGCTGCCGTCGGATGCCCAATTCCCGTCGGCAGGGACTGTAACCCCGGATGCCCCATTCCCGGAGGGAAGCTCGGATGCCCGGTCCCAGGAGGGAAGCATGGATGTCCCGACGGCCAAGAAGGTCAAGCTAAATCCGGAAGCCCAATTCCCGGAGGCGGTTGACAATATCAAGCTTAATCCGGATGCCCAATTCCCGGAGGCGGTTGATTTTAAGACCCCTGATGCCCAATCCCAGGTGGCAAGCAGACCTGACCCGATTCTTTTCCTCGGAGGAGATATCGGCGATGCAATCTGCCTCCGCGTTCGCGATGCAGTGGGAGGTGATATAGGCTGCAAACCTTATCACAAGTTCGTTAAGATATATCCACGAACCCCAGATGAGGAAAATAAGATCCTGGCCATACTTGCCGATGCTAAGGCAGGATTCTTTCGCCACTCCCATCGCAAACGCCCCATCCTCAAAACGGTTGTCAAGGGCTTGCCCCGCGACACCGATCCAGCAACCATCACTGCCGCGCTTGCCGCGGAGGGTTACATCACTGAAAGAGTAGCCCAGATGACCAGGGCTCGTACCAAAGCCCCTCTACCGATGTTCCAAGTCCTAGTTGTCCGGACTGGAAACTTCAAAGAGATCTTCAATCAGAGCAGCCTTCTGGGTAAGAAGGTTAACTTCGAGCCGTACAGAAAGGTCTCTCGCATACCACAGTGCTACAACTGCCAAAACCACGGGCACGTTAGTAGCCAATGCCACATGGGCGCTAGATGTCGGTACTGCGGCCTCGGCCACGACTCCCGTACCTGCCCCACCCGAGCTGATTCCAACGCCCACTGCTGTGCCAACTGCGGTGGCCCCCACCTTAGCTCCTCCGTGACCTGCCCGGAGCGACCAAAGCTCCCCAAAAGGGAGCTTCCCGAGCGTGCCGCCAGGTGGCAGCACCCCAAGCCCCGCCTCCAGACTGCAGAAGATCCTGCGTCACTTTGGGAGGCCCTCACGTCCGTGAGAGACGCCATTGCAGACGTCTTCGGGGACATCCCCACGTTTATCAAGAAGGCAGCGGCTCTTTCCGCAGCAAATACCAAGGCCGACAAGATGTTGGCTCTCTTCAACCTAATCGAGCCTTAGAACGCGGGCCTTCGAGCCTAAGTTCATTCATAGTCAAAGTTATCGCCTTTACGGCACTTCTTCGATGAACGAGAAAGGGCGCTTCGCGCCGATGCTCAGTTGTTAGTCTAGATTTCAGATAGTAATTAACAGCACCTGGTAGCTACAGACCAATTAGTCTCTTACCCTGCTTAGCAAAAGTACTTGAAAAAATTATTCTGACTAGATTAAACACTTTCTTGGACACCAATAAGATTATCAGTCTCAATCAATATGGTTTTAAAAAGGGACATTCAACAACACACCAAGTTCATAGAATAGTAGAAATAATTGGAAATGCCTTTAACAACAAAGAAACAGTGGGAGCCGTGTTTTTAGACATTGAAAAAGCTTTTGATAGCCTCTGGCATGAAGGCCTAATTATTAAACTTGTCAAACAAAACATACAAAAACCTCTAATTCATATCATTAACTCTTTTCTCACAAACAGATGTTTCCAGGTTAGAATCAATAATACATTGTCCAAAGTCTTAACCATTAACGCCGGAGTCCCGCAGGGAAGCACCCTGAGTCCCACCCTATTTAATCTGTATATAAACGATTTCCCTACTCAGACAGACTGTATTACTGCCCAGTTCGCGGACGATACGGCCATACTAGCCAAATCTAAACATGGTAATATAGCCTTTGACAAATTACAAACAGCTCTATATTTAATTGAAACTTGGTGTGAAGATTGGAGAGTCAGAATTAATGCACAAAAGAGTGTCTCAGTCCTCTTTAGAAAGCACAAAACATTGACAAATTGCGACACCGATCTTGAGATCTTTAATACTGATATTAAAAATGAGCCACATACCAAATACCTCGAAGTACATTTGGACAATAGACTCAGCTTTAAAGAGCACATTAAGCAAACAATAGCTAAAGCCACAGGTGCCAGCGTCAGTCTAAATCCCATCATTGGGAAACACTCCAAAATGTCCATTAACAACAAGGTTTTACTTTATAAGTCCATGATAAGGCCAATTTTACTCTACGCCTCTCCAGCGTGGGCCGCTATATTTCAAAATAAAACCCTGAGAAGAATGACAAATGCTCCTTGGTATGTGCGAAATAAGATCCTTCACAGAGACCTAAATATAGATTTTATTGACTCAGCAATTCTTTCTGCTTCACATAATTACAAGACCTCTATTGATAAATCTGCATATGAGAACCTTAAAGACATTATCTCTTACGATCATTTAGTTGAACAAAAATACAAACGTCCATGCACCGTTCATCACGACCCTTCTTGGTAATACCGTTATGACAGTTAAGTTTTTCCTTAACTAATATTATTTTTACCCTGACGACAAGTTTCACTTTGACTAGCATTGTTATATCCACTGCTTGACGATATGTGTTCATTGTCCTTTTTGCACTTTTTTGGTGTTCATTTTCATCATTGTTTTATTTTAGACAAGCCTATCGCTTTGCCCTGGGGTCTCTCCTACGGGTTTTCCACATTATTTTTATATGGACTTTTAGTTTACTTTTGGAAATCACAAACGCTCTCCCATTTTGGGGTATCTTAGATGGAGAAGTAAGGACGCTTCGCGTCGATACTTCGTATTGTTAATTCGATCTCCGATCTCCGATCTCCGAGTAATTAACAGCTCAAAAAACAATAACATTGTGAAACAACGGCTTGCTATGGTAAGCTGCTTGTAATGCAAGCAAAATACAAGGTAAAAATAAGGTTTCGGTAAATTTTGTCGTACTTCGTCGTAATTTTTTTAGGCATTAATTAAACTTTTGTGATTCATGAACTAGAATCATTTTTTGGGGCTTTCTATTTTTCTTCATCGGAATTTTTTTTAAAGTCCATATTTCAAATTTTCTCTATAAATACTTATAAATGACCTAAAATTAAAGGTTAGTAAATAAAATAATAACATATTTTTTAAGTAATAAAGTTAAATTTCTAATACGTATATTTCAGTTAAAAAGCACAATTTTACTATATTTTCAATTATTAATTAAAAAGAAATATTTATAAATGGCCAGTGTTGCTGCCACTTTAAGGAGAAGAATGCTACGGCATCATCGGAAAAATACCATTTAATTCTAAAATTATCAAAAAAATACTAACTGCATTTTGGAATGTTTTTAGTGACTTGAAATGCTTTTCTAGTATTTTTTTTGTAATTTTAGAATTAAATGGTATTTTTTCGTAGTATTTTTCTCCTTAAAGTGACAGCAACACTGGCCATTTTCCCCTCTTATTTTGGCCTCCATGCGCGTCCCGTCGTTAGCATTGAAGGTCACGTGATCTGCCAATCTAATACTTTAACTATGATATCTATGGTTCTAAACATGAAACTATTTTATTTTACATTTGAATATATCTTTGTTTGAAAGATGTAAGACATCAGATTTTTTTTTTAATTTTATTTTTTGTGGTCGCCTGTATATTTTCGTTTTGTCCCTACTGTAATGATATCTGTGAATAATAAATATCAGAAAGGTACTATGCAAAAAAAGTCTGTAGGTTTTACAGTAAAAAAACTGTCAGCCGGTGCTAGAAAAATACCGTAAAATATAACGAGATATTCTGTTAATTTTACACGAACAATTTGTGATCTTATCGAAACAGCTGTTTTTAACAGACAAAAAGTAAAAAACAATAGAAAGTTTACCATCACTGGGTTGTCGGGGGGAAACCGACTACACTTCTACCAAAGATTAAGTGGGACTGTCGGTCCCATATAGCTAATGCATTAGTTTTGAAATCACAACTATTGCAAAAGAATTGCTTTGCCATGTTATCCCATTTTCACCAGGTATGGGAATCATCAAAACATCAATTTAAAACAAAAGTGAAAAGAAAATAATATCCTGTTATTTCATTATTAATTGATGAAGTTTTAAAATAGTGTCGCCATCTGCAGTATATTTTTAGCATTTTAAAACTTCAAAAATGTATAATTAAATAACTAGATAATATTTTCGTTTCAAATTTGTTTCATTTTGATGTTATGTTGATTCCCATACCTGGGAAAAAAGGGCTAGCATGGCAAAGCAATACTTCCGTGGAAGTTGCGATTCCAAAATTAATGCATTGGGCTGGGCTGCTCTATGGGACTGACTCGGGCATGCTCTATGGGACTGACAGTCCCTCTTAACAACCGTTGAACTCGGGTTCGACCCACAGACCTTTAGATCACCAGTCCAAATCCCAACTAAGCTGTTTCGGTACACGGAGTTTCCACAAACATAAAAAATGCTTGGTCGCTTGCAGTTAAAAAACAGAAAAAAACTTTTTTTTTACTTAAAAGAGACTATCTTTACAGAAAAAGAACTAAAAAGAAAGTAACAGTATTTTAATGTAAATATATATTTTTTTGCAAAAAAATTACGGATTAGTTTTCTAGTGTAGCATTTTTAGTTCATTTAATATTTAAAATAGATTACTTTTACAGAAAAAAAAAACTAAAAAGAAAAAAACAATATTTTCCTGTTAAAATTGTGATTTTTTTTTACAGTGTAGCTGTCTTAGCTCTATCAAAACCTATTGTCCCACTGTAATTTTATGTGACCCCCTACGCTTCTAGATCTCGCCAAGTCCGAAACAAACCTCCCACTTATTGCCTCCGTCAAAGAAACAACTAAAATCCGTAATATCTTTATCACCAAGCACACGTACTACAACAACCCATTTATCTATTTAGTGGTATCGTGTGCAGTTTTGCCGAAACGCGATGGCAATTCGCGTTAATTAAAACGACTCCAACATGGGAGGTGGGAGGAACGGATACATATTTGGCGGGGTTTTGAGTTTCGAAGACGCCAAATTGGAAAAGCGAGCCAAAAGGAATATTCCAGGTTATTTACTTTAAAATAGAAATGCATAGTTTATTATTCAACTAAATTACTTCGATGGTAGTTAAGAGTTAGATATTTTCTGCACACAACTTCATTTAATTTTTCAGCTGGAGGACCGTTTTAAATATTAAAAAGATAGCCTTCTAGTAGCTCTAGTGCGACGTTGATTCAATCAAATTTTTTTAAAATATTTCTACTGTTGATATTTATAATTGTTGGCCGATTTCAAGAAGACATACATCTTCAAAAGACAAACTGAAGGTAGTATAAAAAAAAATCGGATGTAAACGATCGTGAATTCAAAATTTGTTTCAGAGTTTAAAAAAAAGTTTTAGTATTTAAAACTGCCTATATTAGGTGTTCCCAACCGGTGGTACGCGGGAAAATTTCAGGTGGTACGCGGGAGTGATGGGAGCAACATAATGCTATTAATAGCTTCTGTACGCATGAGCAGTGAGCACACAAACATATTACTCATTATTTTAAACATTAACATTATTTCAAAGAGAAATCTTTAATTAACTTCTGGATCGGATGTAAAACCTAGTACCCTTTGATCCTCCGGCAAGCTCTGTACTCCTAATGTTGATCTTTTAATCACAGGCAAACCACAACAAGTTTCGCACTAAAGACCATTAAAGTATATTTTGTATGCCGATTAAATTTTTGCTGAGTTTATACTCTTTTTTATTTGTATGTTTTTAGACCTATGGGTAATAAATAAAACCGTAAATTAATACTATTTTAATCTTTTTATTTCGCCTTTATCATAAGCATGTTATAAATAAACAAATATCTAACCGTTAAATATGAAGTTTTCTCAGGAATTTAATTCGAAAAGCCTTTGAACACTTTTAGAAGAGTAAATATTATACGTTAATTAAAATATTTAGGTCTGGTGATACGCCAAAATTTCTCAAAAAGTCCAGTGGTACGCAGATGTAAAAAGGTTGGGAACCCCTGGCCTATATGATCACCTTGTTGAATATTTAAATTATACTAATTGAATTATAGTTCGCAGACAGTTTTTCTTTACAGTTACTAGTTTTGAAAAATTCACTTTTCGTTGCTCCGGGTTATGTTGACTGCAACCTACTCCCACTTAATATTTTTAAAATGTATATGCAGTCATAGAAACTAAAATAATTAAGCAAGTTTGAATTTTACCCTCCAATTCTTGTTTCATTTTGGTTGATTGCTATTGTGGGATTAAACCATAGACATCATAGTTAAAGTATTAGATTGGCAGATCACGTGACATCCAATGCTAACGATGGGACGCGCATGAAGACCAGAATAAGAGGGCAAATGGGTCAGTGTTGCCACCACATTAAGGAGAAAAATACTACGAAAAAATACTC
The DNA here is from genome assembly GCA_019343175.1 of Oedothorax gibbosus. Taxonomy (NCBI): domain Eukaryota; kingdom Metazoa; phylum Arthropoda; class Arachnida; order Araneae; family Linyphiidae; genus Oedothorax; species Oedothorax gibbosus. Next base: position 130,066 of record JAFNEN010000218.1, on the reverse strand, counting down.
TTTAATTCTAAAATTACAAAAAAATACCATTAAAAAAAAACGTGAAACGCTTTTTTAGTAAAGTCACTAATAAGATTCCAAAATACAGCTAGTATTTTTATGGAATTTTTTTGTAATTATAGATTTAAACGGTATTTTTTCGTAGTATTTTTCTCATTAATGTGGTGGCAACACTGACCCATTTGCCCTCTTATTCTGGTCTCTACCGTTAGCATTGGAGGTCACGTGATCTGCCAATCTAATACTTTAACTATGATATCTATGGATTAAACCAATTGAACTCCTAAATAGTTAAGGTTAGGTTAGGTTTTGAATTATCGTCGCACTAGAGCTACACGAGGGCTATTGGCGACAGGCGTCGTATTTTTGAACCTCAGTCAAGTGACGAGCCGACACCTGAATTGGCACCCAACGCAACCGTTAAGGGCGACATCGTACGCAGCGTTATGACTTTGAAGGATTTTTAACGTGCACTCCCTTACACGGGGTATTATTCGTCGGACATTTTGGGCTGCACGGGCCGTTTATAGGTCGGCAGTTATTTTGGCGATGCCCGGACCCGAACCTGGGACCTTTCGCATGCTAGGCGAGTGCCTAACCGACTGGGCTCCCCAGCCCCCCTAAATAGTTAAGGATCAACAGTCAGTGTTTAAACTAAATATTGATATTGTGCGTGTTTTGAGGCAGTAAAAATTCTAATTAAAATAAGTAAATAACCAAAAAATATAACTTGTTGCTAAGAGTTTCTCTGGGCTTACTTTAAAAGCTATCAATGACCTCAACTTACAACCAACTTTTTCCTCAACAACATCATCTTACCTCTAACAAACACCAAGCAAATATTTCGACTGCTCGCATTGCTTACTTGCTGATTTCACATTTAGAGGGTGGGTAGCCGGGAAATAGAAAGTGGGGAACCAGAAAATGGATTGTTTTCCTCGTTCCATTCGTTTAAAATAATGCAGCGCTGATCGTTTGGTTGCCTGTGAGTGGTGGAATTTCATGTGTAAAGTCGTTAAGATGAGGCGTAGAAATTTGATGGTTTGTTTACGGATTCTGGGGGTTGAGAATGCTGGTTGTTTTAATTGCTGGTATTGTCGTTCTTCGTTTTGTGGAATGGGTTTGATTCAGGTGACGTATTTCATGGCAGATTTTATTTCTGCTTGTCCTACGATCTGTGCCCCGATTGGTGTTCGGTCCTCACATGACTTCCATTCACAAATCGAGCCTTGAGAAAACCTTTGTAAAATTCGCTTCACAACTTGACTTTACAATTTTCTTAACACTAAATGTTCTATTATAAACTAGAATATTCAAGATTTTCAAAAACACCAATGGGGTTGTTTCACGGAGGATCTGGCAATAGCTCTACGGTTTTGTTTTCATGTATATCGAATTACTTTTTTTGTAATTAATTTATATTCAAAATTGTTTGATTGCCCTCTGAAAATACTCTTCCAAGTTTAACAAACGTTATGCAATTTTTTTTTATAAGACCGCGAAAACTGCTTGAACATCTTGATACATAACATTTATACAATTAACAAATCAGCTGCTTTGGTATTGGTTTTTTAAAAAAAAACTTGGACATTTTAGTTTATAATAGAATAATTTTTATAAAGAAACACTGTAAAATAAAGTTCGAAGGAAAAACGAAGAGGCTATATAACTCCCTACACTCAAATCTACATTCTGAACAAATCAACTATACATTTTATATTCATTGTTTTTTCTTTAAAAAGGTCCAAATGTCTATCGTCAATTAGGTAGTCCCTCCAGCTCTTTTAAAACCACTACTCGAAGAAACTACTGACGGAGCAAAACCATTTCTTTTGCGTAATTGCGGGAGCCGAGTATATGGATGTGAAAGACAAAAACAAAGTAATTTGATTACATGTTTTACGGAATCACGACTTTCCTTTTATTTATAAACATTTCTCCCGGGGACAGGTAAACTGCAATGGCCACAATAACAAATTATACCTTTTTTTTTATCTGAAATGATCAGTCTCAAAATAATTTCTTGTGGATTAGAGTTATTGATAACTTACAATAATGGTTCAAGTCATTACTAAAGATACTGCAGTTTACCTACCTACTTCAGATTTGTAATATATGTATAACATTAAATTTTCTCTTAGAAAGTATTACACTCCGAAATTGTACAAATGTTTTACATAAAAAGGTAAATACGTTCGTTCAATCAGTACGTTCAAAAATGGTATGGATAAAATTATTAATTCCATTGAGATCAACTTGCATCGCTTGGTATGGGTTACTCGTACTCATTGACTTATAAAAAATCATTAAGCTTACACAGGACGACCCTAAATTGATTTTTATCTTTAAAACAAAGTATGTATGTATAAAAAACAAAATATGAAGAAAAAGAATAGGAGGCTTTTTTTTTTAAATGACAGGATATCATTGTAGAAACACTGGAAAAGTCCACAACGAACTTTAGGCATTAAGGTTTAGAGTTATTGGGATTATTTTCCAATTGGCTGTTATTAACTTGTTAAAAATATCAAAAATACATATTTTTTATTTGTAATTTACTGCAATTTTTCGTTTTTATATATTAAAATTCTATGTTTGATGTTATACAAAATATAGATGCTAACTGAACATTTTTATTGTTTTGAAAATCAACTGTAACATTTCTTTTTAATTTTTGAAAATATCACCTATTCGGTTTTTTTTACTAAATCATGTTTCCTGATTTATGTGTATATAAACAAATGTTACTTGCAGATTCATACCAATTTGAGTTTTTTAACCTAAAGTAAAACGACAGACAACAACAGTTTGCTTAATTAGGTAGTTATTGATTTCAAATGAGTATTAATATAAAACTTGAAAAAAGAAATAACACTTCTCTAAAAATACATTTATCCTTCATTCCCAACAAAATCGAGACTAACAAATTGGCGAAGCCCCCTCCAAGGTGTGATAGTAAACATCCGAAGCCGACATCGATTTTTCATTAACTTCAGCACCCGCAGCGCTTATTGGTCATTTACCTTGAGATGCAAATTCTTTTAAATTAGCCAGAGCTTTTTAATTGGCTGCAGAGCGGACTAATCGTTAACGTGGTTGATGTTATTTCAGCCAATTGGGTGAGAGGTCTCAATTTTTTTTGTTGGCTATCAAATGAAGAGCTTAGTGGAAGAACGTGCTAAGTGACATTTTTGAAAATATTGAGATATTTGTGTCAATGAACATGTTATTCCCTCCTTTAAGAGGGGCTGTCAGTCCCATAGAGCTAATGCATTAGTTTTGAAATCACAATTTTGCAAAATAATTGCTTTGCCATGTTATCCTATTTTCACCAGGTGTGGGAATCATCATAACATAAATTAAAACAAAATTGAAAAGAAAATAACATCCTTTTATTTAACTATTAATTGATAAAGGTTTAAAATAGTGTCACCATCAGCTGTATATTTTTGGCATTTCAAAGCTTCCAAAATATATCTAGATTACATTTTCGTTTCAAATTTGTGTCATTTCGATGTTATGTTGATTCCCATAGACGAAGAAAAGGGCTAATGTGTCAAAGCAATACTTCTGCGTTCTGCGGAAGCTGTGATTCCAAAAGTTATGCATTAGCTCAATGGTACTGACAATCCCTCTTACACTCTTAAAACAAGAGTGAAATCCACTCCTATAGGGGAAGTGCATTTTCCGCAACGGAAATGCGTGGAAATTAACTCAGACTGACTTAAAACCGCTCGTTTTAAGAGTGTAGGTGAAAACTGAAAACTTCGAAGCTCATTTCTTCGTTTTCACCTTTTTGTCACTTACCACGTTGCCCCACTAAGCTCTTCAAATTAGTTCGGAGTTTTGAAGTTGTTGGCGGTTTGAGGAGGTTATGGGGTATAAGTACTTTGAAGAAAAATTTCGTTCGAAGTATAATATTCGGTTGAGTTAACTTAGATTAATATCTAATATTTGGTGCCGAGGTTAATAAGTATTTACATAGTTAATTGTGAGAACTCCTTATCTGTTGCATATAAGCTTATGCAGATGTTTACGCTAGAATAAGCAGATGTGTGGGGAAAATAAACAATAAGTTAACTTGCACCACTTGTTTGATTATTTTGTTGACCGAGTTGTATAGTTTATTTATATTTTTAATTATGCAGAGTTTTAAGAGTTTGTCTTTGAGTTGATTTTTGGGGTTAAATAAAGTATTATTGTTGTTTTTAACTTGCTCATATACATTGTTTTTTTTTAGCATACTTTGTACTGATTGTCGGTTTGTCATAAGGCCTGTTTTAGAGTAGCACTTAAACATGCCAAAAATCATAGATTTTGTCACAACCATACATTTATTTTACGTACTTGAATAGCTTTGCTTGTTGTTTGTGAGAGTATGTATCAAGTGAATAAATAAAGTAAATGTCGAACAAATGTAGGCCAAAGTCTTAAACAATTAATGTGAAGCAAATAACGTAACACGAAAAACTAATTAAAAAAATATATGGTATATATGACAAAAAACTTTGGTAAGATAGGTGTTAATGGTATCCACAAAGTCGTCGCTAATGGGTTTAAAAAATTTCAGCAACAAAATTACGTTCTTGCAAGTTGTAAAAACAGAATTAAAATTACATCAAAAACATGTTTCAGTACAAAAAAAAGCCAATATTATTTAGATGGAATATTTTTTCAGATCTAAGCTACACGGAAAATATCTATGATGGCCCACTTAGTATTGGTATTAAAGATAGCGGCAACAAATACAATTTTCGAATATACAAGATAATCGAATATTACATGATTTAGTTTGCATATAAGATAATTTAACAAATGTACGCAAAAGACAAACGCCTAGACAAGCAAATACCGAAAATATATAAAATAACACACAAATTTCCTCATACAAACAAAATGGCAAAATAAGTATTCGAAATATATAAAGCAAAAAATTTGAACCTTTTTTATTCTTCGCTATATTAATATTTTTTGAAAATTTTGTAATCAAAATTAATTAACTTTTTCTATCCACAATTAAAAATCAATTTTTTTAAATGTAAACGTTTGAAGAAGAGAAGATTACTTTCCATTACCTACCTTATTTTTAATATGCGATAATTTTAAATTCTACCATTGAAATTTAACCTTTCATTCATTTACTTTCTTTTTTTATTTCAGTTTATAAAATACCGTTAATAGAAAAAGTTTGCTAAATAATAATTAAAAAAAAAAACTTTTTGCATCACTTTATTATCATTTATTTAACTTGCATTATTTTTTTTAATTTACTCTTTTGGAGTTCAAAATTAAGTTACAATTACGAACGATACAAAATTTCTATTGGGAATTTTTATTTACTTAGCGACTGAATGCAATGATTTAAATTTATTTTCTTTCGAGTTAAATACGAAAAGAATTTAATTATTTTTTCACAAACGATTTCGTTCCCTTATGTCAGTGAATAACTTCATTCGTATGTAGCGTTGATTAAATCCGTAAGTTCCAGATAAGGAGACAAAAGTAATTTGAATAGATGGAAAATTAAGCTTTTTATTCTTTATCGGTTTTAGGTAAGTTTTTAAACGTCTGTAGCTTTTTAAGTTGATTTCGTTACTTGAATGTATTAAATTTGTGAAAAATCGTAAAATAATTTTGATGAACTTTTTGAAAGCAGAAAATATATAACGAAAAAATATATTATAACTATTTGAAAAATATAATTGGTTTTGGAAAAAAAATTCTTACAAGTTATTTTGCTCAAATCGAGTAATTTTAAAAAGTTTTCAAATTGGTTTATGGTTACTAAGAATGCGAAGAATATTGTATATACAGGGTGTCCGTAAAAGAATGTCCAAGTTTTAAATTGTAATTGTCGTTCACCTGACGTCACGCTTTGTGATTTCTTCCCTTGGGGCTTCGTAAAAGATCGGGTCTACGTTCCACCCCTACCCCACGATTTACCAACCTTGAAAGGTAGAATTGCTCAGGCTGTTGGTTCCATTACTCCGGACTTGCTGCAGACAGTATGGGAGGAATTGCATTTTCGTTTGGATGTGTGCCGTATCACTAAAGGCTTACACATTGAGCACTTATAGGAAAAACTAGGTTAGTTTCCCTTCAATGTCATGTATGATTTGTTATATTTAGTATAAAATAAACTCCTTCAATATACCATTAAAACCCGGACATTCTTTTACGGACACCCTGTATTTAAGAACTTAGTATTATCATTTCCTTAAAATGCGCGATAGTTTAAAATTAATATAAATCTAGAAGCTTTTTTTATAATTGAATAAATATAAAATCGTATCAGCTACTTGTTTTACTTTTATTCCCAAAATATATCTAAATTGAGTCATGTATTTAACAGAAGTGAAATAATAAGACAATAATAACCCACCTTTAAAGTAGTCATTAAATATCAAAAGATAAATTATTCTCCGAGGAACAAATTGCTTTTAATAATTGCTAATTTTGTTATGGACGATGATTTTATGGATTCTGAGTAACTTTACATTTTCAAATAGTTTTGTTCTTATTGTTATTTCGAAATTTATTTTTTAAATAACACATATATCAACTGCGGCGTTAATGCGACGTTAATACAACCAATCTGCCAACTCTCCTAATATAACTTGGGAACAATCATTTTCTAGATTCCGGGTACTAAAGAAAGTTTAATGGTCCCTCCTTTTTGAAAATCCGGCACTTAGTAAATATAACACAAAAAAACTGAAAAGGTAGTAAAAATCCAGTATTCCCAAGAAAAACCCGTAGATTTGGTACGTCTGAAATAAAGAAACGTAATTTGTTGAGTAAATTTTATTTAAGGTGTCGATCACATAGCTTCGGACTTTTCTTTGGTTGATTTGTATGTACGAACTGAACCTATTTATTTATGTAGCTCAAGATTTATTGTAAAGAAGATAATGCTATATGTTAATCAGAGGAAAAATGTAATCGTATATATTGTGATATTTGTAAAAAATTTGTTCTCTGTTAAAATTGCCACGATGTTAGTGTCTTTTAATAAATGATTTTTTCCCCGTTGGATTCTGATAGCTTTATTGCTTCCACTAAAATATAGTTTTTTTCTAATTATCTCGCAACATAATTTCATTTTAAATCTTAAGAAAACAGAGAAACCAACTAGTGTATTTTATAGATACGCGTAAGATTATAGTCTTTTTTAGAAGACGTGTCTCATATTTGAATGATCATAAATAATTTTATTCCAAAACAAAAAAAAATATCACTCTCTCCAAACAATCATGCAATAATCCTAAACACTACTATAAATCCTCACCAAGCCGAGCGCCTAAATCCTACAAAGGCTTATCCAAGTCGTCTTCGTTGATTGGTTGACAGTGATGAAGAGACACAAATCCTCTCTTGTTATTGGTTAAAGCAGACAGAGTTGACGCATATGACAGAACGGCCGCTGAGCTGCATTAAAAGCGTGTCCTGTTGTGTTTGATTGGAATAGCAGCTCTTAGAAAAGTGTCTGGTAATTGATTACTACTGCAGAAAGTTTGTTTAATTGAACCGGTTGGGTTTGACGTCTTCGTATTCTTTTGTGATATTTATGCTGGTATAATTGATAGAATAGCTTGAACGCCACATGCATGCAATCAGTTTATTTAACGAAATAAGTTAATAGTTTCCTTGTGAAGGTTTTAAATATTAAAATTATTAAAATAAATTTTAAAAAAAATTGTCAATTAATCCAAGCCAATGTCATAAACTTAGTCATTTTTAATGTGTGTGATATTAAATTTCAAATTTTATATTAGAGTACCACTACGCAAGTAAAGTCAAATATGTATAATGTTGAAATTAAAAAAATATTCATAAAAATAAAGTTTTTTAAATATAATAATAATATAAAATCTAATATATAAAAAACATATATTCACATATAAATTTTAGCTTTCTAAAGACGGGACAAAAGTTTAGATTAAAAAAAGACATCCATATTCACAAACTGTTAACAGACAAGAACTTTAACACCAAACTGTTAAGTTCCAATAAAGTACTAGTTGCATAATAATTACAACACCGAATTTCCCCTAACACAACCCCTTTTTATTTCTTTATTAAAACAGAATTTACGAGCAAGGATTTCATTTGTCCTTTTTTGCACTTTTTTTCGAAAATTCATTGTTAATATAAATATTAATTCGAAAAAACTCATCACAAATTCCCGCTTGAATAATATCTTAATATTAAAAATTAAAATATTTTAGTCGTGTAAATAAAATATAAATAAGTATAATGATCAAATTTAACGGTACATTCACAATATCCACATAAATTCTTTTAGACTTTCAAATAGTAGCAGAAGTTAAGATTTTAAAAAAAATCAATACTCCCAAACTATTTGTTAAAAGTCAAGCACTTTAACAAAAACACGTTAAACTCCAATAAAGCACCAGCAGCATAATAATTACAACACCGAATTCCTCCCTACCACAACCCCCTTTTAGTTCTTTATTAAAACAGAAGCAAGAATTTCATTTGGCATTTTACAACACTTTTCTAATATTCATCGTTGATAAAAATATAAATAAATGTTCGAATAAGTACTCTTACAAAATCCACTTAATCAATATTAAAATATTATGTATTTGAAAATACTGTATGCGTGTAAATAAAATATAAATATGTATAGTTGATTGCACAATCAATTCACAATATCTACTTATAATGTTTTAGCTTTTTACAGTGGCTGAAGTTTAGATTGAAAAAATACAATAATAACTGTCTGTTAGCAGACAGGCCCTGTAACAGAAAAACGTTAAGGTATACATACACCTTTTACAACTTTTTTTTTTATTTTCTATCGAAAAAAAATTATAATTTATATCATACATAAGGTACACATAGACTAAGTGTTTTGAGTTAAAAAAAATTAAATTTACCCAATTAATTAGTTAATTAGTAATTAGTATGCTAATTAACCTTGATTGAAAACAGTGATTCTGGACATTCTAATTTACTTAGAAAGTTAAATCTTTTTGAAATATGTTCGTTGAACCTTTTTCTATGATATAGACCTCCAACTAATTCTTAGTTAAAATAGAACATTTTATATGAATTTTTATTTGGGAACACTAAAAAAAATCTGACCAATACAGCACTACTTACCTTACATAATAATTACAACTCCAAACTCTAATTACAACTCCAAACTCTAATTACAACTCCCTCTAATTACTTCTAATTACAACTCCAAATTCTCCCTAACACAACACTCTTTTAACTCAACCCCTTTTTAGTTCTTTATTAAAACAGAATTTACGAGCAAGAATTTCATTTGGTTTAGTTTGAATTATCGTCGCACTAGAGCTACACGAGGGCTATTGGCGACGGGCGTCGTATTTTAGAACCAGTCAAGCGACGAGCCGACACCTGAGTAGGCACCCAACGCAACCGTTAAGGGCGACATTGTACGCAACGTTAGGACTTTGAAGGATATTTAACGTGCACTCCCTCCACACGGGGTATTATTCGTCGGACATTTTTCGCTGCACGGGCCATTTATAGGTCGGCAGTTATTTTGGCGATGCCTGGACCCGAACCTGGGATCTTCCGCATGCTAGGCGAATGCCTAACCGACTGGGCTCCCCAGCCCCAGAATTTCATTTGGTCTTTTACCGCACTTTTTCCGAAATTCATTGTAAATAAAAATTTAAATATTTATACGAAAAAATACTTTTTACAAAATTCACTGAAATACTACTATTTTTAATAGTAAATATTTTAAATATTTTTTGCATGTAAATAAAATAAAAATAAGAATAAGAATGATCAAGTTTAAAGATAATTTCAAAGTATCCGCAAAAATTCTTTTAGCGAGTAACAAAAGTTCAGATAAAAAAACAGACATCAATATACCTCCAAACTAGTTGTTAACAGACAAGCACTTCAACAAAAACATGTTAAATTCTAACAAAGCACTAGCTGCATAATAATTACAACACTGAATTCCTTCCTAACACAACCCGTTTTTAGTTCTTTATTAAAACAGAATTTACGAGCAAGAACTTCATTTGTCCTTTTTTGCCCTTGTTCTTTAGACATTTATTTTGAATAATAACGATTTGTTCGAATTTTTAACTCATTACAAAATCCACTTAAATAATATTTTAATATTGATTATTTTAGAATATTTTATGCCTGTAAATAAAAAAATAAAATACTGCACAATATATCCAAAATTGCAACGATTTCAATTACATAATGATCTCTACATAAACTCTAATTATCTTTTACACAGTGGCTTGAAGTTTTAATTAAAAAAATTACACATAATATGCTATTACGACAGCACTTAAAAAACAGGTTAAATTCAATAAAGCACTACTACATAAAATTAAACCCGAATTTCCCCCTAACAAGACATCTTCTAACACAACCCTCTTTTAGTTCGTATTAAAACAGAATTTCGAGCAAGAATTTCATTTGGCCTTTAGCTCGCATTTGCATAAGAACGCTCAGCGAAATTAAAAGGAGTCACGATCTCGAGCAAATCGTGATTTTTTCGCTAAAAATGGAACGGGTAATCGAAAATCGATGTCCGTACGTCGATTAAATTGTAGAAATATTTTTTTTTTCGCGAATTTTTTCGTGTTTTGGATTTTTCTTTTTATGAGATTATGGTGTTTGGGGTGGGAAAATGATTTCGTAAGGATTTTTTTCAAATAGTTTTTTTTTGTGTAATGTGATTTCTTTGTATGTATTTTTCTTTGTATTTTTTTTATAAGAAAAATGAAAATTTATTATACATTTTTGTCTGAGAAAAATTATTCTTTAGAAACATCGAAATTTAAACATTTCCGAAAATCCGATAACATTTGAAAAATAGTTGTTATTTTGCTCTTTAATAAAGGTTTTCTTGAAAGAGGAGTGCATAGTGGAAATAGCTTCGTGGACATTGTTTTACTTCAATTTTACAATTCGAAATGCCATTCCGTCACGTACGGAATTGCCCATTTAAGTCTTATACTTATTTCCGTCAATGAGAATCTACTATGGAAATGCCTGTTCACACACTGTCCGATGTTTTTCGTTGTTGGAACGACGCCTCATTCTGTTAACATAAATGCAATAATTTTCACTTACTGCCCGTATTGAAGTATAAAAAAAAGAATAATTATTGCTTAGAATTCAAATTTAAAAATCGCCCAAATTTGTATTTTTATAAGGAATGATATTTAAAAAAAAACGAGTAACTTTTTCCTTCGTAATTTTATGAATATGATTTTTTTTTCTAGATAAACAACAAATTCAATGATTTTATCAAAGCGTTCATTGAAACAGGTTATAAAGTTTTCGACAAAAAAAGAATCCAACTAAGGCATTCATTTTATAAAATAATGAGATACATAAGAGAATTTTAAAACTAACAAAACGTCAATACCATTAAAATACACATTCCTTTACACTTTTACAGATAACCAAATTCAAAACCCAAAAAATCAAATGACTTCAAAATAAAAATTCAAAATCACCTCCATTTTATTGGCATTCGAATAAAATAATTAATTCGCTCATCATTAAAAAATATTTGAATAAAAGTATTCCCGCATTTGGAGGACCTATCTAAGCTATTAAGATTACACATAATGGCCCAAAGTCTAACAAAAAAAATAGCAATGGAATAATGAATTCTAATGCATTAATACTGAAGGACGCAGTTTTAAGAAACTGTTTATACGGTTTTATTTCTTAGATTTTTGGGGAACAGCTGAATAGTGTTCTGGTACATTTTGATTGTTTTAAAGAGTTCTTTTCAAACAGATGTATTGCAAAAAATTGAAAAAAATATGTTGAAAAATAATTGTGCTAAAATATATGAATCAAAATAATTACTGGCAAATGTAATGTCATAGAGTTTGTTGCAACTGTTTTTTCCGGGAAGCTGTTGATATATTAATGAAAATTAATAGACCTTGTTAAAATATCGTTTAAAATGTTCTCAATTGTAGTATGTTGAAAAATATATGTGCTAAAATATATGAATCAAAATAATTACTGGCAAATGTAATGTCATAGAGTTTGTTGCAACTGTTTTTCCGGAAGCTGTTGATATATTAATGAAAATTAATAGACCTTGTTAAAATATCGTTTAAAATGTTCTCAATTGTAGTATGTTGAAAAATATATGTGCTAAAATATATGAATCAAAATAATTACTGGCAAATGTAATGTCATAGAGTTTGTTGCAACTGTTTTTTCCGGGAAGCTGTTGATATATTAATGAAAATTAATAGACCTTGTTAAAATATCGTTTAAAATGTTCTCAATTGTAGTATGTTGAAAAATAATTGTGCTAAAATATATGAATCAAAATAATTACTGGCAAATGTTGTATCATAGAGTTTGTTACAACTGTTTTTCTAAGTTGTTGATATATTAATCAAAATGAATAGACCTTGTTAAAATATCGTTTAAAAAGTGCTCAATTGAAGTGTCAAAGAATAATATTGTTATAAATTATTTTTATTTTATGCATTTTTATCGATTGGGAGAATGTTATGTTTACAAAGAATTGTGTTAAAATATTTGAATCAAAATAATTTATTTCAAATTTAATGTTATAGGATTACCGTAAAGTTGCTTTTCCAGATACCTTTTTATTAATATTTTATAATAAATACTAATGTATAATAAATACAATTTGTAAAAACGGTGCTTAAAATACACTAATCTAAAATGGTATGCTGGTAAATGTTATGCAATGTTTTAAAATTGTAATTTATGTACTAAAAATCTTTAATATAAATGTAGTTACAAATTTTCACTAATGCACCCATTCTATTATCATTTTCATTTATAATTATTTCAATTAAAAAAATATTTTACGAAGTAAATGATACTTGGTAATTTAACCAAATGACGGATTCAAATGAAAAAATTTACCTAGGATCTATCAATTTTTACAACACAAATTTATCAAAATTATGTAGCTAATTTTTAATCTTGGAGTCTTTAAATACATTCAAAAGGTTGAAATTCATTGTACTAGAGCTACATGAAGGCTATTGGCAACGGGTGTCATAAGCACATTCATTGATATTTTTTTTTACATATTTATTAAATGTGCTAGTTGAAATTATAAAATTCAGTAAAAAAAAGCGTGAAAAAATGTGGCATGTATACATTGATATTTGTTACTATAGCATGACCTTAAAAGGTTAAATGGCAGCTACCGTTTGCGCATAAGCAATAATTTTATTCAAATGTGGGCAAAATGAGCAATTACTTTTATTCAAATATGTATCCATTCGCTACAATAATATAGGCATTAGGTTATGTAAATACAGGTTGTCCCAAAATGGACGACCTGTTTTAAAAATAAATAAAAAAGAAATGGATAGAGATATTAACACAATTCTTGCAGAAAACGAATCAGTCATGTCTGGAATTTGATATGGAACACTTTATTATGTTAGTTATGTTTATTACGTTATTATGTCATTACACTTTATTATGTTTAACTTAACCGACAGATGGCGCGGCAATACCGTGTGTTGGCTGTATGAAAGAACTAGGCATGCGTATATACCGAAAAGAAGGACACGTGGTCAGAAATGTTCAGTAGCTTTCAGTTCAGGGACAGCAGCAATAGTTATTGCGGGGAATCCAACACATGGTATTGTAGCGCTATCTGTCGGTTCAATTGAACATAATAAAGTGTAATAACATATAATATAACGTAATAAACATAACTAACATAATAAAGTGTTCCATATCAAATTCCAGACATGACTCATTCGTTTTCTGCAAGAATTGTGTTAATATCTCTATCCATTTCTTTTTTATTTATTTTCAAAATCAGGTAGTCTATTTTGGGACACCTTGTATGTGGACACGTAGCCATTTATAGTGTTAAATTTAACAAGTTAAATAAAACTTGTATTGTTAGTTTTAACATCATTAGAAACAATTATGATCCAAACGGCATCCAAATTCCTTCTGATAGCTCACGCCTTACGCTCATTAACCTTAAAATTGAATACCTAAATGCAAAAAGTGTAACACCTGAGGACAATTGCCGTACACGCTTCTTCTGTCATTAAAATACCGAAGAAAAGAGCGTATGGGGATATTCTCCAATTGACTTGGTATCTTTTTAAGCTTAGCAATTTAAATGTCCTTAATTGTTGGAGACTTCTGCCTGAATTCTTTCATAATTGTTAGGAAAAATTCAGGTTCTTCATTCATTCGTTCTTTAATTAATCGTTTTCTTTACGGCTTAATCGTAGCTTCAGTTTTAAATTAAATGAAGTGGAACTAATTTGTTGAGTTGAATTGTTCTTTGAAATAATAAAGGGATTTGGAAGGGATCGTTTTTATAAGTAGTTGATTTTCTTACGGGGTGAAGACTTACGGGAATTATCTTAATACATATGTCTTTATTTGAAAATGAAATCAATTCTAAGCATAACGTAATTAAAAATAGAAAACATTATGGAAATTAAGTATTGTTGAAATTGCTATTCAAAATAGTTATAAATTGAATACCATGTGTTGTGAATTTTACAAATTAGTTTTATAAATTAGTTTTTTAAATAATTAAAATACTTCGAATTCGAATTCTTTTCTGAAATTTCCAATGTATTCTAGTTTCGATGCGCTGAATTTTTTGACGTATCACACTTGTCCGTAGCATTTGTAGTTTGGACTATGAAAGTGAGTGACAGACAGACAGATGGACAGACAGACGGACTGAACGATTATAATACGTATCACTTTTTACTTTATAAACGGAATGTGGAAGCTAAAACTTTTTACATTATTGTTCATAGGTCATTAAAATCTAAAATGAATGCTTTATTACTTTCAATTGCCTGATATGAAATGTAGTGTAATGAAAGTATTGAGACGGAGATAAAAAATCCGACTGGAGATTGCGTTTGTTGTGTTTTTTGTGTGCTTTTCAGAATCAGCACAATAAACAAGAAGTTCATAAAGAACTAAAATAGCCTACTTTCCTGTTACTTAAATACTTACTGAAGTTCTAATCGGGAAAAAACTAGGTTTCTAACAGTAAATATCATCAATAGCCGTTTCTACACTAGATTTATACATATTAGAAAAAAATCGAAACACAGCATCCAGCTAATAATTTAAACTTCTAAAAGCCAAAATCAACTATTTTCCTTAATATTATTTCGCAAATTAATTAAATATTATTTATCGTCTGCTCGCGATTTATTTGTAGTTCGAAGAATAATTAAATATTTATTAATAACAAAAGTAATGAAACTCCAAACTGCATTAAAAAAATAAGAAATGTAAATTAAAACTAAGCATAATTACATGCAAAAGTATGCCTTGCCGCTTTCTTGTTAGATAATTAATGAACAATCAAAGAATCAAATTGTGCTACATTTTATGACGTCATTACAAACTGATTCATGAAAATATTATTTTGCTTCAAATATGTTTAAATAAATAAAGTTTCTCATGCCATTGTTGATTTGGCAACAGTAATTTAAATGACTCAAAATTGAATTTCAATGCTAATTCAATGGGAAATTAGCCGACAGATAGTAGATTTATGTCCGTCCGGACGTACAGACAGACGGACAAAAAGTATGAAAGTTTGGTGTCTGAGGTCATAGCTTTCTAACAAAAAAAGAATTTTTAAGATCCGATGGATAGAACCGATTTTGGAAGGGGGGTACAGACAGACAGACGGACATCGACCGCATGTCAATACCTACTTTTTCATTTTTTTAATTCTTTCGAATTAAAAAAAGAAAAGTAGGCTAAAAACGTTTAGAAACAAAATCTCCAGGTCGGATATTTGACCCCCGTCGCAATACTTTCATTACCTTGTATTTCATATTGGATAATTGAAAGTAATAATTCAAAATTTAAATGATATTATAAGATCCAATTTACATTGTGTAAAGCAATGGGAAAAACAATGTATATAAAAATACCATTTACATTAAATGTTCATATAAAAAAATAGAAAAAAATGCCATGCATACCAATCGTCATTATTCAGTGAACAATTCATTCCCCATTCCCCTTTTACCATTACATCCCTTCTTACTTCACCCATGAAGTTAGTATGAAACCCATAACAAAGGGTAATTTCATTAGGGGGTCATCTTAAAAGGAAGACGGCCCTCTTGGAACCATTGACAAAGTACCGGATAATAGATTAGGGACATAAACTTGCGAGTTAGGTTCATGGGGGGGTTAGAATACAACATAAATGTTTGGCGACAAAAAATGAAGCCGTCTAAAGCGCCAATCGATGGGGTGGTTGGTTGGTAGACATATATATTCAGGTTTGTGTGCTTGGTCAGAGACCCGCTTATAAACCTTCGTCAAGTAAGACAGACACAACGGCAGTCACACAACACACAATTAAGTGGATCCATCTAATTTTTAGAGACAGAGGCCAACTAGAGGATCCCCAGAATTGACTTGACACCCCCAGAGGTATTGATTTGGTATGGGAACTTGGAGAACTTTGTGACCACAACGGAATTTAAGACAGAGAGCAAACTGACAGGCGGATGGTAAAAAAAATGATTTTTAGAATCAGAACCCTCCAAAACGAGTAGAAACATAAAATCTCCATTTCGGATTTTCGGCACCCCATCGCAATTCTTCTATTACTTATACTTCACAGGTAACTAAAGGAAAACAAGTAGGTTTGTAACAGAATCGGTCACTTACACACAACAGTTATGTTTAACAGGTAAAAAGGCGCCAAACACAGCATTAATTATATATTCAACATTTACATGCGAAATTTGGCTAGTTTCATATATTTTATTTCGAAAATTCAATAATTATTACTTATTCTTTGAAATATAAATTAATTTTTGCAAACGATAAGTATGTAATATTCCCCGCTTTTAAATAGAATTAAAATATTTCATATATCAACATATAAAGAATCTCGTAGTGAAATATGTTTGACGTCATTTCAAACTGATCGATGTTGCAAAATTAAATTGATTTTAATTTATTGTCTAAAAGAATTAAAGTTTATCGAGCGATTGTTGCAAATGGCAATGGTGATTTAATTCTAATAAAAATGGCTTCCTATGCTTTTTAAATGGGAATTAAATTTTGCAGTTTTTTAAATAATTATATAAAGTACTCCGAATTCTAATTCTTTTCTGACATTTTAAATGTATTCTAATTTCGATGCGCTGAATTTCTTGACGCATCACACTTGTCCGTAGCATTTGTAGTTTGGAAAATCAAATGCTACGGACTGTTATTATGAAAGTGGGTGACAGACAGACGGACGGACTGAACGATTATAATACCTTCCACTTTATACGTTATAAACGTAGTGTGGAAGCTAAAATATGTAAAACGTAGTGTGGAAGTTAAAATATGTAATTCATTTACCAAGCCCTTGTTTGGGCTTATTGTGAAAGCGATAAATGGCTTCACTTCGTAAAACAGTTTTACACTGTTTTTGAGCAAGTAGCATTTCTTAACTTATTCAAGCCTGACTTACCTACTTAGGTTGATTCGTATTAAAGATAAACAAGGAGTACTTTATTGAAGTTAACAATGTCTGTTTTGCGTGTTCTTGAAAAGTATAATTGTATTTAGCTTAGGTTACAGTTCTATGTATCATGAAGCAAGTATGTTATATAATAATATATAAATGGAAAAAAATTCGAAATTTTATTTT
Source organism: Oedothorax gibbosus (assembly GCA_019343175.1). Lineage (NCBI taxonomy): Eukaryota > Metazoa > Arthropoda > Arachnida > Araneae > Linyphiidae > Oedothorax > Oedothorax gibbosus. Next base: position 112,398 of record JAFNEN010000218.1, on the reverse strand, counting down.
GTTTAAAATTCTTATTAAAAATAATAACTCTTAAGTTTTTATTTAAATTATAACTTTTAAAATTTTCTGTTTCCTTGAAAAAAACTGGCGGCTTTTGACAGTATTATGGTTTCATATGTTTTCATGTACCGTTTTAAGAAGTTCATCAAAACAAGCTTTTACTTTAGATTATAATCGTTAGAAATGGAGGTTTTATTTGCCTCAATTATAATTATTTATACTACCTTAAATAAGTTTTTATTTCAACGCACAATTTTAGTTTAGGATTAGTTTTCGGATACTATTTTTAGCAGAAATATATAATTACTATTATCACTATTGACTTTGCAACTACCTTCAAATTCAGGACTATGAAATTAAATTTACTTATTTCCTACAATTACCTATTTCCTCTTAAAGAGGGACCAGACCCACAAAATTTTCAAAAATGACATTTCAATGTTTTTAGTGTTTCCTAAACTATGCAATTTTAGCTTTACAACGATATCTTAAAATAAAAGTTTCAAATAGTAGAAGTATTTTTAATATTTTTTTTAAAATGTTGTTAAGGTAAAATCGCCTTATGTTTCATAGGTAAGAAATCACTATTGTTCAATTTGAACGCTTATATCTCAAAACTTACTTTTTCAATATGCGTGTACCTTTTTCTCAGAATCTACTATAAGTATCAACCTGAAATTTTTTATACGTATTTAAGAAGTTGGTTTCTAAAATTAGCGGGAGGGATTTGAGTATAGCTATCTTACTTTTTTTTGCTTTTTAATATTATTGATGTTTTTTTTAGGTCAAAATTTTGTAGTTTCACTTAAAAATTTATAATTTATAAAAACTAAACATTATTTTAAAAAATGCCACCAGTAAAATATAGTTGATCCATTTAATAAGTAGTAAACATTTCATTAAAATGTATCAGATAGATTCTGAGAAAAAGGTACATAAAAAAGGCCATTTTAACATGGGCTTCAATGGAGGGCTCCGGTTCCCACTTAAATTTAAGTGAGTGGTTTTAACACATTACGGGTTGGCAAGCAAATGTACCACTTGAAAAGGAGCTTTCTGCTAAAGTTTATCGAAATAAAAAAAATAAAGCAAATGAAAACTATATTACTGAAGAATGTTTGAAGGGCAAATTAAAATACACGAAAAACGAATTTTAAAACCTTAATTTTAAAGTTTTATTAGGGAATGAAGGTTTTAATGGTATTCACAAATCGTCATCAATGGGTAAACTAGTGCAAATGGCATTTGTATTCTTACTATCTGTAACTTATCATCAATCCGTCTGTCTGTCCGTCACCCACTTCCATACCCAAACTAGAAATGATAAGGACAAGTGTGATACCGTCAGTGCGGGTAACTTTGGTCCAAAATCATTGTTTTTTTTACAAAAGAAGAAAAATTAAACTACAAAACCGATTTAAACACTTTAAAATCACTATGCATTTTAAGTATTCTACTTTTATGAATAATTTGCAGGAATTTGTTAGATTTTATAGTTTAAAAAAAATGGTCATAGTTTAAACAATTAGGATACGTTTCGAGTCCAAGAGGGTAACTTTGGCCACAAGCACGAAATACTCAACAAACGTACCATTTTCTTTACCAACGTACCATTCTTTTTGGGCTGTGTAATAGATTTAAATTGCAATAATAAAACTAAAACTACTAAAAATTAGAATTATTAGTTTTTAAAGTTTATTAGGTGATTTCAGGATAAATATAAGAAAAATTCTTATTTGTTTTAGTTTATGCTGCATCGCCTAATGATTTAGCCGCAATACTTTAGAACACTTTCAACTGACATTTTAAAAAATTAATTTACATTTCTAAAAAGAAAATCAACTAATGCATTTTTGAAAACCAGATTTAATGATAATTATTTTCATAATCAAAACGCAAACGATATTATAATGAAAAGAAAATAACATATTAGTAATTTGGAATTCTAAAAAGTTTACATTTCTAGCACTAGCAATTTTAAATGTCGTTCTATATTATGTTTAAAAAGTTTTAAAAAGACATAATAATATAGAATATTCATAAAAATAAGATTAAAATGTATTATTTAAAAGAATCTCGCTTTTCGTTCATTTTTTAAAGTGTAATATAGCTTAAGGATATCATTGTAGCTATGGCCAAAGTTAGCCGCATTCGTGGTCAAAAGTTTCCCGGTGACCAACAATTAAATACAGCTTTTGAAATATTCAACATAGAATAAAATAAATGGTGGGATATTATTCCCAATAGATTAAAGAATCGAATAGAGTATTTACTTACTCAATATTCAATAATTTTTGAACAATTCTAAATGAAAGTTTACTGAAGTAGTTTTTTGTTCTTAAACGCTTTCAGAAATAAAACACTTTTTTGGTGTTGCCAAAACTAAAATAGAAAAAAAAAGTCTTATATTAAATTAAAGCCAATGTCGCCACCTTTCTAAAAATGCTAACTAATTTAAAGTTTGGTGATTTTGAGCAGAGAAATAATTTTAGAACAAATCTTTTTCCGACGCGTCGCCAAAGTTACCCTCCAAAAGATACCCGCTTTGACGGTACGTCAAAAAATTCAGCTCATCGAAATTAGAATACATTAAAAATTTCAGAAAAGAATTCTAATTACTTAAATTATTTTTTAAAAAAAGTGCACAATTTAATGCTCATTTAAAAAGCATATGAAGTCATTTTTATTAGAATAAAATCACCATCGCCATTCGCAACAATCGCTCGAGAAACTTTAATTCTTTTAGACAATAAATTAAAATAAATTTATTTTTGCGACATCGATCAGTTTTAAATGACGTCAAATATATTTCACTACGAGATTCTTCGTATGTTGATATGAAATATTTTCATTCTATTTAAAGGTGATTAATATTACATATTTATTCTTTGAAATATAAATTAATTTTTGCAAACGATAAGTAATAATTATTGAATTTTCGAAATAAAATAAATGAAACTAGCTAAATTTAGCATGTAAATGTTTAATATTGAATTAATGCTGTGTTTGTCGCCTTTTTACCTGTTAAACACAACTGTTGTGTGGAAGCGGGTTAAGTGACAGATTCTGTTACAAACCTACTTGTTACCTTTTCGAAAAACTATTTTAAAATTACACGAATACCTCCTTATTGTTCCAAATAACAATACATACCTTCGTAAAGAATACAGAATATTTAATTTTTAACATTTCTCCTTTTTCAATTGTCTTGTATGGAGAAGTAGAACAAATTAAAGTAAACGAATTTGAAAACATTAAAGTAATCGGAATTGAAGGCGTTTATTGTATTCACAAATCATCATCAATGGCTTGACTATCCTAAAAACAATCAAATTTCACGTTTCGAAAAACTATTTTAAGCTTACACGAATACGTATTTATTTCTCTCAATAACACTATACAACTTGATACAAACCGTCGAAGCGTACGTATCTTTAGCTACACTGTTAAAAACTTTGTGCTTGGTTTTACCATGATATTGGTTCCTAGTAGCTGCAACGGCTGAATGGTGAAACGTTCCACCATATTTTTGGTATTCGGTTGAACCATTTCTCATGTTTTTGTTTCCAAATCCAGAAAAATGGTTCAACCAAACACCGAAAAAAAGGTGAAACATTTCACCATTCAGCCGTTGCAGCTACTAGGAACCAATATCATGGTGAAACCAACCAATATCATGGTGAAACCTAGCACCGAATTTTTAACAGTGTATGGAGGGTTACTTTGGTCCACGCGTCGGAAAAAGATTTGTTTCTTAATTTCTCTTTATAAAATGATCCAATATTATATTGTTTTACATTTTTGGAAAGGTGGAAACATTGTCTGATTTCATGTAAAAAATTTCATTCTAGTTATGACAATACTGCAAATGACATTAAAAGGCAAAAATCTATTTCTTCCAACTTTTGTCTGGAACACCTAAAAAAAATATTGAAAATAGCTAAATAAAATACTCTATACTATTCTTTTATTAATTATATAGGGATGAATATTATACCATTTGTTTTAATTTAAGTTGAAAATTTTTTATGCTATATTTTATTATTGGCCACTGGGAAAGTTTTGCCGCTGAATGCGGATAAATATGGTTCAAGATGTAAGGATTTCTTTATGAAACTTTGCACTTTCAAAAATGTATGCAAAAGTGTATTCTGTTTAACTGTTTTTAAATAAGTCTCTTATGATTACCCATTTTTAGATGATATCTTAAAAAAATTAAACGATTTTAAACATTAAAACGATAAAGATAAAATGCAAGAAACGTACAACATTCAAAATTGCTTATGTTGCAATGTAGACATTTTCAAATTCCTAATTATGAATATATTATTTTTTTCATTTTATACTACAATCGTTTGCTTTTTATAAAGATATTTATAGAAGCAAGATTTAATAACATAAGTTATTTTCCCTTATTAAAATTGAAGTTTATTTTTCTTTTAAAGACAATCGATACTGGTATTCATAGTGTAATGTCATTCTACGATGCAATGCAATGTAAATGTTAAGTTATATACCATTTTTAATAACTATGTATCTTAAAACTTTGTTATTTTTATGTTTAAATATTTTAATATTACTATTTAGTTCGGTAACACAGCCTTTAAGGACACGTATGTATTTCAAGCTTGGACCAAAGTTACCCGCCCGGATCCTAACCGTGTCCAAATTTTTTAAACTAACACCAATATTTTTTATTTATAAAATTTAACAAAAGTACTTGGAAATTATCACATTTTAATTATTTGAACAACTATTTTGAGCATACACGATACCTCACCTTTCTAAAAACAATATATATCATCATAAATACCGAATATTTGATTTTTAAACATTTCGCCATTTACTGATGGTAAATGTAGTTCGTGAAATTGGTTTAGCCTGAAGCAATTGAAACCCTTGATGAAATCTGTCTCACGTAAGGTGAGATATGATATATTCTCGAGATATGACAGAGTAAATCCGTAAATTTTCCCTGTGAGTTATTAAATTTAGTTTTGAGCTTTCATTTCTTGCTTAAAAATAAAAATTTTAGTTATGAGATATTGTTATAGATTAGTTTTTGTGCAATTTTCATCATTTTAATAAAGCACCATTAAAAAAATAAATTGTAAATTGAATCGCTAGCAAGGGATGTTAAGTTTGAGTTATCTCAATGTAACTCAATAGATGTGGAGATTGAGAAATAAATATAGATCTATCATGTTAGTATTTCTACACAAATTAAAGGCTGCATTCTACTGATGAATAAATGGCATATCACATTTTTAATGCCTGGGAATATAGTCTGTAGCCAAATAAAGTTGTTTTTTACTTTCTCCATTATCGGCGATGTAATACAGATAGCAAATACAAGACAACCCCATTTAAGGTATCCGCCTATGTTAAAATACCTATTTTTAATGTAATTCAATATATGTTTTTTATTTTTTAGCTTAATAGCCCAATTATTCTAGTTTCCTAAAACTGTAAGAAGTTTAATTTTACGTCATCTAGAAACGAAGTTATGATAATTTTAATAATTGACAAAAGTAGTCTAATTCAACCGGAAGTCTTATTTCGAAACCGAAACTAACTTTTTAATTGCTTATATTTAATTAGTAAATTTTTCTTAGTTTGTTAATTAAATATTAATTTATAAGGTGTTATAGCAAAGCCACATTACTTAAGTTTCTTTGGTATCAAGTTTTGCTTTAGAAATCTGGCAATATAAATGATTGATTGGTTACTTTTTCAAAACACGTTTGTTGCAGAGTAGACATTTCAGAACGCATTTCTGAAAAATGTAAATTTTGCTTTACAAACCTTTACTCAAAACATGATTTAACAACATTTTTTTTAGATATCTTCAAAATTTTGTTACCAGCATATTCAGCAAACTGTTTTACAGGCAGTGAACTAGAATCATACGGTTCTATATGTAATTTCATTTTTTATAGCTGATATTTCAAAGTAACAATTCTAAAAAAATGCGATTTTTAACGACAACTCTGAGTATTGTGTTTTGACGAACAATAACTTCTCCCCTTTTCAATATATCTCTTAGATTTAAGTTCATTGCCTTTAACAGGGTTAGCAATGTAACATAGTAAAAGGAAATTTGGTTATCTTAAGCAGTTTTTATGATATCAGGTTTTGATAATGGTGTTTTACTTCTTAATTTAACAACAGATAGCTCAAAATTTATTAAAAAGGAATTTTTATTCTAGACTTTTTTACTTTTTATTTATATTTATGCATATAAGTGTTAAAAATATGTTTAAATGCTTAATAAATAACGTTTTTCAAAAAAAAAAATTGTCTGGAACGTAGGCGGATACCTTAAATAAAAATATATATATAATAGAAACTAGTAGCGACTTTCTAGGTTTTTTTTTCATTTTGCGTACATATTTTTTTATCCGTATCTATTTTAAGAAAAGCCAAATATCAAAGAAATTCCTATACTTTTATCTACGAAATATAATTTTTTTAGTTTTTGACAGAAAATGATTAAATCTAATCACTTGAGTTGGAAAATAAACCCCATTTGTTGGTTGGCGAATTAAGTTGAAAAAACGTCGCATGAGAGCTACACGAGGGCTATTGGCGAAGGGCGTCGTGGTTTAGAATTCCAGTCAAGTGACGAGACCATGAGTCAAGTTCAAAACCATGTTTAAGTGACATTAAAATTTATAAGGTTCAATAAAGTTCCACATTTTCTCATCTATTTCATAATTTCAATTAAATGGACTTTGTATATACACGTTTTGAGTAAACAATATCTCATAAACTAAGCCATTAACTAATCCAACTAATCGATTCCCCGTGCTGTAATTACGAACGTAAGCTCACATTTCAAATAGTTACGTTCTATAGTACACAAACTTCATTATATATGATGATTGATGATGATTACACAATGGAGCGATTTAATATGAATATTATAAACTACTCACATTAAGAGATTGAGAATCATTTGGATTATACTACATTATATTTTAATTAAAATTACAATTTGCTATTTTAAATTTTATTTATGTACTGCACACCTTAGGTATCTTGTACAAAGTAAAAGTTAATATATAATATTCTTGTTGTGTATAAAAATCGAATTGACAATTACAGCGTTTTCCACAAACATATTTATTCGATTAAGCATATTAAAAAACCTCTAAAACTCAAGTATTTCTGGTTTTAAAGATGTATTTATTTTTTAATTCATTTTTAAAGTTAATGATACGTCACTCCTGTTAAACCTCTCTTAGCATAACAGATGACGTACGGTTGGCTTTTTTTTTGTTCTTGGCGTGTTATTTCGTATCACGTTTCACTGTATCGCTTTTGAAACTGTGAAACGTGCTTTCATCCTTATCAAACTCTTACAAAAGTTATGCTATTTTACAGAAACATGTCATGTTCATTCCAGTTAATTTCTTCAAACGTTGAACGATTTCACTCGACTATTACGATCAGATCCAACAGTCAAAAGTTCTGCAATAGCTCATACGCGCTCTAGTGTGTGTATTTTAACTAACAACCCAACTTGGAACAAGCTGTTTAACTTCCTTGATATGAACTGGTTACAAATAATATTGTCTTCTTTTAATGAGGTTTCGAAGAAATTGTAAGGTTTACTATTTTATAAAGTGTATTACATAGCATAGATCGAAACATCGCCAAAAACATAACAGTTGACGTCAGAGCTGTTTTCAGTGACGTACATTTTTGGCACATTTCAAATGCATTTTTTGTTGAAATTAAACATATTTGTGAATATTTAACCTTACATTCGGAATCTGTAGCTTCTAATGTACCAGAAAAACTCATATATTATGAATTTCGCGTTTCATGCAACTTGTCCATTGAGGCTAAACAAAGCTCAAGCAAAACTTGATAATTGTTAAATTTAGAGACGGTGGATTAAATAAAAAAAATTAATAAAAAAACACATTAATTCCGAAGGTAAATATTGTTTTCACGTTAACAATAAAAGTTGATTAGTAACGATAAAAGTTGCCCTTCAAAAACATCAAACAAAAAATATTTTTAAGAAGTAAAAAGTTTAGCAGTTTATTTATAAGTCAAAATAACAACTGATAGAAAGTGAAATTTAAAACAGACACTTTGTGGCAAAATTTTATACAATGTTATTGCAGATTTTTTTCCTCATGGTCTATTTAATAAAAAAAAATAAAGCATCATGAAAGCCGAATAGTAGAACGGCATTTAGAAATTTAGAAAGGTCTAAACAAGGTTACTTATTTCATAGCTACCCGTTACTGTACAAGTGCACTGTTAAAAATTTTGTGCTTGGTTTCACCATGATATTGGTTCCTAGTAGCTACAACGGCTGTGTGGTGAAATGTTTCACCTTTTTTTCGGTGTTTGGTTGAACCATTTGCTGGATTTGGAATCAAAAACCTGAGAAGTGGTTCAACCGAATACCAAAAATATGGTTTAACGTTTCACCACACAGCCGTTGCAGCTACTAGGAACCATATTTTTGGTGGAACAAAGTGTTTAATTTTTAACAGTGTGTACACCTCAAAATATATAATGATGATGTACTGCTATATAATGATGTACATCATAAGATGATTTTAGAAACATAATTCTAATTTAATTAAAATAAACATCCAATATACCACCACTCAAGTAGTATTTACATACAAACATAATATCCATAATCATCCTAATAACTTAACGACCTACACAATTTCCCGATAGCGTATTTTCAATGTGATGATCTCATATTCAAAATTAAAACATCAAGTTGTTTATATTTGAACGAGCCTGAAGTACCTTTTACACACTCAAATTACCTTTATCGATACTAAATTGCATCTAATCTCATCTTGGTTTTAAATTAATTCCCCTTGATTGCTTTAGATGTCCTAGGTTATCGGGTTACTTATTAGTTTACAAGTTTAGGATGGTGGTCTTTATTATATCATTTCCCCCCTGCTAAATGAGGCTAAAGGGGTTTTTAAGTATGTGTAAATTAATTTTAGGTTTATGAGATTGAATATTGGGAGTTGTTTTTAAATGATGTTTTTGTATATTAGCTTTCTAAAAGACCATACTGTTGGCGATATTATGACCACCAATCTCGGAAGTTAACGAATATGTTGATGCTTTCTAGTAAAACTAGGTTTAGTTTATATTATCTATGCACTAGAGCTACAGAAAGGCTATCGGTGACGGGCGTTGTAATTTAGAACCGCAGTCAAGTGACGAGCCGACACCTAAGTAGGCACCCAACGCAACAGTTAAGGGGGACATCGTACGCAACATTTTGGCCTTTGGAGCATATTTAACGTGTACTCCTCTACACGGGGTATTATTCGTTGGACTTTTTTTTGGATGCACAGGCAGTTTATAGGCCGGCAGTTATTTTGGCGAATACCCAGACCCAAACCTATGCAAGGCGAACGCCTTAACCGACTGGGCTCCACAGTCCCTCTAGTAAAACTAGGGCTGTGTAAAACTACACGATTTTCAATTACCACTCAATAATACAATACACATATCAGAGCAATTATGTACCGTCCAGCTGATTTCGTTTAAGGCAAAGAACCCAAAAATTTCTCTGGTAGTTTACCTTTGAACATGCGCGCTGTTCTCAAAAACCTTATTACGACAGATACTGTGGGGGGGGGGGGGGTAGGTACATATATATTCCGGCGGCTTGTGTGCTTAATCAGAGACCAGCTTATGAAGCCTTCGTCAAGTAGGACAGCTCAATAATACAATACACATATCAGAGCAATTATGTACCGTCCAGCTGATTTCGTTTAAGGCAAAGAACCCAAAAATTTCTCTGGTAGTTTACCTTTGAACATGCGCGCTGTTCTCAAAAACCTTATTACGACAGATACTGGGGGGGGGGGGTAGGTACATATATATTCCGGCGGCTTGTGTGCTTAATATCAGAGACCAGCTTATGAAGCCTTCGTCAAGTAGGACAGACATAGAAAGAATTTTTACTGTCACAGAGAAAGTACACCCAGGGCGAAGGCGGGAATAACACCCGCACCCGTTACAGCGCACAGGTACTGGGAACTCGTGTACTACATTTGATGTCCGTACATCTTTTAGTTTGAGATGCAGAGTGGTTTGAGACAGACATACAGACGGACGGACCAGTGTACAAAAACACTTTTATAATCAGCACCCTCCAAAACATGTAAGGAAACACAAAAATCTTCATTTTGGATTTTAGACCTCCCAGCGCAATACTTTCCTAATCTTACAATTCATATTAGATAATTGAGGGGCTGGGGAGTAGGGTGGAGTGATTTCATATGCTGAAAAATAAATATTCTTTTTTCCATATCTAATAGCATGAAAAAGTTGTATTATGATATACTGAATAAAAAGTGTAAAAACTTCAGAACTCTAGTTTAATGTCTTGAGGGTCCACAATCGGGTTTAATGTTTGAAACACACGAAAAAAATCCCCATGTTAATCTCCCATAGGAAAAGTGAGACTTATATTGGGAACCTAATATGGCTTCATTTATACAAAAAAAAATATGGTTACAAATAACAAAAAGCAATGGACTTATAAACCTTGAGAATAAAATATTTTTTGTGTGTTTTTTTATAAAAAAAAATATAGTATTTTACATAAAATTTCAAAAAGGGCGGATGCATCTCCGACAGGAAAAGTACGAATGATATTGTGATTGATGACAGATGCTGTAATCGGAGGTTCTGTCACAGTTGAAGAGCTTAGTGGAAGAACATGCTAAGTGACAAAAAGGTGAAAATGAGCTTTAAAGTTTATCGTTTTCACTCAGATCTGTTGAAAACGTTACTTGTAAAGCGTAAAAAATATACTAAACTTAAAGTTTATGAAAAGGGGGGGGGCGAAAGGGGGGTATCGTTACAGAAGTTAGTAATATGTTCATTTACACAAAAAAAACTCAATTTTTTCAAAAATGTCATTTAGCACGTTCTTCCACTAAGCTCTTCAGTTGTGTTGGACCAGTCGATGATGTCGATGTATTCCTTGGCATTGAAGTTAAACTTGGGAAGCTCAACTCTTCTTACAATTTTCCTAGTTAGCCTCATTGCTTGCTTTATCCTTCTTAAAGCCAATTCCCTCACATGTGGGCATGTGGCCTTCGTCAGTTATCATGCAGAGGATAATGTTTCGGGATGACCAAAGTAACCATTACGTCGGATTACCGGATGGATAATATTTTTGAGTTATCGATTCAAGTATTGACATTTATTTATGGTGTCAAAAAGATGACAAACTCCATATTTTTAAGATGGTTTGTTCCTGATTTGGAACCCTTCGGAGCATACACTTTGCAAACAAACGTTGCCAATATCTGCACGCTTTTTGAAGGTGCAGGTGTTCCAACATACAGCCTTAATATTCTGTTAGCAGTTGTAATCCACCTAGAATGACAAATGTTCCCAGGCGTCCTTTACAACAGGTCAGTGGAACACTTTCCTGCAGAAATTCCCTTGCAAATATCCATCAAATTCTTTTGCTCTGTACTATGGGCTTTTAGTAATGTTTTGCAAGCGACTTGGCAAAACTACTTCATTTTTTTAAAAACTGCACATTGGAAGCTCTTCACAACCACCCAGACTTTCCTATCGGACCAGAATATGCCCAGGGTCCATTTGTTACTCCATGTAAATGTTCAAACAAATGCCTTAAAAACAATTCATTGCCATGCAGTTGGCAAATAAAGTAATAATAAGAATGCATTTTACAATTTAAACTATAATGGAGCAAACTTACCCATTACCCAAACTACGGCCCTGACTTTTCATAATAACTGTTATGCTGCTGCTTATATAGGTTAAACATAATATAAAGCATCCATTCCTATGTATAAGAGCACTTTTCTATAATTTAAAATTCCAAACAGGTTCACTTTAAGAAGCTATAAATTGTTGTGATTTTTTATCAAAATCGCGTATTTTTAACATTTTTTTCGAGAATTTAAAAATTTTGAATAGCATTTGTAAAATATTGTTTATGATAATGATATATAACTGAACGATATTATTTTTTTTTAAAGTATCAAATGTAATCAGTAAATTCTGGCGGTAAAATTAAAATGAGTTGATTTTTGGCATTTTTTTCAAACTTCAACCGCTTTGAGGCAGCACATAATATTAATTAGGAATTTTTTATTATTTTTCCAGTAATCAGCATGACCCAAAACACAAACTTTTGGGTCCTATTAGAAGTTTGTACTCAAAATTTATTTTTTCGTCCCACCCTACTGTATATAGCCAGCACATTCGTATTTATAAATTCATTGTGGACCCTGATAATTTAACTTTAACTTAAAAAAATTTATCTATCATGTTTTAGTAAGATGTGAAACAACTTTTTTTCGCTATTAGAAATGTTAAATAAAAAATATTTTTTTTCACTCCACCCTACTGGGGAGCCCAGTCGGTTAGGCACTCGCCTAGCATGCGAAAGGTCCCAGGTTCGGTTCCGGGCATCGCCAAAATAACTGCCGACCTATAAACGGTCCGTGCAGCCCAAAATGTCCGACGAATAATACCCCGTGTAAGGGAGTGCACGTTAAAAGTCCTTCAAAGTCCTAACGCTGCGTACGATGTCGCCCTTAACGGTTGCGTTGGGTGCCAATTCAGGTGTCGGCTCGTCACTTGACTGTGGTTCTAAAATACGACGCCCGTTGCCAATAGCCCTCGTGTAGCTCTAGTGCGACGATAATTCAAAACCTAACCTCACCTATTAGATAATTGATAGTAAAAACAAAAGAAAATATTGGTTTCCCAAGTGAAATCGGAGATCTTTTCCACAGTCCTACAAACCCATAGAACTGAGTTAAAGTAGGGGGGGGGGGGGGATCTGATTCAACCCTCGCCTGAAAAGAGTAACAAAGACAAACCACGAGGAACATTAATGGAATTAAAAAATCTAAATGTAAATGATTTTTTATGTTTCTGTTCACAGTTTTTTTTTCATAAGTATTTATTAAGGCTAACTTTTTTGTTTACTTTTAAAATGAGGTTTTGAAAATAAATATAACTTACTTTAAACATACAAAACAAACTCTTTCAGTAAACACCCAACACAAAACGGTTAAACAAAATTTTTTCAAACAACAAACGAACCGTTTCCCAAAGGATAATAAATCGAATTCAATACTGAGAAAAACAAATATATGAAAATATATACAAATATAGCTTTCAGAGTTCACCAGACATATTTCTTATTTAAACAAATATTTTACTAAATCTTTAAGAATATGGAGTAGGGAACCGTTCCATAAAATGCAAATTGGGTTGACTTCCATCAATTTATTTTCGCAAAAAGTTTTGTACTCACTTTCCTTTATAGCACAAATCGATACGAGTAGAAACAATAGAGGTTAAAAAGTATGGAGTTGTTTGGCGCGAAAAAAGTGAGATCGCCTGAAAGTCGCCAAATGAATATGAAACGCAAGAAGTCAATAAAAATTAGCTTTACTAGCGTAGACAGAGTCATATCAACCTTTCTGGCACAGTAAAGATCAGTTGATAATCCTTATTTTAAATCTATTCAAGAAGATATTATAGCAACCCATGTCCAACAAAACCTGGGACCTTTCGCATGAAAGGCGAACGCCTTAACTGATTGGGCTTCTTTAACGACTGGGCTAAGACTTTCAGTATGAATAAATCGATATTTAATTGATATACCCAAACCAACCATTCTTTTAACAATATTAATTTCCATGCAGAACTTCATTTTATTTTTTAAAATATTGAGTCTCGGTTGAATAAAAGTAAAACTACAGCTAAATGAATGTTATTAGCGACGGACGTCATGATTTAGAAGCACGGAGATGAGACGATGAATCTTTAAGAATGGCTAATCAAAATTTTAAAGTAACCGTTTCGGTAGTAAACTGCAGTACAAGATCTAATGAAACAAAAATAAATCTTAAATGCCCTGGTACTTTCCCCCATTTTGTAGGCGCAAATCTCGCCAAACAGAATCATGGGTGACAAACGCAATTTTTTTTTCTCTGAAAACAGAGGCTAAAAGGTTACTATTGGAAATATTAAGTTTGGCGGTGATATAGTACAATTTTGGGAAATATATCGCTTGCGCCAGCGAAATGGAATGTCACCAAATTTCCTTCGATAGTATTTATGAAGTATAAAACATTCTGCAACGTAACTACAAATAACCAAGTGTCTACAGTCCCTGGACAAATTATTAGATGCACTGTATTTATTTAGTAATTTTATGTTTCTTAAGAGTTTTTATGCAATAATGGTATATTTAAACTACAATATTATTGATTTGATTTTTATTTAAAAGAATTTTTGTAGACTACATATTTGTATTTATTTTAAGATAATTATGTTAAGATTAATTTATATTAATTATTTATTATAAGATTATTTATGTGTGGAATCATCCTCAAATGCAGGAGACAGTACAGTCTTGCATTGATAGCATGCCGCGCAGAAATAAAGCTTTGATAGCGGCTAAAGGTGGCTCAACTAAATATAGACTTTTACTAAGATTAATTTCACTTTTCTATAAAAATTAATAATATTATGCTTTTCTAAATTAATGTTATTTTATTTATGTCAAATAAATCGGTAATTGATTGGATAATACAAAAATAAAAAACAAATCTATTTAAAATAATAAAACGGTACAATATCACCCGGTAATTAATATTTTACATGAAATCTTGCAGTGCGTCTAATAATTTCTCCAGGGACTGTAGTTTGGGCGTACTTCAGAAGCCATCTACAGCATCACTTGGTAAACCATTTTTTCAATGATAGTATATTCTATTGTAAACCCCATGTAAGAAATCTAGCAAAAGGGAGGCCAAAATGGTGAATAAAATATAAATTTTAAGGCAGTTTTGATGGTGACGTAGGTAGAATATTAAATATTTTCATATCTCAGCCTTGGTATTTTTGGTTTATAGTTTTTATGTCGAATATTAAATTAGGATAAAGCTGAAGGAAAAGAATTGTATCATTAATATGGATGTATTGAACTGTAGAAAATTTTTAAACTTTTCTGGTTTTTTTTTTTCAGGAGATATAAAGCAAAATTGTTTTGTTATAGAGTTTTGGTCGTACTAATCTATATATATCAAGCATTTACATGCTAAAATTGGCTAGTTTCATTTATTTTATTTCGAAAAATCAATAATTACTTATCGTTTGCAAAATTTTATATATTTCAAAGAAGAAATGTAATATTACTCGCTCTTAAATGGAATGAAAAGAATCTCGTAGAGAAATATATTTGACGTCATTTACAACTGATCGATGTCGCAAAAATAAAATTTTAAATTATTATCTAAAAGAATTAAAATTTCTCGAACGATTGTTGCGAATGGCAATGGTGATTTAATTCTAATAAAAATGGCTTCGGGGACAGACGGACTGAACGATTATAATACCTTACACTTTTTAAGTTATAATCGTAGTGTGGAAGCTAAAAAAAAAGTTTTTTGAATGTTGGTCCACCTGAAACCATTCTACAACTAGAGCTAAAAGTGCTATGGCCTTCAAATTTGATACACGAGTTTGTCTAACGTCCTAATCTAGTTTTTTGAGGGGAAAATGATGGGGATCACATCAATTTGGGTTTCAGTGTATTGCACGAATGAAATAATGAAGCTAAATAAGCAATTAAAGATAATTATTGTTTCTTGGTAGCAAGGGTAGAATTAACAAATAAAATTTATATCTTAAAGAAATATGCAAAAAAATGACAATGTACATCATATCCGAAATTTTAAATTATTGAAATATCTTTTCCCCACTCCACTATCTCATGCGTGACCAAATTAAATACTATGATATACACTCTTAAAACAAAAGAGTGAAATCCACTCCTATAGGGGAAGTGCATTTTCGGCACCGGAAAGGAGTGGAAATTAACTCAGACTGAGTTAAAACCGCTCGTTTTAAGAGTGTGCAATATGTACATAACTAATTTGCAACATAAGGTAAAACATCTTATTTCGAACTTGTGAAAATCGAAATGACTTAAAACATACATACTTTATCTTTTAAAAATTTCAATAAGGTTACTGCCATGCAAATTTGTTAATTCAATATACAAATTTGTTAATTCAATCTACAACTTTAACATTCAATTATAATTTTCAAAGGCGAATGGTTCAAAACGTGTTCCGAGTTTGTGTACAATCCAAAATCTCCACAATCGCTATACAGAATACAATTAAGAGCTAGTGGAAGAACTTGCTAAGTGACAAAAGGTGAAAACGATGCAAATGACTTTAAGTTTTCGTTATCACTCAATCTTTTGAACGGTCACTTTTAAGGAAGCGTAAAAAATATCTACACTGTATAAGTTTTGAAAAAGGGGAAACTTGCTAACGTTAAAGAAGTTAGTAATAGTTCATTGACACAAAAATCTCATTTTTTTTAGAAATGTCACTTAGCACGTTCTTCCACTAAGCTCTTCGATTTTAAGCGGAGAATTTGCGTTAACATATTAAATTATTCCTACCACTGACATACCACTTGTTTACAAGATTAGAAGTTTCCTTTCACGACTAAACGCCCAATTTGCAAGAGAGTGTTTGGTTTAGTCAGTTTTTGAATGTTTAATATATAGTTATATTGTGTTGATAATTATACAAGGCTTTCTATATTTATTTAAATGTATCTTTTGATGTAATGCAATAGCTTTATTTTTAAACCTACACTGTTAAAAATTTTGGCGCAGGATTGCACCGGAATCCTAGAACTTTCTAGCTGCCACCACTATTTGGAGCGTGGATTTACCAATTTTGTGGTAAAACCATAACTTGGATACACCGCAAAAGTGGTGAATCCATGTCCCAAATAGTGGTGGCAGCTAGAAAGTTCCAGGATTCCGGTGCAATCCTGTGCCAAATTTTTAACAGTGTAAGCATCATTGGCAGTGCAAATTGATCAATTTTGTTGACAATATTGATATTGCGATTGCTCTAAAAGATGTGATTATTTTAACAATATTCCAATATATTTCTTAAATTGATCAATTTTGTTGACAATATTGATATTGCGATTGCTCTAAAAGATGTGATTATTTTTAACAATATTCAATATATTTCTTAAATTGATCAATTTTGTTGACAATATTGATATTGCGATTGCTCTAAAAGATGTGATTATTTTTACAATATTCCAATATATTTCTTAAATTGATCAATTTTGTTGACAATATTGATATTGCGATTGCTCTAAAAGATGTGATTATTTTAACAATATTCCAATATATTTCTTAAATTGATCAATTTTGTTGACAATATTGATATTGCGATTGCTCTAAAAGATGTGATTATTTTAACAATATTCCAATATATTTCTTAAATTGATCAATTTTGTTGACAATATTGATATTGCGATTGCTCTAAAAGATGTGATTATTTTAACAATATTCCAATATATTTCTTAAATTGATCAATTTTGTTGACAATATTGATATTGCGATTGCTCTAAAAGATGTGATTATTTTAACAATATTCCAATATATTTCTTAAATTGATCAATTTTGTTGACAATATTGATATTGCGATTGCTCTAAAAGATGTGATTATTTTAACAATATTCCAATATATTTCTTAAATTGATCAATTTTGTTGACAATATTGATATTGCGATTGCTCTAAAATATGTGATTATTTTAACAATATTCCAATATATTTCTTAAATTGATCAATTTTGTTGACAATATTGATATTGCGATTGCTCTAAAAGATGTGATTATTTTAACAATATTCCAATATATTTCTTAAATTGATCAATTTTGTTGACAATATTGATATTGCGATTGCTCTAAAAGATGTGATTATTTTAACAATATTCCAATATATTTCTTAAATTGATCAATTTTGTTGACAATATTGATATTGCGATTGCTCTAAAAGATGTGATTATTTTAACAATATTCCAATATATTTCTTAAATTGATCAATTTTGTTGACAATATTGATATTGCGATTGCTCTAAAAGATGTGATTATTTTAACAATATTCCAATATATTTCTTAAATTGATCAATTTTGTTGACAATATTGATATTGCGATTGCTCTAAAATATGTGATTATTTTAACAATATTCCAATATATTTCTTAAATTGATCAATTTTGTTGACAATATTGATATTGCGATTGCTCTAAAAGATGTGATTATTTTAACAATATTCCAATATATTTCTTAAATTGATCAATTTTGTTGACAATATTGATATTGCGATTGCTCTAAAAGATGTGATTATTTTAACAATATTCCAATATATTTCTTAAAATAAGATTCAAACTAAAATAATTAAATGTGGCATTCAATCAAAAGACATTTCCAACTAATAGTTTTTTTTAAACCATTTTACATGAATAATTAGTAAAAAAATTTACGATTATCAATGTATGACTGTCATATAATTCACCCCCTCCCCCTTTGTTTTTATAAACAATTACAATAGTAGTATACATTTAAAAGTTGTACCACGTTTCTTAAAGGCATTGTGCATTACACAGTTGTACATTACTGTTAGCTTCCACACTACGTTTATAACGTAAAAAGTGGAAGGTATTATAATCGTTCAGTCCGTCCGTCTGTCACCCACTTTCACAGAACGAACCGCAAGTCGCACAAACAAGTGTAATACATCATTTTGAAGAAAAATATCAGGCTAGGTTACATCCCAAATTTCATTAAAAGATTTAAATTAGAAGTATATTTAAAATTTAAATAACTAAAAATTTAACCTTCATTGAAATAACATGCAAATTCCATTTTCATTCAATATTTTCACTGTTGCCATTTCGTCAAACGTACGAGAAACTGTATTTAAAATAACTCTTGAAAAATATTTATTTGTGATATGATTCAGTTTGGATTGATGTCATATCACAATAGAGTTCTTTTGATGGTTCATTATACATATGTATGAGGAAAGATGCATAACGAATTCTAACTTTGAATAAAAAAAAAATATGCAAAAGTTCGCTTTTATTTTTAAAGCATCAATTTACTAATTGTTTATTCTTCTCTTTTACGAAAGAAAGTTAAGGAACATGGGAAATTGTTGCGACTAAAAGATATTTATTAAACAAAATCTGCATAATTATTCTTCAAATTTCCAACAAATTTAGCAAACGATAATGAGTAAATATTAATTTGCGAAAGAAGATTAATAAAAATAGTTAATTTTGGCATTTAAAAGTTTGAATTAGAAATAAATTATTAGCTAAAGGCGCGTAATAATTAGCGCGTCAACGAACGGCTTTGTAAAAGTGCAGCTATATTGCTGGCGCGCGCTTTCAGAAGTTAGGTTTATTGGTAGTAAACTTTTCGAAGGCTTTAACAGTTGTCATAACCTTAAGTGTAAATAAAAAAATATCAATTTTGTATAATTTTGCTATTATATTAATATATTTTTTTAAATGTTTTAATCGTATTTAATTTCTTTAGGTTTCAAACCAATATCGCATAATAAAAGTATAAAAGAGGCTTCAATTCCAATAACTAACATCGCTTTCCAATTACTTTTACTCGTACAGCCACTACGTGCGATTTCAGGAACCCACGAAAAAATTTAAGAATTTTTACGATTAACTTATTTTAAATCAAACGTTTTCCTCTCTGAATTTGTGAAATATAAACCTATACAAAATCTCAAAAAAATCCAAGACACGTCATCAAAATACATCAACACCATCTAGCCAAAAAAAAACCTTCCACGCAAATATCACACTTGAAAAATCACCTATCAATTTTTTTCAAAACAAACGCCGTGAATCAATCCATTTCCTTCCCTATCATTTTAGGGAAAAAATATGCAAAAATCCCCGAAATTCCCTATTCATCTCCGGGGATTATCGTGACATGTGCTATAGAGGAATGGAATTTTTTTTATATCGAAGAATTCAACAGCGGATGACCATCGATTACGGTATTTCCATCGTATCCATCATCGATTGAGAGTTTGGGATGATAGATAAGTAACATAAATGTATTTGTACTTGTTTTTTCGATTAAAAAGATAAACGAATCTTGAGTTGTACAACGTTATTCCTTAATAAAAAAAACCAAAATATTTTCCCCGTTCTCCATATACGAATCCTCATTTAGATTTTTATAACAACTGCTTTAAGTTTTTCTGGTGGCCTAATGATAATACATATGAAGAGTACAGGGGAAGAACCGCTTGGTTTATTAGGAGTCGTCCCGTAATTGTGTCTGGTTGGCTGACATTGGCGGCAGGAAACCGGTTTCTCTCTTCTTCGCTTGGTCCAAGCGTCCGAATCGTGCATCGCGTGAATCTCGGTAGGTAGAAAAGTCGTGGTTTTTAGGACTTTTCAATTAATTTGCGAATCTTAAAATTTCTCTTAATTGTTTTAGAAAAATTCGTGATTTTCAATCAATCGTACTTTATTTTTAAAGCTTAACATGATGAGCACAGTCTTTTGAATAAAACGCGGAACTGAATTTCAGGGTTGCAGTGAGAGAAGATGCACAAGAAAGTGAGAAACTGGTTTCCTTACACCAGTTTAGCGATTACTCGCTATCATCGCCAAAGATGCCTGATGAAGAAAGTTTTCTACGAAATTAAGCGGTTTTTCTTCTGTACTCTTCATATATGTTCATGATCGTTTACACTAGAACTCAAAGGAGTTGGCATTTAGAACCATTAGGGCCCCAATATTCTTACAACATGTAGGTTTTTTAATAGGAAAACCACCAAAACACGCTACCTTTAAAATTGAGTGAAAATTGATAAAAATTAGAGTATGTTTGCATAAGATGTTAGAAACAATGTGATTATTAATTATCTTTATTTAAAATTTAAGTTCGTAAATCTTAGACAGTTGATATTTTTTCTAATCTCAATGTCAAGCAATACATCTCATAAAGTAAGGGTGTTTTTACACTAACATGTAGCCATGGTAAATTGTAAAAAAAAAAAATTAAAGAAAAACCCTTAGCTGGTGCACCAGAAAAATACCATATAATTTGCAGAGAAAACCTGTTTTATACAAAAAAATATTTGTAATTTTAGCTCAAAAGCTACAGTCCTTGGACAAATTATTAGACGCACTGCAAGATTTCATGTATCAAACAATGATGAACAAAATACCTTTAGAAGGACATTTGTGTTCCTAAACTTAAGCTATTGAATAGAAAATACTATCTGCTATACTTAATAATACATATATCGACATCTTTTTTAATGATATGGCATTCTTTGGTATGTTTTCATCATTACTAAAAAAAAAAAAATAATTTGTCCAGGTACTGTATTGTTTAACCTTCACATTGTAAGGAAATGCAAAATGATACCTGCTCTTCCAGTTGGGAATAGAATCAACAATTACTCCAATGACAGGCGAGAATATTTGCCACAATATTTTCAATAAATGATAAACTTCTTAACCCCAGTTTGAACCACTGAACTCAAGACTTTACAAACCGGCCGTCGAGTAATCGACGTTTTGTTCTCAGCGCATACCGACCGGCCGCCGTCGATTAATCGACTTTTGATCTTTCTGTTAGATTTGGTTAGGTTAGGCCGTGTTCAGTCTACGCCTCGATCTACGACCGATCCGAGTAAAAGATTTTATTACATTTCGTTACCCTACAATAACACGAAGGGTACAATTTTACCAGATTTTAAGAAAAGCGCCTATATTCCCGCTTGTAAGTCTAGGCCGAAACCGAGCCGGTTTAGTTTTGTTTTGAATTATAGTCGCACTAGAGCTACAAAAGGGCTATTGGGAAACCAAGCCGGTGTCTCGGACGATCTGCGGCTGAGCGGGCGGTGAAAGGGAATAGTATGCTCGAACCGCTACTGGTCGGTAAAGTGTTAAGATCTTCAGTCTAACGCTCTCCCAACTGAACATTTGGGCACACGGAGTCTCAGCAAAAAGTTAAATTGCTTGTTGGGTTTTATTAAAAAACAGCAAATTTTTATACTAAATTAACATTATTTCTCTGAATATAACAAAATATTTTAACAAAGTAAAAAAAAAAGAACTATATCATCAAGTCCGAAATTTTATCAAATACACAGATAGTGAATTGTTTGAAGGTTAAGTGGACGCATTGCCCAAAATTTAGGGCTACTCAGAAAATAATTAAACATGCTCGAATGCTGTGATGCAAGGATATTGCAAAAAAGGAATACTTAATAATAGTGGAGGTTCATTGAAAATGATATAGTGGTTTGGTAAAATGTTTTTTTAAATTTTATGTTGATTTTTTCTTTTATTAATTATTTTAGCTTGTGAATGGTTAACACCCTAAGGCTTTTAGGTGAATTAATGTAGAGCTCCAAAAATGTTCCTGTATTAAGGCACATACCATCAACAAAAGTTGATATGGGATTAGGTCGTGTGAATAATTTTTAAAAAAAAATGATGAAGTTAAAAATTTATAAGGAAATCTTGTTTTTTGGCCATTTTTATACATAAAACTACATAACTGTTCTTGTTTAACTGATAACTCAATATCCATACAAACTTTTATTAATAGATGTTGTGGGAACATCTTGCAAAAAAATCTATCGAAATATTCTTGTTGTAGGAGGAGTAGCATTTTGAAAAAACGTTAATTTTTCAATTAAAAAAAAAACTTGTTTCAATTTTTATTATTTTTTCGTATATGTTTATTGAATGTTAGTTCTTTGTAAAAATAGTTTAATTTGAATGCTAGCGATAAAAATACAGGATTTAATTTTTTGGGTACCGCGTCCCCCAAAAAATGGTAAATCTAAACACAGACACTAACACAAACACACTATTACATTAAAAGAGCCTGTATATTCTACTCCAACTCATCCGTATGAGGAAGCTGTAATAAGTGTCAGACAATTCTCACGCTCTGCATTCCGAATTTTACCCTCTACCAAAAATCCGACACCTGTTTTATTTATTCCGCAATTTCAAATAATAAATTTTTTCGTCCTAGCTTGTTTTTTCTTTCGATTTTATTTCACACCTCTCGGTTTTTATTTTGTTACATTTTTTTCGGATTTCTGCTGACTCATCATTCTACGCTCGATAGATGATATTTGTATATGTTATAGATTGGATTTATTTTAAAAGGTGAAATGTATAGAGGGAGATAGCCTTGGTGCGTGTCAGAGAATTCATCTTATATATATAAATTAAAGTCCCATTTTTTCGTTGTGACGGCATCACGCCTGAACGGAGTTAACTAATTCTTTTTTCGTTATGTTTGTTATTATCAGGAGAAGATTCTTAATGAATGAGTTATTCGAAATTCGAACGGGTTTAGGAGTGAAAAACGTGAGCCGATTTCTCCATAGGAATAGCATTGTAAGATTAGAATTTATACTTTTTATTTCAATTTAAAAAGAAACTTCAGCACGTTCAACGCGAACGAAATTTAAGTACAAGCACGTCGGAGAACGTGAGTTTAATTTGTAGGATTTTTATTGGAATATCATTATTTTATTTATTGAATCTTTTGATTTTTTTTTGTTTCCGAATTTAATTTAATTGATGTTTACAAATGGTAAGAAGTGAAGATATTGCTACAATGAATCATGGCAGTAAAGGCGATTACTATTCTAGATCTGATGAATACTTCTAAGAAATGTTAATTCCCTCTACGTATAGCGTAAAAACTTTATGTTTATGAAACTGTCAATTTGGTACAGCTATGATATGGCCAATTTAATGTTGGCATTGGCGGCCTTTGGCGAAGTTAAAAATTTAGCGTAGGGTAGCTATTCCCATCCAGTTGTATGGGTTAGGGTTAGTTTGAATTATCGTCGCACTAGAGCTATACAAGAGGGATATTGGCCACGGGCGTCTTTATTTAGAACCACAGTCATGTGACCAGTCAACACCTGATTAGGCACCCAATGCAACTTTTACATCGTTCGCAGCGTCGGGACTTTGAAAAATATTTAAAGTGCACTGCCACCACATGGGGTATTATTCTTTGGACATTTTTGGCTGCATTTGCCCAAGGATCGATGGCTTTTTTGATCAACCTTCAATTAGAACTCAATATTCATAGTAAAGACAAGACAACGTCTGTCGGGTCAGCAAGTTTAAAATAAAAATGTTTTAGTTTACTTTGATGTATACAACTTATTTTTTTATGAGAAAAAAGTAATGATTAAGCGAAGTGTTCAACTTTATAAACATCACTCAAAGTCTTTAAAAAAATACTTTCTGATACACAGAAAACATAAATTCCCAATTTTATGGGCTATTTCACCCGACGATACAATGTTTAAAAATTATTTAACTATAGCTCTTTCCCATGTATTTTTTAGTGTTTTTGTGAATACAAAACTTTTCAAAATAATTTTTTCTTTAAAAGTCACTTTGTGTGTTCCATCGAGGAAATGTAACGAGCTCGTAGTACGAAAAGGGGCGTAAAACTTGAATTCCGCCAAAAGAGTTTTTTTAAACCCTTACAATCTCAATAATTAAAAAATCCTTGTTTTAGCGGATTATAATCATTATAAAAACTGTGATATTTCATGATTTCTTATATAGAAAGGGTCTTAAAAATAGTTTAGGTTCAATATCAAGAATTTAGATACATTAAAAAAACAAGATTTGTATTTTTCATTTGAATAATTTGACATATTTGGTAAAAGATTTCAATTTACATGAGGCTAAGTAAAATTTTCCTTTCAATGAAGAATTTAAATAAAAAATTAAACTTTTTTATGTAATTTTCGTTTAAGTTATCTTTTAAAGGTTTTTCTTTAAAGGAGTCGTTTAGCATCGTACCAAAGAACTACGAAAATGTGTAATTAAAATATCAATTTTCAATGAGTTTTTTTTAATGAAAATATTTATGCTTAAAATAATCCATATAAAAAAACTAAAAAATAATCAAATGGAATTCCATTGGGAATTTTGGGGGTGTTGTGATTGTGCATAGATGATGCTTCAAGAAATTTGTGTTTAAAATGGTGACTAGAAGAAAACCAAGAAAATGACATCATATCAATAAGGAGTTTAGAACCAAACTTCCTATACATGCATAAAACTCAATCCATTGAAGAGGTGACACAAAGTTTCTGGGTCGTGTAGCAGAAATTTAATCATGCGATATAGCTACAATGTCCTCTTCTTTCCCCAAAGCCCTTTTTTGTTCTTCGTATTACTGTCTCAAGAAGCGTCAGTAAAGATTTTGGGATTCAGACTCACAGAAATTCAAAAATTGATCAGGGGGAGGATATTCATTGATATTGTAAACATGGGAGCAAAATATCCTCTGTAATTTTTCGGCAGCCGCTTTTACTACCTCAGCCTTTCTTCCTCAGGATTTGACTGTTTATTTCATCCCAATTTTCAGTCAATATTTTATACCTTGTATTTTGAAACTACAGTAGATTTATTGCATGTTTCTAAAAAAGTTGTCTTCTCCATATTTATTCAGTAAATGAGATTTTACTGTCCTTCGGTCAAACTGACACCTTCTTAAATTTGGGCTTCATTAATTGAGAAAATGAGAATTAAACTTCCTCTTTTTTTCTTAAAGAAAAGAATAAACACAATTCATTGCTTGTCTGCTTTGGTACACGGCCCTTGAAAACCCTTGGAAACGTGGTAAATTTCGGTGCCTGGTACAACTTTTTTTGACAGTCGTGTGGTATTTAGCATCAACCAAACTAGATCCGTAGGGAAGCAATCCGAAAATGACCTTTTCAGCCCATTTCTCCTCGGGGACTTAGCTTTTTCCAAAACTTGTCTCTTTGATTTTTTCTTTTTTTCCACCAAATAAAACGGGTTTTCTTAAAGAACCGGAAGGTTTCTTCTGCTTTTTTTCATAGTCGGATTCATGATTCCCCACATAAAAAAGAAATTCCAATAAAGTTAAAGTTCCCACAATCAATTCGGAACTGCTGCGGTGAAGGATGAATGGTCCTACTATTTGTTTGGACTTGATGTGAGCTTGGCGTAAGAATACATTTTATCCTTCTCTTTTTGAGGGATGCCTATGAACTTGAATAATTCCCTTTTCTTTTCAAAAAACTGGGATGATCCTTTCGTCCCCGTTTAATACTTTTATTTTAATAACGGGTTTTTTTTCTTTTTCTCACTGTCGCCAAACCCTTCTTCTAAACTTTTTTTTTCATATAAAACACACAATATCTGAAATCATTTAAATTATAAAATAACATTAAAAAATCGGTGTAAAATTATTTTTCTCGCTTGAAAATCTACTCGTAAAGTTTGGAATGTAAAATAGAAATATTTTGACAATAATGACAACGATTTCAGCATTCAATTTTAAAACAAAGAAAAGTATCTTACTTTTTTTATGAACTCGATAATCAGTTTGTAAAAAACTGGATGGAGAGTTATATGTTTTGACGAACCATATACAAAACTCAACACATTTGAGTTTGGTTTGTCTCTAGGCTAATTCACTAGGCTGATCCCCTTTAAACTTTCATTGAATCTTGACAAATTCCATTCCTGACCACCCATTTTCTCGTAAAAGGACTTTGTACATAGTTTATTGTTATGGTGCTATGGTGAAACTAAATGAAAGTATACTTATAAACATTGACAACTCTGTACTTTAGCAAAACATGTAAAGGCTTCTGCTTATGTTTTTAAAAAAATATGCCTTAATTCTTTGGTAATGAACTTTAAAATTACTTTTATGACTTACTAATATAACAAATGATGATATCTATAATTTCTAAAATTATGATACCCCTAAAACTATATTTTTTTTTAATTTGGAATTTTAAGGGGTTTAAAAAAACCTTTTGCGGAAATTTTAAGATTTTACGCCACTTTTCGTACTACGTAGCTCTGTTACATTCCTTGTATGGAACCACAAAACGATCTTTTTTATAGAAAAAATTTTTTTAACAAGTTTTGTATTCACAAAACACTAAAAAATCACTGGGAAAGAGCTATAGGTTAAATAATAAAACATTGTATCGTCGGGTGAAATGCCCTTTTTTGTGTTTTCTGTAAATTAACCCTTTTCTTAATGGAATCCTAAGAAACTTACTTTTGAATAAGTGTATTTATAGAAAATTAAATTCCTACAATTTGTAAAATCATTTTTTATTGCTAAAATTGGTTTCATGTGATTACGGTGATAGGAAAGTCGTGAAAAGTAAAAAAAATTCGAAACACTCGATTTTACACCCTTTTTGCTGCTTCGCAGCTCTTTAACTGTTTGTCAGAAAAGACACTTTTGATACCGAATTTGAAGAGTATTTTTTTTTTTTTCACAATTTGTGTCGAAAGTTCTATTTAAAAATGCTTAGGAGAAAAGGTTATTGCCAAAAACTGGAAAAAGGGCAAAATTTCGAACGTTTTTTCAAGATGGCGAAAAAGCAATAGAACGAGGATGACGAAAAACTCACATTTTATTACTTCCTGGGTCACACAACAAAAAAAAACTAGCGATACCGGACCTTTTGTATGGTAAAACCCCTTTTGAGTCTCTATTCACTGGACTAGGGGCCGAGTCTGCAAAGGCTTGCACGCCAATATTGCAGTCAAATTGGAGAAAAAAAAAGTTAGGATGAAATTTATAATTATATTTGATTAATGTCACAACATTCTATTTGAGTAATATCAGAACTCGGATTGCTATTTTCCAACGGGAATAGTGATACTGCTTCACACAGTGGTAATAATGTAGCTACTCAGTAGAAATAATGTCACTACTATTTGTAAATGAATAAGTACTACTATGTGTGAATGAATAATCTTAATATTATGCTTAAGGGGACGCGGTACCCAAAAAATTAAATCAAGTATTTTTAATACTAGCATCCAAATTAAATTATTATTACAAAGAACTAACATTTAATAAACATATGTTTCAATATTTATTATTTTTCCGAATAAGTTTTTTTTAATTAAAAAAATTAAAATTTTTAATTTTTTTTTCAAAATTCTACTCCTCTTACAATTAAAAAAAAAATTAATGGATTTTTTTTTTTAAAAATGTTCCCACAACATCTATTAATAAAAGTTGGTATGGATATTGAGCTAACAATTAAACAAGAACAGTTATGTAGCTGTATGTATAAAAATGGCCAAAAAATAAAAAAATTTGTAAATTTTCAACTTCATTATTTAAAAAAAACTTCACACTAGCCCTTATCCCATACCAACTTTTGTTCATGGTATATGCCTTACTACAGGAAAAAATTTTGAGCTCTACATTAATTCACCTAAAAGGGGTTTAGCCATTTACAAGCTGAAAAATATAAAATTTTAAAAAGCAACATAAAATTTCAAAAATCATTTTTCCTCACCACTATATCATTTTAAATAAACCTCTAACATTATAAAGGATTCCTTTTTTGCAATATCCTTATATCACAGCATTCTAGCATGTTTAATTATTTTCTGTGCAGCCCTAAATTTTGTGGGTAATGCGTCCCCTTAAGTTAATAACAGTACTACTCGGTGGCTGGTTATGGTATTACTTGGTGGTAACAATAGTACTGAGCGGTCTACTTAAGAGATGAAAGGATGAATTAACTTCGCCCAAATACGAGACTCGATCCCCGGACTGTTGGCATGACAATGCGAACTACATTATTACCACTGAGTCGAGCAGTAACACTATTCCCAACTGAAAATTACATTCTAATTGAGTTCCGACATTTCTCAAATAAAATGTTCTGATATTAATCAAATAGAATTTTAAAGTTACCCCTAACTTATTCCAACTATAATCCACGTATAATCCTTTCACGAAAGAACTAACCAAACAGAATTTTTTTTCCTTTAATGTTCCACAATCAATTTCAGCTGTTGCAATAAATCTAATATCTCATAACGACCGGGAGCGAATAAAACACAGGTTACGAGACGAGTATTTCTTATTAGAAAAGACAAGAACGACTATTATTGGAGTTATCCCTACTCGTGTTATAGTAATATATCTACTAGGTAGTGGCATTATTCCCACGAGTAGTACCATTATTCATTCATTTAGTAATACCAATATATATTTATATAATAGTACCAATATTTATTCATGTAATGGTACCATTATTTATTCGTACATAAAAGTACCAATATTTATTCGCACAAAGTATCAATATTATTCATTCACACAGGGTAGCAACATTATTCATTCACACAGGGTAGCAACATTATTCATTCACACAGGGTAGCAACATTATTCATTCGCACATAGTACTATTATTCATTCGCACATAGTAGTACTATTATTCATTCGCACATAGTAGTACCAGTATTCATTCGCACATAGTAGTACCAGTATTCATTCGCACATAGTAGTACCAGTATTCATTCGCACATAGTAGTACCAGTATTCATTCGCACATAGTAGTACCAGTATTCATTCGCACATAGTAGTACCAGTATTCATTCGCACATAGTAGTACCAGTATTCATTCGCACATAGTAGTACCAGTATTCATTCGCACATAGTAGTACCAGTATTCATTCGCACATAGTAGTACCAGTATTCATTCGCACATAGATAGTACCAGTATTCATTCGCACATATAGTACCAGTATTCATTCGCACATAGTAGTACCAGTATTCATTCGCACATAGTAGTACCAGTATTCATTCGCACATAGTAGTACCAGTATTCATTCGCACATAGTAGTACCAGTATTCATTCGCACATAGTAGTACCAGTATTCATTCGCACATAGTAGTACCAGTATTCATTCGCACATAGTAGTACCAGTATTCATTCGCACATAGTAGTACCAGTATTCATTCGCACATAGTAGTACCAGTATTCATTCGCACATAGTAGTACCAGTATTCATTCGCACATAGTAGTACCAGTATTCATTTGCACATAGTAGTACCAGTATTCATTCGCACATAGTAGTACCAGTATTCATTCGCACATAGTAGTACCAGTATTCATTCGCACATAGTAGTACCAGTATTCATTCGCACATGGTAGTACCAGTATTCATTCACACATGGTAGTACCAGTATTCATTCACACATGGTAGTACCATTTATTTATTCGCAAGTAGTAGTACCTTTATTAATTCGCACATAGTAATACCAGTATTTATTTGCACATTGTTATTATTCATTCACACACAGTAGTACCATTATTCATTTACGCATAGTAGCAACGTTATTCATTCGCACATAGCAGCACTATTATTCATTCGCACATAATAGTACCAGTATTCATTCGCACATGGTAGTACTATTAATTATTCGCACATAGTAGTACCATTACACATTTGCACATAGTAGTGCCATTATTCATTAGCGCATAGTAGTGCCATTATTCATTCACACATAGTAGCACCATTATTCATTTACGTAGCAACATTATCCATTCGCCCATAGTAGTAGCATTATCCTCATTGAGTTTCTACATTATTACCACAGAGAAAGCAGTAACACTATTCTTACTAAACAATAACATTCTAATTGAGTTCTGACATTACTCAAATATAATGTTCGGATATTAATGAAATATAATTTTAAATTTACTCTATTCCATAAATATTGCAATATACATATATTTTTTAAATCTTCCACGAAATGAATTAACCAAACAGAAAACAATATATTTTTTTCTTTTGCTATTTTCACTATCAATATAAGCTGCGGCAATAAATCTAATATCTCATAACGACCGGGAGCGAATAAAACACAGGTTACAAGAAGAGCATTTCTTATTAGGAAAGACAAGAATGGCCATTACTGGAATTATCTATACTCGTGTTACGGCCCATGGAGGGCATTTGTTTTTGATATAGAGAGTGGAGTGATATTTTGTATGGTGGTATATAATAATAATGGTAAATATATTAGTTAGCATTTCTTCCATTAGTTTTGATGTCTTTATTTTCCTTTTTGCGTTCAATCGGTTTTAGCTTCCACATTACGTTTATAACGTAAAAAGTGGAAGGTATTATAATCGTTCAGTCCGTCTGTCCATCACCCACTTTCATAGCCTAAACTATAAATGCTATGGACAAGTGTGATACGTCAAAAATTAGCGCATCGAAATTAGAATACATTGAAAATTTCAGAGAAGAATTCGAATTCGAAGTACTTCAATTATGTAAAAATCTCTAAATTTAATGCTCATTTAAAAAACATAGGAAGCCATTTTTATTAGAATTAAATCCCCATTGCCATTCGCAACAGTCGCTCGAGAAACTTTAATTCTTTTAGACAATAAATTAAACTAAATATATTTTTACGACATCGATCCGTTTGAAATGACGTCAAATATATTTCCCTACGAGATTCTTCGTATGTTGATATGAAATATTTTCATTCTATTTAAAAACGAGGAATATTAGATATTTATTCTTTAAAATATAGATTAATTTTTGCAAACGATAAGTAATAATTATTGAATTTTCGAAATAAAATTTAAATGAAACTAGCCAAATTTAGCATGTCAATGTTTAATATAGAATTAATGCTGTATTTGGCGCCTTTTTACCTGTTAAAAACAACTGTTGTGTGGAAGCGGGTTTAGTGACAGATTCTGTTACAAACCTACTTGTTTTAAATATCTTCTAACGTAAATATAACTTTGTAATGTAAAGTATATGGTCCTTAAAAATTTCTGAAATATCAAAACTGTTAAGTATTTTAGTTTTAGTTTAAAGGACGAATTTCAGAACAATAAGAGGCTAGAAAATATAACTTGTAATTCAAACAAACTTTTATTTTTTAAACAAGGGTTGTCTAACAACATACAACTTTAAATTACCACCCAATAAATCAATTTATTAGAAGGTAATTTATCTCACCTATAAAGTAATATAAATAGCTTAAGAACCCAAAAAGTTTTTCGGTTTTCAGCAATAACTTTAAGACCTAAAAGGTTCCATGGCAAGCACCATTTGCGCATGACCGATTTTTCCAAAAACGTTATTACCCTGCAAGTACTGGGAACTCATAAATCTCTTGTACAAAAAGTTCGCGACTCTTTTAGTTCGAGACGTAGAGTGTTCAGATAAACCAACAGTCGGCTCAAAAAACTCTTTCAGAATCACACCCTCCAAATCGTGTAGAAAACACAAAATCTGTAATTCGGATTATCTACACTCTTAAAACAAACGAGCGGTTTTAACTCAGTCTGAGTTAATTTTCACTCCTTTCCGTGCCGAAAATGCACTTCTCCTATAGGAGTGAATTTCACTCTTTTCGGAGTGGGTAAAAGAAATAAAAGAAAACAATATGCGTCCTTCACTCTTAAAACGAGCGGTTTTAACTCAGTCTGAGTAAATTTCCACTCCTTTCCGGTGCCGAAAATGCACTTCGCCTATAGGAGTGAATTTCACTCTTTTGTTTTAAGAGTGTACTTCCATCGAAATAAATTTGTTTCATTATATTTCATGTCAGGTAATTGAAAATAACAAAATATAGTTGGAATTACCTTAACTCATGTTACCGCAATTAAATTTTTTTATTAATAGTTACTTGGTTTGGACCATGGACCTTTCGCATACAATGCAAGCGCCCAAGCGCCTTACCGACTTAGTTTCCCAGCCACTTAGTTTGAGAGTATATAAGTTAATAAAGTACAGGTTGTCCGTTAAATGTGACCTGACATCAGCTTTGTGATTTCTTCCTTTGGGGCTTCGTAAAAGATCGGGTCTACGTTCCACCCCTACCCCACGATTTACCAACCTTGAAAGGAAGAATTGCTCAGGCTGTTGCTTCCATTACTCCGGACTTGCTGCAGACAGTATGGGAAGAATTGCATTTTCGTTTGGATGTGTGCCGTATCACTAAAGGCGCACACATTGAGCACTTATAGGAAAAACTAGGTTAGTTTTCCTTCAATGTCATGTATGATTTGTGTTATATTAAGTATAAAATAAACTCCTCTCCCCATTACATTCCGGACATTCTTTTACGAACACCCTGTACTTGTAAACAATTTTTTCGTGATACATTTTTTTTAACACACAATTTTGAACGAATAACATAAGCCCTAAATGATATTCATTTTACTTTTTAGTACTATTGCGCATTATTTATATTGATTCATAAACATATTTACCACAAATATCTATCATACACGAGTTATTGGTATTTAAATACGCATCAAATATCTCTCAAAATACATCGTGGAAATATTCAAATACACATATCAAACAGAAATGAATATGCATTAAAAAGATTTATTTAAAACATCTCAAGTTTAAGAGTTTTAGCGACAAGGGATTAGACCTAAAGGTAAATAATTACTTTAAAACTTAAACTTTAATGCAGTTTCGTTTTAGGAGCAAATATACTTTATCTATCAAATGATTTCTCCTGGGTGAAACATGCAAAGGTAGAGATGATAGTCTTATAAAAGAGAAGTTTTCTGTTGCGTTTGAAGTTTATGTAATAATTTGATATATGAATTACTAGCTTTATAAACCCGGCGTTGCACGGGTGTACCCTTAATAACGGTGATTTGTTTTTGATACAGCTATGATGTAATGGCGAAGTGTCCATTGGCGAATTTTGGCGATCTTTAAAAGTTTGCAATTTAATTAATCAGTATCTAATCTAATTTAATTTAACAGTAATGTTTGCAATCTCTTTGGCGTGTAATTTAATTTATTATAAATTAATAGTTTAAAACAATTAACAATGCTATTCCTATGGGGAAATCGAATCACGTTTTGCTCTATTACACCCGTTTAGGTTCGAATTTCGTAAAATCGCTTCTTAAATGACGCCTTCAATATAAAATAAATATTTTCCTAAAATTTGGTAGCTGTACCTCCTGTAATTTTGGCTGGGCGTTGATACGTGAATGAATCAGTGAGTCAGTCAGGACTTTGCCTTTTATATATATAGATGATAAATAACTAGTTTGTTCATATTTGTTAAAAAGTATTACAGTTATTTTTAATTTTAATCACGTATGAGCAATTATAGTTTTAAATTAACATATAGAGACTGATAGTGTAGGTAGAAGAATTGTTTTAATAAAAGGAAATTCTACTGAAGTATTAGAAATAGCTTTTTATACATTTACAGTAGGATACACGATAATTTACATCGATATTTAAATCGTATGTAGCATATGTGTGTTTTAAACTTGCCAGAATGATTGAATGAATTAAAAAAAACATTTTTGGTAGAAAAATTAAAAAAGGTACAAATAAAATATGTTTTGAACTTAAAACTAACAATTAACATTTTTTGGAAGACATACTAAAATTAAAGACTAAAAATTAAATTCGTAAAAAAATGCCCCTCTAACGGATGATGTCATTTTTTTTCTTATAGCACAAGATGCTTTTGCTACGTTTGATTTTTTTCGTCAGTTTAAATATTCAAAATACCTTAAAAAATTATTACTAACGACGCAAAATAATAAATTATTTGTTTCACTAAGATATTTATTGTAAGGACGTATTGTAATATATTGTTATTTAATGATTTTATAGATACCATAAAAATATTTGAAAATTACGTCGCAAGGGAAATTCTGCAAAATATCTGAGCTACATATTAGTTTTAGAATTTTAATATCTAACTCAAAAGAGTCCAATCAACCTTAGTCGCGATTCAGATTCTACCTTCATCAAACTCAAATGTAATTGAAATATGCCACAAGCTACGGTATCAAAAGCAGTTTTACATTTCAGAGAAAAGTTTCAAACTGTCTCATTAAATGCCCAATTCTTAAGAAGGTAGGAATAAGATGTAGATGGTGCTCAGTCAAAATTAATTGAAAAACTGGTTTCTCAAGTGAAGCCACATATTTGCTTAAGGGTGACCAGAGCCCCAAAAATTTTCAAAAATGACATTTCAATGTTTTTAGTGTTTCTTAAAATATGAAATCTTAGCTTTTCAACGATATCTTACATTAAAAGTTTTGAGTACTGGAAATATTTTAATTTTTTAAACAAACGTTGTTCAGGTAAAATACAGTCATGTTTTATAGCTATTGTTTACTTTAAACGGTTATATCTCAAAACTCACTTTTTCAATATTCATGTACCTTTTTCTCAAAATCTACTGTAAGTATCAAACTGAAATTTTTTATATGTATTTAAGAAGTTTGTTTCTAAAAACCGCTGGAGGGACTTGATTATAAATATAACTTTTTCTTTTTAATATTATTGATGTTTTTTAGGTAAAAAAAATATGTAGTTTCACTTAAAAAATTATAATTTAAAAACTGAACAAATTTTTTTTATTGCCTCCATTAAAGTATAGTTAAACATCCATTTAACACCTCGTAATATTTTCATTAAAAAGTATTGAATAGATCGCACACTCTTCACGACTTTCAATTACTACTAAATAAATCATTACTCATTTTAAGGAAATTAAATACCTATAACGTAACTTCAATAATTGTAAAACTTATATGTGCTTTTTACATCAAAGAGTTGCAATGTTTGTTTTACAGCAAATCGATGCTTTCACGCCCTAGACACATGAACAAGTTACTCCAATAGCGTTTAAAAGGAGAAGATGTGTGCCTCCAATCACTGACAGTGAAAAAAAAACGTTTAAGGTAACAGGGAACAAAACGACCACTCAAAATATCGAATTTTCATTTCAAATTTCGTTACTGAATCGTGCCTTTACGAAAACTTCTTTAGTGCACATTTGAATATGGGGCTCGAGTTTGCAAATTTGGTAGTTATTTTCAATATAACTTTGTTGCCAGCTTTAAATGTCATTATTC
The DNA here is from genome assembly GCA_019343175.1 of Oedothorax gibbosus. Classification (NCBI taxonomy): domain Eukaryota; kingdom Metazoa; phylum Arthropoda; class Arachnida; order Araneae; family Linyphiidae; genus Oedothorax; species Oedothorax gibbosus. The sequence continues at coordinate 76,766 of JAFNEN010000218.1, read as the reverse complement.
CAAATCACCAATTTTCGTTCTTAAGGTACACTTTTCTCTTTTCCTATTTTACTAGAAGTGTTGAAATTTTCTGTGATGTCGTATACATGTCTATTTAACACAGTGAACCAAACATTTTCCAAAATATATTAAGTGAGTAAAAAAGAGACGATTTTTCTAATTTAATACATGCGCAAAATATGTTATTCTATTCTATATTCTATTTATGTTAATAACTTAAAATTATGAATGTTTTATCGTCAAACTTGAGGTTCATTGCGTTGAATACTTTTTTCATTTCTATAAAAAATTATTTTTGGATACACGCAATAGTTGTGCTGGAAAGTGTACCTAAAAGCTAAAAAACGATGTTTTAATATAAAGACGTATGAAGCTGGAAACAGTTATATTGAAATTAACTACCAAATTTGCGAACTCCAACACCATATTCAGGTGCGTATTATATAAAAAATTTCGTAAATATTCAATGTCGCACTAGATCTACTTGAAGGTTATTGATGACGGGCATCATAATTTAGAACCACAAGACTTTTTGGTGAAAAAATCAATGATGCTCAACGCAAGAAGCAGTCCTCGAAAAACTTTAAGGGCACCCAAGAAGTCAAATTTTCAACAACAAAAAATCACATCTTTTTATTTGTAATTTTGAAAGTCCCATTTTCCTTCTTTCCAATACTTATTAAATTTTGTTTCTATGACAACTAGAAGTATTTCAAAATATTTTAGAATGCGAGCGATGTGATAAGATTTATATACAACTACTAGTACGTTTTCGCTATTATCTCACAATAGTGGTTTGACAAGTTTGATATACTTTTTCTCAGAACCTACAAGTTTTTAAGCTTGCACATTTTATCAGTATGTTTCCCACACACGTAACTATACTTTAAAGCTCTATTTAAATGATACCCTAACAGCCAGGTTTGTCACAGTTTCGTCGCTGCAACGTAATTTTTTGTCACTCTAGGTCACAGTCGCAATGCGACAAGTATGTGACATCACAGTGATTCGCTAATCGCCCACAATGGTTGACATGATTATTCGATACAAGGATTTTCACTATGCACATTGCATAGTTACATAACTATTACTCTAAGTGATAAAGAGTACCCTCACAGGTTGACTGTTGCGATACAAGAATTTTTTGTCACTCTTGAGTCACAGTCGCAATGCGACAAGTATGTGAACACATGTGATATCGCGTAAGTCGCCGGTCACAATGTGACTGGTATGCGATATCAAAGGGATGTCACTATGCGATCTTGCAGTGACATCATATTGTACTGGTATGATATCCAGTGACATCTAAATCCCAGTCACAATGGGGATATCCCACAGATGTCGCAATTTGCTCTTGTAGTGACATTACATTGTGACATGTATGTGATGACACAGCGATGTCGCTTTAATCCCCGTCACAATGTGACTTGTATGTGATATCAAATGATGTCACTATGCGATCTTGCAGTGACATCATATTGTGACTTGTATGTGATATCGCAGTGATGTCATCATAAATCCCAGTTCGCAATTTGCTCTTGTAGTGACATTACATTGTGACATGTATGTGATGACACAGCGATGTCGCTTTAATCCCCGTCACAATGTGACTTGTATGTGATATCAAAGGATGTCACTATGCGATCTTGCAGTGACATCATATTGTGACTTGTATGTGATATCGCAGTGATGTCACCTAAATCCCAGTCACAATGGGGATATCCCACAGATGTCGCAATTTGCTCTTGTAGTGACATTACATTGTGACATGTATGTGATGACACAGCGATGTCGCTTTAATCCCCGTCACAATGTGACTTGTATGTGATATTCCAGTGATATCACAATGTGATATTGCAGTGGCATTGTGTTGTGACTTGTATGTGATATCCCATTTTTGTCCCATACCAATATGGCTGCAACATGATCTATGTGACCTTGCTGCGATGTCAAGTTCGTCGCTAATTCGCCACGCAAGTCACCTAGGTCGCAATGGGACATTGCTGCAATATTATGTTCATCACTAAATCACATACTGTTCGCAGAAGTCAGTTATGTCACATACAACTCAAAATGCGACATTGCTGCGATATCATCGATATCCATGTTACGTAGAAGATACGTAACAAAAGCGGACATTCAACTTCTATGTGACAAAAAAGTGACTGAATGTGACATCACATCGATCTTCAGTGACTTGTATGTGATATCGCTTTTCGTCACATACTCGTCACATGGCTGTTAGGGTATGTTAACAACTTAAATATTTATGACCTTTTTAATAGGAAAACTTTGTTTAATTTTCATAAAACTCGGGTTATTCGGTAAAAAAAATTACTGTAAATTCAAACACACACCTATTACTAAATCCAAGCTTCAGTGTATGTAGGAGTGTTTGACGCAAATATAGACACCAAATTTATGTATGTAGCTATAATAAGTCCTGAGAAAAGGTACATCAAAAAAGACATTTTTAACATGGAAAGTATAGGAGTTTCTGCGGGTTTTGGGTGCCCTTAATGTTTACCGCGTAAACATATTCTGTTCTGCAATATATAACTGTACAAATATTAATTTCTTTAAAAATTAGTAAGTAAACCCTAATTAAATAATTTTTTAATAGCAATCTTATTTATAATGCGCAGTATAGTTTATTTGGGTGTATCAAATTGATTTGGCGACTTCAAGATAGTTTCATTCAAATGTTCGCCAAAGATTTCTATCAAATTCTTAACCTTCAAGAACCTTACCCTTTGGCGACTTTATAATTGAAAGATTTCAGTTTCCTTCACTGACTTTAATTGACAATTATGCTTTCATAATGCTGGAGGTAGAATAAAAGTTTTACGCAGCATTGCTGCATTTAGTATTGATGAAAATAACTAAAATTAGTTTTATTTTTAATACACTGAATCAGAATAATTTAATTTAAAGTTTGTAAAATGATTTTATTATAAATAATACTTATCTATTTTAAAAATGAAATTTTCGTTTTTCTCTAAGACTTCAAAAATAAGTGTTATTAGTTTTTAGATTGATTATTTAAATTTTCTTAGTAAGTGAAACGATACTCGGAAATACAATCGAAAAAGAGTATATCATGTACATAAGGCATATTTTGTTCGTGCCTTTCATTATAAAGCACATAGGCAAATTGATATTTAAGAAAACTTTAGTGGTTTTTCCGAAATCAACGGAACTCGTGCAATTTTTAAAGTGCACGAAGCAAATTTTTAAAGTGAAGGTCCCGACCTTCCCACTTTTCGAAATTAGTCCAAATATATATATTTTTAATTTTCAATAAATAATTTTACACAAAATATCCGAAGCAATTCCAAAAAGTGGGAAGATAGAGACCTGTAAGTTATCTACATTTATTATTTAAAAAAAAAAAAACGTTTGTAAAAATATTCAATACAGCTGGAGAAATGTGGCAGAGTAACAATTGTAGCAATCAAGTAACAATTGTACCCCTAAAAAATAATTCCCCGCCACAAGAGGCACGAAGTGAAAAAAACGAATGCACAATAACCGCACAAATTACTTATATCATATATTTTAATAAATAATAAATATTCGTATTCTACTGTTGGGGAAAAGGAAATAAATAAACTACTTAATAGCTAAAAATAACTGGAACTTTCATAGGATTTCAAATTCATATTTCACAAACCCGCTTTTAGCATCACTCTTAAAACACCCGAGTTAAAACAAACGAGCGGATTTAACTCAGTCTGAGTTAATTTCCACTCCTTTCCGGAGCCGAAAATGCACTTCCCCTATAGGAGTGGATTTCACTCTTTTTGCGGAGTGGGTAAAAGAAATAAAAGAAAACAATCTACGTCCTACACTCTTAAAACGAGCGGTTTTAACTCAGTCTGAGTTAATTTCCACTCCTTTCCGGGGCCGAAAATGCACTTCCCCTATAGGAGTGGATTTCACTCTTTTTGCGGAGTGGGTAAAAGAAATAAAAGAAAACAATCTACGTCCTACACTCTTTAAAACGAGCGGTTTTAACTCAGTCTGAGTTAATTTCCACTCCTTTCCGGGGCCGAAAATGCACTTCCCCTGTAGGAGTGGATTTCACTCTGTTTGCGGAGTGGGTAAAAGAAATAAAAGAAAACAATCTACGTCCTACACTCTTAAAACGAGCGGTTTTAACTCAGTCTGAGTTAATTTCCACTCCTTTCCGGTGCCGAAAATGCACTTCCCCTGTAGGAGTGGATTTCACTCTTTTTGCGGAGTGGGTAAAAGAAATAAAAGAAAACAATCTACGTCCTACACTCTTAAAACGAGCGGTTTTAACTCAGTCTGAGTTAATTTCCACTCCTTTCCGGGGCCGAAAATGCACTTCCCCTGTAGGAGTTTATTTCACTCTTTTGTTTTAAGAGCACAGGGTCTAAGCTTCGAATTGATACAAGCAAACCTTTTTTAAGTGTTAAAGTACGTGTTTCGCATGCCGAAACAGGGTCTTAATACCACCCTTCGCTAAATGTGAAAATACAGTAAAAAAGAGTCGTTAATTTTTTTTTTAAATAAACGTTATATTTTTGTCTAAAATGTATATTTTTACTTATAAATTTTTAATCATTAAATTCTTTGAATATTACTTTAAACGTTTTCATTTGGTTATTGTTTGCTTTCGTGTTTAGCGTGTGCCAACACGAATTCAATTTTGTTTTGCAAATTTTAATAAGTAGGCAAGCCTCTTAAAAGGAAATAAAACTTTATATTAAGTTAACTGGTTCTCAGCAAGGTGGGGCCATACAGGTGATGCATTATAATAATAAAAAACATAAATACATGTGATATATCGTACAAATCTTTATAAAGTTATAATATTAACCACACAAATCTCTATAATATTCTAATATTCAGTTCTTTCTTAATAACTCTCAGTTAATGTCTTGCTGATCCATCGAACAGTTCCCACGTTTTAAAAGGCGTCAATACATTCTTTCCCACAGAAATTGCAGATGCAGCAGACTTTGTTTTGACTTCTTATCCACTCTTCTCACAACCATTAAAAATAGGCACTTTTTAATTAGACTTCAAGATGTAAGGTTGTGTGTCCTTTTGGCGGGCCGAGCTTCTGCTCCGGACTCCGTCCCGTTAAATACTTTAAATGATTTCTTTATAATAAAAGATCTTGGACGTCCAAACTATCTTCATTTTTGTAGTTAACTAAATCATAATTATGCTCTCCTGTGTAGTAGATGTTATTCTACTTCATACATTTTCCCATCGTGCTCTAAAATTTTGTGAGTAAATTTTGTGTATTGTAATAGCCCTAAACGATATGTTTTTAAGCATTTATATTTTTTTGTCTTTATTATTATATTTGAACATTCTTTTGACAATATAGAAAATATATTTGTTTATTCAGTAGTTTATTTAAAAATGCACATGGACCATAAGTGTTTTTAAACATAGTACGAAGATCCGATGTTGTTTATTTTTTTTATTTGTTGTTTGAACAATCTTACATAAATTAATTTTTAACATGAATAAAAGGTTTACTTTTTTGTATTTTTGTCTTCATAAAAATTCCCTTTGAAAATTTTGAAATACTTCTTTAAACGTTTTATTACGTGTATCAATACAACAATTGTTTAGTATTCAAATTAACGTCAACATGAAGTGTTTATCCAAAAAAAATTCTAAAAAATTTTCAATATTTTTAGCTTCGGCTACAAAAATTCTTTAAGTTTTAAATAAAATTAACTTTATACATTTACGATAAATAAATATTTTCCAGAATATTATGTAAAAAAATTACGTTTTAGTATTTGTGTATATCACGGACGACAGAATTGTGGATTTAAACACGTCAGAAAAAAATTTCCGGTAACAATATTTTTTTATAAAAACTTATTTCTGCTAAGCTTAAAAAAGTTATTAAAATTGGATAAAGATTTTTAAAATGAATGTTTAAGCGCATTAATATAACAAAACAAGAAGTTTTTTTTAAGGATAAAGGATAGACGGAAGAAAGTATGAAATGTAGGTATGATACTTAATTATTATTTAAAAAAAAAGAAATTTTAAAATTGTATATTTAGAAAGGAATTTAGAAGAGGCATGGATGGACGTACAGTTGGTTGATTACAATGTAATCTTAACCATTCCTGTACATAATTTTATTTCTTTTAAATATCTTTTGAATTAAAAAAGCAAACTAGGCTAAAAATACTCATAAATCATTAAAAACAAGAATTGCATCTTATCGGTTACCGTTGAACAACATCAAATTGGGAAATGTTATAGTAGGTCTATTTACTATGCGAGCCTCGAAAAGACTTTCTTCCCCCATCCCCGCATGTGGTTTTCTTCGAAACGGCGGGAGCGTGTTTTTTCCCCACCCTACTTGGGTTTGAACTGTTCGGGTTGTTCACCTCACAACGGAACCTCAAACGCGTTAGGTTTAGGAAAGTGATGCTCCCCCCGTTTCATAGAAAACCACATCGGGGATGGGGGGGGAGAAAATCTTTTCGAGGCTCGCATAGTAAATAGACCTACTATAGCACAGAGAGCCGCGGTAGCTCAGTCGTGTGAAGCGTCGTGCTCGCATCGGAAGGGTTGCGGGTTCTGTCCTCGGCGGTGCTCGCAATTCTGATGGTTGCTGGGTCGGCGCTTGTATTCGACTAAAGACCGCCGTGTTGCTAATGGTGGCTGGTGCACGTTAAATATGTCGTGGTCACAAAGTCCTCCATGTTCCCATACCAAATTAATACCTCTGGGGGTACCAGATCAGGGATCAAATTCTGATCTGGGATCAAAATTCTGGATCAAAATTCCGATATGTGAGTGAGAATGGATGTGTGAAAGGAACCTTCCTGTAAAACGGATGTGTCATGCTGCGAGCAAAAGTCGGACTTCCTCCCTTGTGGTGCTCAATAAAAAACGGAAGCCGCCCCACTTCGCCTTAAAATCGGGTAGTTCTCTACTCCGGGCTCGGTTACCGAGTGGCATTAGAAACAACAACTATAGCACAGTAAAAAAAGGTTACTTAAGTTTGGGCTATTTTAGAATTGCATCTTATGCACCCAAAACTCACTTCGAAACAATTCATTTACAACCCTTTTGTCACATAAGATCAATCCAAAATATCACAGTGCGAAATGAAAAAAAAAAAATCGTCAAACACATGTTTCCAGCCACAACAAATGAATTTTCTTGGCTCTTAAAACTCAAAACAATTCTTCAACAAAACACTTGAAGTCGCCCCAAAATTTCACTTATTTGATCCCTAACTTCAAAACCCACTGCTGAAAAGAAATACACATAAACTAAACTGTTAAATTAAGGGGGAATGGGCACGGTGGACCAAGGGTCTCCAAAGCAAAGTGCCTCAGTGTTAATCCTATGGAAAAAATATTTTCTCTGTCACATTTCTCCGGCTGTATTGAATATTTTTACAAGCGGATTTTTTTATGTGATAAATGTAGCTGACTAACAGGTCCCGACCTTCTCACTTTTTGAAATGGGTTCGAATATTTTTTAAATTTTCAATAAATAATTTTACACAAAATATTCAAAGCAATTTTTAAAAAGTGGGAAGATAGAGACCTGTAAGTTACTTACATTTATTATTTTTTTTTAAAAAAACCGTTTGTAAAAATATTTAATGCAGCCGTAGAATGTTTCAGATAAGTTTTTTCGGCATTGGATTAACACTGAGGGCACTTGAGTTTGGAGACCCGCGGTCCAGCGCGCCTGTTCCCCCTTAAGTAGAAAAAGCATAAAACTACAATAATAAATAGGGATCGACAAAGTGACGAAACATTCAATAGTAATATATACATCATTTTCACGCAGCACATTTTCATGCCCAATGGGTTAATAATTATAACGATTTCCATCCCAAATTTCGTCTAATAAAGCACGTTTTATAAGTAGTTATTTATAGCTGTGTAATTATTAATAAGTTTTTGAATAATATAGCATGCATCATTCGTCAAAAAAAATTATAAAAATTCTGTGCAAAAAAATTTAATTTTTGCTTAATAATATTTAACTTTATTTAAATTTTGCGGTAAAAAAAATATTCTATTTTATTTGCTTTGAACTTTGCCAAAATCAGTATGTATGTCATAGTTTAAAAAAAAGCCTTAAAATTCGAATCAAAATGTGCTCCCCTTTTTTTGTCCTCTTCCCTTACATTTAATTAGTAACCATGTAAATCAAGATTGCATTAGGTTTATAATTTAGTTAGCCTTATCACACTGTACAAATTTGGTGTAATGTTACTCGAGCGTTATAGAGTAACGTTTTTTTTTTTTCTGTCTGTTTTTTTTTCTGTCGTGTCCATGAGAGTCGAACTCTATATGTGGCCGTGAATTTTGATAATTTCTTCTACGACTTGCTTGATGTTGTCTCCATACGGATCTAGCATAGTCGGCAGTACTCCAATCTTTCTCAGGCTGGCGCTCATAGCCGGACACTCGTAGATGTGAGTAGGCGTAAGCTGTGTATCAGGACAATGTTCACAGCTTCTATAGATCTTCTTGCCATCTCCATCTATCTTCATACCCCTGTGGTGTCCGGTTCTCAGCCTAGTTATGGTTTTAAGAGTAGATCTGTTCGCAGTTATTTCAGAGAGAAGATGTTTGGTCTGAATGGATTTTTCTCTAAGCTTATATCTGGCCACTGCATTCGCATCCTGAAGAGAAACATCACTGCAGCTAGTGTTGAGGTCTCTGCCCTCCTTGGCCAATCTATCCGCAGTTTCATTATCTTCTATGTCGACGTGTGCAGGAATCCACTGGAGGATGCAGGTCTTGTTTATAGTCTGAAAATCTTGAAGACCTGAGATGATTTCGTAAGAGTAACGTTAAACCAAATTTATGGAATAATGTTATACCGTATTTATGGTGTAACGTTGTAAATTTATGTAGTAATGTTTCATCATATTTATGCATTAACTTTACCCCGCATTTATGGTGTTAAGTTTAAAAATTACGGATCAAGTACACACAATTTATAGTCTATCACTACTCTATAAAGCTGGAAACAGCCAGGATTCTACCATTTTTATGGAAGATTGTAAAAACGTTTTTTAGTGTAGTAGTATGTGGTGTTTTGTAGGCAAATATGTCAGAAGAAAATTTGCCAACACATGTTTTACCTTATATCTACTAAAGCAAAGTCACTGTGAGTTTAAATATAATTATTCGAACATCCCAATTTTTAAATTGTTAAATTAACTACCGATTCGACATGTTTATTTTTCGTATCATTTTATATTTACACCGTAATAATTCTTTTTGTAATTTAAAAGTAAATATATCAGCTAGACGTTTGAATGAAATGTCATATCCCATTCCCACATAAAGAAATTTTTCGAAAACATTTTTCATATTTAGCCCCAAAAGTATTCAATACACTAACTTCTGAACTTCAAAGTATCCCTTCTTTATGCAGGTTTAGAAATTCTTTATTTAAATTTATTTTGTCAATGTTTGATATTGATGTATTTTTAATTTATAGAAGCGAACTGGTTTTTTTATATATTTTCCCGTCGACCAGAATTTTGGGCATTTTGTTTTGATTATATAGCATTAGCATCTCCACATTTTTTTCTTTTTGTGTGTATTTAAATTTATTTTTTGAGGTTTTTTTTAAAATTTAAACTTATAATGTGGCTTATTATTGTGTCTTATCAATTATAATTATGATTATATAGTAACATATACGGGTTTTTAACCCCCTTGTGACGAACAAATTCATTCTGTAATTTTTGTTTTTGTGTTAATAAAGTTTTTGTTTATTTGTTAATTACCATATCCTTCAAAAGGATACAGACGGATAAACCCATCACCTAATTGTTAGGCTTTCTAGCAGCACACAGGATTTTAAAAATATTCTAAATTTTATAACTTTATTACAGTTTAAAATTTTAAGTATAGAACAGTCATTTATAACACCTACTACAGAAATAAAAATTAAAACAATTTTTATAACAACATGAAAAAAAGTTCACTTTTTTATATCATATTCATTCAGATATCGTTGCGAAAATGACACTTACGTGCTTACGTCACAGACAGTGCCGAAAGTAGTACTTTCGGAACTACTGCGGTAAAGTAAATAAGAGTATCTGATTGGTAGAAAACAAAATGATATCATGAATAACTCCATGGAAACTAAATGACGTCATGAAACTCGCTTATTTCTATTGGTTCATTACTTTTTGCATTTTCTAATATCTCCATGGAAACTACAAGTACTACAAAAATTATTAAAGGAAATTAAATAAGACAAAAGTAGAAATACTTGTTTGCACGTTATTATAAAAAATATTGTAAAAATATTGTAAGCAAGCACGTGCCAAATAATACTTTATTAAGCTCTTGTCATTATTTCACTCGACCTACGGTCTCGTGAAATAAAAGCCACTCGCTTAATAAAGTATTATTTTCGGCACTAGTTGCTTAAATAACCAATTTTTAAGATAAAATATTTTCATACAACTAAAAACAAATTACCATTCAATCCATTTGCGTGAAACTCATAGGGTTATGTACATAATGACTAATTTCTATACAACATCACGTATGGCTATAAACTTGAAGTTCTAACACTGAAACTTTATAACGTAAAAAGTGGAAGGTATTATAATCGTTCAGTCTGTCTGTCCATCACCCACTTTCATAGCTCAAAGTACAAATGCTAAAGACAAGTGTGATACGTCGAAAAATTCAGCGCATCGAAATTAGAATACATTGAAAATTTCAGAAAAGATCAAATTCGAAGTACTTCAATTATTTAAAAAACTGCAAAATTTAATACTCATTAAAAAGCATAGGAAGCCATTTTTATTTTTAATCACCATTGCCATTCGCAACAATCGCTCGAGAAACTATTTCTTTTAGACAATAAATTAAAACAAATTTATGTTTGCGACATCGATCAGTTTAAAATGACGTCAAATATATTTCACTGCGAGATTTTTACGTTGATATGAAATGTTTTCATTCTATTTAAAAGCGAGGAAAATTACATATTTATTCTTTGAAATATAAATTAATTTTTGAAAACGATATGTAATAATTATTGAATTTTTCGAAATAAAATAAATGAAACCAGCCAAATTTAACATGTAAATGTTTAGTATAGAATATCAATGCTGTGTTTGTCGCCTCTTTACCTGTTAAACACAACTGTTGTGTGGAAGCGGGTTAAGTGACAGATTCTGTTACAAACCTACTTGTTCCGATCCCACAATTTAACAAAATGCGTTACTCTTCCAGTCAAGCATTAATGTCAAATATAAAAGTCAAATTCACTAACAGTATCTCACATTGTATAGTTATCCGACTCATTATACAACATTTACACTGACAACAACAAAACCCCTTCTCCCATTTAATCCAATAGTCGAATTCAATCCTAATCCCAGTCGACCGAATAAATCAACATTTTCAAGCCGAGCGTAAAAACCCGACCAACGTATAAATCCGACCGACCAACGGGAAAAGACTCGAGGCTTTGTTTTTGTATTTCCAGCATAGTTGGAGGTATAGGATTGGGCTATTTTCTCCACTGCCTTATTGTGAATCTCCTGAAGCGAAAAGAAAAACAATATTGATAGAGGATAAGTCTGATGGAATCTTATTGGAAGAGGTTCTGTGTGTGGTTTTTGGTGTGTATGGGTACAGAAGTGTCCGTATCGCAGACAAAGATTGCGATAATACTTTAGGTACATATGGTGCCGTATGGTTTTATAGTGTACATTTCACATGATGCAATAGCGAAAATATAAAATTAAACAAGTAGGTTTGTAACAGAATCTGTCACTTAACCCGCTTCCACACAACAGTTGTGTTTAACAGGTAAAAAGGAGCAAAACATAGCATTAATTCTATATTAAACATTTACATGCTAAATTTGGCTAGTTTCATTTATTTTATTTCGAAAATTCAATAATTATTACTTATCGTTTGCAAAAATTAATTTATATTTCAAAGAATAAGTATGTAATATTCCTCGCTTTTTTTTAAATAGAATTTTAAATAAAACATTTCATAACAACGTATAAAGAATCTCGTAGTGAAATATATTTAAGGTCATTTCAAACTGATCGATGTCGCAAAAATTCGCCAAACAAGGCCTTTAGCTACTAATTTATTTCTAATTCAAACTTTTAAACGCCAAAATTAACTATTTTCATTAATCTTCTTTCGAAAATTAATCATTACACATTATCGTTTGCTAAATTTGTTTGAAATTCGAAGAATAGCGATGCAATATTTTTTGAATAAATATCTTTTTGTCGCCACAATTTTCCATGTTCATTAACGTTCTTTCGAAAAAGTAGAATAAATATCACTTAAATAAATATTTTTCAATTGTTTTATTTTTATTTTAAATAAAGTTTCTCGTACGTTTGACGAAATGGCAACAGTGAAAATATTGAATGAAAATGGAATTTGCATGTTATTTAAATGTAGATTAAATTTTGAGTTATTTAAATTTTAAATATACTTCTAATTTAAATATTTTATTGAAATTTGGGATGTAACCTATCCTGATTTTTTGCTTCAAAATGATGGATCCCACTTGTTTGTGCGACTTGCTGTTCGTTCTGTGAAAGTGGGTGACGGACGGATGGACGGACGGACGGACTGAACGGTTATAAAACCTTTCACTTTTTACGTTATAAACGTAGTGTGGAAGCTAGAATGGGTGTTGTATTATAATACCTACAAGTTTTCTGTCATTTTCAAGCATATATGACTCATGACTCATGACTCAGGAATTACTGATTGGTAGAAACGAACCCTGACCAATATATGTCACAGCGGCGGGGAAAAAAAGCATTAAGAATAAGTTCCAACCTTAAATTAGTGATGTTTAACTTAATCAGTTTTAATCATGATGCATTATGTAATCTAAGTACTAGCCACTCTACATTATATATTCAATACTATACGATCACATATAGAGAAGTAAAAACTTGAAATATTACAGTGAGGAATCGACACATTCATATTTCTTAAAGTAGCGTAGTATATATTTTTACGCCTTTTTAAGGTTATTTATCCGAAACTTTGAAGAGCAGATGCTGAACTACAAATTTGAAAGAATAAATGGAGTAATTAATTATTTGAGAATAATTAAAGTATAATTGAAGTAATTATTAATAAAGAATTATTTGGTCGCAATAGACAGATTTTGTATTGCTTCAAAGTAACTTGTTATAACCATCAGGAAAAAAAACTTTTTTTTAAATGAGTCAAGCTCAAATATTTTTTTTTTGCGTAAAATGAATATATTGGAATATTATTGTCCTTACTTAATATATTCTATTTTATATATGCGTCTGTCATTGCTTTTACGGACAGGGTTTGGACCTAAAATTTCAAAGGTCATGGAAAAATGAAGTTGAAATTTTGTTACAGAAAAGTTCTAAACCTCAAAATAGTGTAAAAATATAAAATTATTAGCACATACGAAAAAAGAAAAAACTTGGTAGAAGAAAAACATTTTTCTTCTACCAAAAGTCAAGAATAAAAAAAAATGTTTTTGAAGGTTAAATCTAATAAAATCTTCTTAGAAGTTTTTTTTTTGTATGGGTTCTGATATGACTGGATACAGCAAAAGTTTTCAGACTTGTTTTTGTGGTTACAATAATGACTAGTGAGGATAAATAAGATTTATAAAAATATTTTTTTAAATATCCAAGGGGTATTTTACTTTTACTTTGTACACAAAAATGGAGGTTATCCATTATATAAATGTAACACGCTTTTCTAAAAAGAAACTAGGGTTCTGTAACACTACACAACTTTCAATTATCAATCAATAAAGTTTAAATTAAGCGTATCTACGACTATACAGTTAATTTTAAGGCACCCTCAAAATGAAATAAGTCAAAAAAAACATTGTAGCAACATTTATTTTTTATAATATCTGAAAAACTACTTTTAAATCAATATGTGCAAATAAGTGATTTTTAAATATATAAACCTTAAATAACACTTCAATATCATTTAAGTGATAATAAAATAATTAATAAGCATAATCATATATATAATTATAATAATATTTTATTTGCACTTATTATAAAAAAAATATGTATGACAAGAATTTATTTATGGCTGTACCTCCTGTGAAATAATTTATTCAATCGTTTATAAATATTATTTTACATATTATAATATATTTATTGTAAATTATATATTTATTATTATATTCAATTATATGACGTCCACAAGTACTGGGTACTGTTGTCACAAAGTTTGTATGCTGTATCTTTTTTCAGTTCGAAATTTCCTAAGGACTCAGACCGAGATATAAACCGACAGTTACACGACACTTTATTAGAATAAGGCACCCCCCCCCCCCAAAAAAAAAAAAAAAAAAAACATGTAGAAAACAAATTTTTTTTATAATATCGTGCAAAAAAACTAACTTTTTCAATTCAATAATCGTGGCAAAAGTGATGTTTTTAACATAATCGTGTTTCAAAATTACTTTTACGCACTAATGCGACAAAGTAAATAAGAGCATCTGATTGGTGTAAAATTCGTTATTTGAGTGATATTTTATTCGACGGCTTTGTGATTGGTGGAAAATTCTTTATTTGAACGTGATTCTTTATTTGGCGTCTTATTTCCAATACCAATCTAAGAAATACTTTGTGCACGTGATTTTAAAATAACCATTAATATAAATAATCACCTTCAAATCATTTGAACGTGATAATAAAATAATTAATAAGCCAATCAATAAATGCGAATTTAATAAATACTTTTTTGCACGTTGTTATAAAAAAATAATGTATGACAACAAATTTATTTCACTGGCTCGTACCTCGCTCGTGAAATAATTTATGACACGTTGAAAATAGCCTTTTTTAAACTCATTAATTTATTCAACTCGTTTAAAAAAGCCTTACTTTTCACACTAGTTGCATAAATAACTATTTCTGATTGTTGACCCAATCACAATACTTTCATTACCTTATATTTCACATTAGTGAAATCCAAAGTAATAGTGTGTTACATATTTTCAATATAATGTTTCCTACTGCTGGTAATCCAATAATTCAAATTTACATTTCCAAAGTCTTACTTCTAAAACTCCCCAAACATGATAGAAAACACATTATAAACATCGCCATTTTAAGTCACTAATGATGCTTAGAAAATGAATGATGATTTTAAATGGATCACAACTCCATACCAAAAGAAAAATTGAGATTTAAATGAATGATTCATGGTGGACATTATAAATTCTGATTTGGTGAGAATGAGTAATGTTGCTGTTGCCAATTGGGGTTTTCATAATTGTGTGGTTTTGAGGATTTTTGAGCTGGTGTGTATAGAGAGTGATTTAATGTTATTAGTTTTGATTTAATGCCAACTTAGGAAATAAATTATGATTAGCTTTCGTAATTATTGAAATTAATGCGTGGAAATACGTAGTGGTTAGGTCATTTTTATTGATGTAAAAGTGAATGATTCGTAACTTTTATGAGATGATTTTAAAATATATATTTAACATTAAAATACTACTACTTTAAATGTCAATTTTAACAAATCGATTGCATTTTAAGTAAAACCAAGTGAATAAAAGTTACTTTTAGATTTATTAGCAAAGATAGTTTACGTTCACTTTGAATAGTTAAGTGTCCACAGGTAAAATGAATACGTGTAAATTCATTTGATTTTTCTCTCCAATTTTTTTTCTTCTTAAAGTTAAATTTTAAACTCGTACTGTTGCACTCGCTCGAAAAATATATTCTTATCTTTTTAACAAATTTTATTCTATTGATTGTTAATGTTTCGATTAAAACACATCTCAAATATCATCAAATTATATAAATGATTTTTTTTTAGATTTTGTCAAACAATTTTGTTGTTGTTGTTGTTTCTAATGCCACTCGGTAACCGAGCCCGGAGTAGAGAACTACCCGATTTTAAGGCGAAGTGGGGCGGCTTCCGTTTTTATTGAGCGCCACAAGGGAGGAAGTCCGACTTTTGCTCGCAGCATGACACATCCGTTTTACAGGAAGGTCCCTTTCACACATCCATTCTCACTCGCATATCAGAATTTTGATCCAGATCAAAGGCCGATAACCCCCTGACTGGTACCCCCAGAGGTATTAATTTGGTATGGGAACATGGAGGACTGTGACCACGACATATTTAACGTGCCCCAGCCACCATTAGCAACACGGCGGTCTTTAGTCGAATACAAGCGCCGACCCAGCAACCGTCAGAATTGCGAGCACCGCCGAGGACAGAACCCACAACCCTTCCGATGCGAGCACGACGCTTCACACGACTGAGCTACCGCGGCTCTCAAACAATTTTAATATGCAAATGTAAAACGCAAAAATAGCACCATAAAGAACACTAAACATACATGTTTTAATATCTTCATTTTCTTCTGAATGTGATGAAACTTAAATTAAAACTTTTAACTGAAAATTTGATTTATTAAATGTTTTAAAAATTGCAATTAAGAGTAGATGGTTATAAATTTGTCCTCCCTGCTTTATATTTTAAAATTTAATAAAATTGTTAAATTTATAATTTTGTTTAAATTATGTGCGTTGTTAGGAAATCCGACATCTCATACATTCGCATCCCTCTGAGATTTAAATCATAAAATATATTTTTATTTACTACCATGTATTCAAAAGACTATAGAAACGTGAACCGTTTTAAATAAGATACCGATTTATTAGTGTTTATTTTGAAAATTCAATTTCAATAATTATATTTTCACCGAGCTGCTCTATTTAAGGGTTTTAAAGTAAGGGGCCAATTTACTAATGATCAAATAAGCATAATCGTAATTCGAAATAGGTGGTAATTAATAACATTCACTGTACAGTTTTTTTTAAAATTATATGCATTCTTTAATTACGCATTGTTAATTAGTCATAATTGTTAATTAGTAAAAATTAAAAAAAAATCGGAGAAAAAAGTATTCACTGCATTTATTTAAAAAAAACTATTTGAAAAAAATGGTATAGTAGAGAACTATAATTTTTAATAATAGTAATAAATGCTATAATAAAATTATTTAATTTATACATTTTTATCATAAAATACAAATGCTTAAAATGTACGTCGAGTGCATATATTGTTTGTTTTCTTTTGTCCTAAAAATTGTGTTAAAATGCTTAAAAGATAATTTAACAGGATATTTACAATAACAATTTTGAATGCCCCATTTTAACCCTTTCAGTCCCAGTGATGCCATTTGGCATCATCATTTTTCGGATCATAATTTTAAAAAAATAATAGGGCTGACATCTATTGGGATTAATAAAAAATATTTTCTAATCGAAAAAAGTTTGAAGAATCGAATGATGTGCTTTTTGATATCATAAATGGCTTTAAACGATCAGAAAAAAAAATTATTTCTTAAATGATGCCAAATTGCTCTTGGGACTGAAAGGGTTAAATTTGTCCATTTTCCAAAAAATATTTTCATAACATTGTATTTTACAGACAAATACACTCTTATTAAGAATAACAAAAACGAGTTTTCTTATAAAAAAATCAATTTCATTCTTTTAAAAGACTACTTATCAAAACAATCTTATATTTTGTCAGTCTAAAATTCCCAAAAGAGACATAAAAAGAAATTACCCTAACATTAAAAAACCCCTTACCACCACATTTAGATATTCCCAATCCGGCTATAAAAACAAAGAAATACTTTTTAAAGCCTTTAAGTAGTATTATATACTTTAGTATAAATCGTCGATATTTAAATGGGCCAAACTTATGGAGGTTTAAATAAGATGAAGATGTTGCCGATTTGAAATTAGTGCGCAAACAGGTTTGACGAGGAAAACTATAATCAATTTTATTATATGCTCCAATAAACAATTGGCTGATTATTGGCGATAAAATGCATACCAAAAATTATAGGTATATTTCCATTTCGAAATTAGTGCGCAAACAGGTTTGTCGAGGAAAACTATAATCAATTTTATTATATGCTCCAATAAACAATTGGCTGATTATTGGCGATAAAATGCATACCAAAAATTATTGGTATATTTCCATTTCGAAATTAGTGCGCAAACAGGTTTGTCGAGGAAAACTATAATCAATTTTATTATATGCTCCAATAAACACTTGGCTGATTATTTGGCGATAAAATGCATACCAAAAATTATTGGTATTTTTCCATTTCGCGGGTGAAAATCTCGCCAAGCGGAATTTTTTTGTTTTTAACAAAACAGTATATATAGTTAACGGTTACTTATTGTGTATTTATTCCGTTTCGCTCCAGCTGTACATTTGTGGCGTCTTATCGTTAGCGCACACCATTGAGCTAGAAGGGAAACTGGAGTGAGGTGTCAGCGAGCCGAAAACCCACTCACACCCTTTTGAGCGAACAGGGCTGAAAAGGACTATTTTCCCTACACTTGTATGCAATGCTTGTATGAGACCCCTTTATCACATTGACTTGGGCTCCTAAATGTATTTTAACGTCTTTAGTTCGAAACAAATTAACTATCTTTAACTTTAAATTGCAACTTTTTTAAGAAATAACCATGTGGATCACTAACTAAGAACCAGTGAAGACGAACCCAATAGCGAAATAGGTAAGTTTCTAGGTTTTCTGCCCGGTTCGTTTCTGCCGCAGTGCCGTGTATTCCTCCGCGTTTCGTTATTGAACCGGCTCGTTTGCTGCCCTGTTCAGTGAATCACACACCTCACTCCACGTTTCTTCTACCTCAATGGCGCATACGAAATGAAAAGTACCAAATATATATTTTTTTCATATCCCTGGTTCAATATTATACCAGTTCCATGATGTGTGTGATCTTGAGAATGTCCAAAACGCGTAAAGGGGGTCGTCATTGATGTTGTTACACGTCAACTCGAGACAACAGAGTGCTCGGGAGTGGCTTGAGCACCTCCCCGACAGCCGGGGTGATCAAGGAACAGCTTAGATCCGGCCAAATTATTAAACAATTAAATATTCTGTACGAAGAGAAAGATGCAGATTTTGTACTATCATCAATATCTTTTTCTAGTTTATGAGTTTAAATTACCAATTCTAAAACTAAATATAGTGACGTGGCAGAAAGTAGTTGGCAAATGCCTAATGTGCCCATTTCAGCTAGCTATCGTGAACAAAATCTCCACGATTCAAAACACATGAAGAGTACAGGAGAAAAACAACTTGATTGCATAAGAATCTGTCTGAATCGGGAACACCAGAATACAGGAAGATTTCTCTGCAATATAAACTCTAAATATAAACTTTAATACCCGGCCTAGCTGCTACTATTCTCTTTGTTTTCCGGCCTATCTAGTAAGTTTTTAGCTAAACCAAACAAAATTACTCGACATGACATCCAACAAAGACGAACAGTAACATATAGACCAACGGGAATTTCTTCTAAAATTCAGATAATTAGTAACGCTTTGGATAATTCGAGTTCTACTGCATTTACATTTATCTAATCGACTCTACTGATTAAAACTTAATTGAATTTAAACTGAGAGGAATCAAACCACTTTTAATCTCTTCCCTAATTGAATCCTTATTTTACACTCAATCATAGCAAAAAAAAGTTAACTAATTATCTTGGCGAAAACTGGTTTAAATTGGCGGAAGAAGCGAAATCCACGTTGGCGATAATCAGCTATTGTTCTTTTCTCATTTCCATTACGTGTTGTTACGCTCGAGTTACTGATAGATTAATGCGAAACATTAGTTTCTGGTGTCAGTTTTGGACTGTGGGATATCAGTTATTGAGGCTAAGGAAATAACAAGTAATTTAATTTTTAGCTTCCGCACTACGTTTATAACGTAAAAAGTGGAAGGTATTATAATCGTTCAGTGCGTCTGTCCGTCACAAACTTTTATAGCCCAAACTACAAATGCTACGGACAAGTGTGATACGTCAAAAAATTCAGCGCATCGAAATTAGAACACATTGAAAATTTCAGAAAAGAATTCGAAGTCCTTCAATTATTTAAAAAACTGCAAAATTTAATGCTCATTTAAAAAGCATAGGAAGCCATTTTTATTAGAATTTAATCACCATTGCCATTCGAAACAATCGCTCGAGAAACTTTAATTCTTTTAGACAATAAATTAAAATAAATTTATTTTTGAGACATCGATCCGTTTGAAATGACGTCAAATATATTTCACTACGGGATTCTTTGTATGTTGACATGAAATATTTTCATTCTATTTAAAAGCGAGGAATATTGCATCTTTATTCTTTGAAATATAAATGAATTTTTGCCAACGATAAGTAATAATTATTGAATTTTCGAAATAAAATAAATGAAACTATCCAAATTTAGCATGTAAATGTTTAATATAGAATATCAATACTGTGTTTTTATTTGTTCTGTGGCGATTCACCACACGCTCAACCTTAATATACCATTCACATAAGATGACGCTGATTTGCCACCGCGTTCCTACCAGTAATCTAGTTAACAACGAAAACAGTAGTATAAAAACTGAAGTAACTCATCTCCACCTCGGGGATCCTTTTGGTGGACTATGGGCTGCTAGGGCCCCTACAGTTCTTATAAATAAGTAAAAAATTCTATGATGTCGATATATTATGGAATTAGAATAATTTACATTCAATTTATACTATTAAACTATGTATTGTATGTTATTAAACTAACTATATGGTCCCTCCATGCTGGGAACCCGTTTACTTAATAGAAAAAAAATATATTTAGGAAGCATACCTTCTTATTGAAAATTTCAAAACAAAATCGAACTCATGTTGGCTCATGCGCAACAATAAATGAGATAAAAATTAAAAATTTAAATTTTGAAGTAATATTTAAAAAAATTCAATGGAAAAATAGATATAAGAAAAAAAAGAAAAAAATTAGAAAAAAAGTTTAGTAATTTTTTTAACGACTCTTCTTTCCGGATTTTCACGTTTATCGACGAATGACGTCAAGCCCCTCTCTCGGCCAGATCCACGTATTTTGATAAACTTAATTAAAAAATCAAATAGAAAAAAGCCACGGGTGCACATATAGGTATTAAAGGGAACCTGCATAGAAATTTCTGCGGGCAGTATAAGTCTTTCATCCACAGACTCTTATTATCAATGATTTCCTCAATGTTGTACTTGATATTTACTTTTAAGCAACTTTGTAACATCTTAAAACGCAACTATTTATGTTTCTCGAATTTAAGCAACTAACACTGAACCTTTGCCACTGAACATAAGCAAAGTTTAAATTAAGTTATTAATAAAACATACAATCCCCCCCCACACCTACACTCTTAAAACAAGAGTGAAATCCACTTCTATAGGGGAAGTGCATTTTCGGCACCGGAAAGGAGTGGAAATTAACCCAGACTGAGTTAAAACCGCTCGTTTGTTTTAAAATTGCATTAACGTCCACTTTATGAATATCATTAAACCACTCCTAGAAAAATGAAAAGTTTACTGTTTTTGTTCAGAACAATGACCTTCATTTTGTCTTACATTTGATTTTTTGCTAGAATAAACCATAAAGTTTAATTTTCTCCTGACGAATTTTCTTGTCAATCGTCGTTAGTAAAATTTTGCAGTAGACATGGATTTTTTGATCGATTGAAATCACTGTAGGTTAATTCCCTGTAACTTTAGTGAGAGTCACAATTCAAGAGGAGATTACAAACTTTTTAAATTGGAAACAAGTAGGTTTGTAACAGAATCTGTCACTTAACTCACTTCCACACAACAGTTGTGTTTAACAGGTAAAAAGACGACGAAAACAGCATTGATATTCTATATTAAACATTTACATGCTAAATTTGGCTAGTTTCATTTATTTTATTTCGAAAATTTAATAGTTATTACTTATTGTTTGCAAAAATTAATTTATATTTCAGAGAATAAATATGTAATATTCCTCGCTTTTAAATAGAATTAAAACATTCCATATCAACGTACAAAGAATCTCGTAGTGAAATATATTTGACGTCATTTCAAACTGATCGATGTCGTAAAAATAAATTTATTTTAATTTATTGTCTAAAGAAAGTTTCTTGACCGATTGTTGTGATGGAAATGGTGATTTAATTCTCATAAAAATGTCTTCCAATGCTTTTTAAATGAGCATTAAATGTTGCAGTTTTTTAAATAATTGAAGTACTTCGAATTCGAACTCTTTTCTGAAATTTTCAATGCATTCTAATTTCGATGCGCTGAATTTTTTTTGACGTATCACACTTGTCCGTAGCATTTGTAGTTTGGGCTATGGAAATTGGGAGACGAACAGATGGACAGACAGACGGACGGACAGACGGACGGACTGAACGATTATAATACCTTCCACTTTTTACTTTATAAACGTAGTATGGAGCCAAAATAAAAATAATTAAATAAAAGCACGTTACATTATTTGGTTTTAATAAGTGAAGGTCTGCTATTCCACTATTTTATTTTCATTTAATTCTAAAAGTTGTAGTTATAATCACTTTTTACACACATGACTAATACTACAGAAAGGTTAATTTTGCAAGTCAATAGCCTATACCACTATCATTACGACACAGATTACGTCAAACCGTGAACTGAAACAAAACTTACCTGTCTCTCAAAACAAACACAAATACACCTCACATCTAATATCAGTTTACTCAGGTGAGAAAGATAAAATGTTCAATCTCAACACAGATGATTGGGTTCTGAAACGGCAAGGCCGACTGAATCCTGAACGGCCGATAAGTTTGAAAAAAGTTTTGTAATTGTGTTGCAAGAGCCGATAGATGCGCAAGATTAATTAAGAATAATGTATGTTGTGATTTGTAACTTGTATCGGTAATGAATGAGTGTTATTGTATTAATTAATGAGAAATTATTGTACAAATTAATTTGAAACGTGCTGTTTTTGTATGAATTGTGATATTTTTTTTGCTTAATGTAGATTTTATGCGCTAAGGTGGTCTAAGAGTATATACCTTGCTCAAAATAATTAGGGGAGCGCATGGTTTAAACCCTTCACGCCGAATGATTCCATTTGAAATCATCAGCTTGCAATTTTCTTTTTCACTAAGTTAAGCTTGCACTTATGTATCGTTAGCTGAAAGATTCATCTCTTTTAAAGAATTAGTTTGTGTTGTAATTAAATGAAAATATGAAAAACAAGGTAAAATAAAATTTACTCTGAAAAATTTTTAGCAGATAAATTGACCCAAAATTCTTCATGCAAGCATTCTTAGATGTTTTAAAATTGATGTTAACTTTTTTTAGCAAATAAACTTTTGAAAAATATTGTTATAATTTATTCATAGATTTTTAGAATAAAAAATAAAAAGTTGGAACTGTAAGGGTTAACAAAAGTACGCAAAGTGCCCCCCTAATTGTTTTGAGCAGTGATGTTTTAAATACAATGTATGTATCAATACATTTTCAATACCCGATGTAGTAATTTCAATAACTTTAAATCATACATATTTTTATGAAAGCTACTCTTTGAGCATTCGCGATTTTCTCAAAAACCTTATTATGACGCCTAACGGGTACTAAGAACTCGTGCAACAGAAACGCCTGTACCTATCTGATAGCTTTGCAGAGTGGTTTCAGATAGATAGACAGATCAATGTCCAAGAATTACTTTTTTTTAGAATCAGCACCCTCCAAAACGTGTGGAAAACAAAATATCCAGTCCGTATTTTTAAACATCGTAACTTTTATTACCTTATAATTCATATTTTGTAATTAAAAGTAAAAATATATGAACTTAAATGCATTTATCCGTAAAAGAAAATTTAAAGAGCACTTGATTAAAAATAAAACTTTCGTAATGCTTTATCTATAAAATTAAGAGACGAAACACTTTGTTAAAACAAAATTTATTTTATACGTTTTAGAACTTACGAAAACAAAACCTAAGTACGGCCACATTTTTAAGGATACGAAGGGAGCTTTTAAGAAATAAAGTAATCTACAGATTTTAAAAGCGCAAATATATTATAAAATCAAAAATCAATACTTCAATACGTCAGTTCAATATATCGATTTTTGAGTAATAATTCTCTGAAGCTTACGTAATACAATGAATACAAGACAAACTTAACCCGCAAAATTTAAAATTTTTAAGATAATACTTTATAGAGTAAAAAAGAAGCAACGCAAGTAATTTGCATGTAACGAAATTAGTTTTGTTTACGCTTTAATGATAAAAACTATCTCTAGGGCAAAATAATATACTAACAAAAGAAAAGTTGTAGTTTGCTTGAAGTATATTCCTTACAACGCAATAAAGATATTTCCTTAATTAAAAAAAACATAATACTTTTCTACTTGAGATATTGTTAGTTTATTTTTGTTTTTTGCTGTTTGATGTAAACCCTCGAAATAATAATCAAATTGCGTGTCTGGTATACAAGAAATTTGAATCTGAAAATGGTACTTGTTGTTAAAAGTACAATTTTATTTTCTGATAAGCAAAGGTTTATAGTAAAATTTAATATTCTTAGAATCGAAACACTCTTTGGCGCAAGAGTTCATAGATTCGAATAATGTATGTTTTTCTGAGAGGAGTCTGTTTATCTAGAATGTAGTTTTCAGATTAATTTTATTAAAAATGAATATCAACATTTAATAAATCCGAAGTAGTAATTACCATAAAAATTATACTTTGATATACTGTATATAATATACTTTGATATACTGTTTAATACTTTGATATACACTGTTAAAAATGTTGTGCTTGGTTTCACCATGATATTGGTTCCTAGTAGCTGCAACAGCTGTGTGGTGAAATGTTTCACCTTTTTTTCGGTGTTTGGTTGAACCATTTTCATGGATTTGGAAACAAAAACCGGAGAAATGGTTCAACCGAATACCAAATATATTGTTTAACGTTTCACCACACAGCCGTTGCAGCTACTAGGAACCATATTTTTGGTGAAACAAAGTGCCTAATTTTTAACAGTGTACTGTATAATACTTTGATATACTGTATAATACTTTGATATACTGTATAATACTTTGATATACCGTATAATACTTTGATATACCGTATAATACTTTGATATACCGTATAATACTTTGATATACCGTATAATACTTTGATATACTGTATAATACTTTGATATACTGTATAATACTTTGATATACTGTATAACACTTTGATATACTGTATAACACTTTGATATACTGTATAACACTTTGATATACTGTATAACACTTTGATATACTGTATAACACTTTGATATACTGTATAACACTTTGATATACTGTATAATACTTTGATATACCGTATAATACTTTGATATACTGTATAATACTTTGATATACTGTATAATACTTTGAACCAATTATGGATTATTTTAGCAATATAAAATTTGTATTAAAAATTAATTCGCTAATTTCAAAATATAAAAAAAATGTTTTGTATGAATAAAAGATTATTTAATTTATTTTAATTACCAATGCATTTAAAGTCATTGATCGTTAATTCTAAATAGTTATTTCGTATAATCATTCATAAAAATTACCCATGCAACGTAGAAGTTCAAACCAAGTAAGCATCCAAATGATCAAATCGATTTTAAAAAAAAATCCTAAAAACACTATTTTTTGTAAGTTAACTGCTTACAAAGCAATAAAAACAGACATTGATCGATCATGAAGTAAAGCAAAACTGGCATTTTCATTGTTCTAATGGTCCGACAAAAATGGATTTAGCAGAACAACTTAAACATAAAAAACAGTTAGAAGTAATGGATTTTGAAGTATATTTCCATTCAATGCTAAAAAACAAGCTTTTAAAACAATTTAAAAGATTAGATGGGACGTTTCTCTTAAAATAATATGATATGCAGTTAGGTTTTTAAAATTATTCAATATAAAGAGATTACAAAACTAATATATTTTGATTTAAAAAGTATAATTACTTAAGCTCAAAAAGTATCAAAATTACCTAAGCTAGCCCGACCAGATTTGTTTCCGGGATTAGCTTTTCGAATATTGAACAATCATTAGCTTTTCATAATTCATATTTTATTTGCGTTGTTTTTGTTTAAAAAACATTACTCTAAACGGAGACCATTTACAAAATTATTTATAGCCAGCTTTTAGATAGTTGAATAACAAGGTAAACTGTATTGTGAAATGCAGCACGTCTGGTAACCCTATTTACGCACAACTGATAAAGATTTAATAGAAATTTCGTTTGTTTTCATAACTTGCAATGTCCTAAAAACGTAATTTGACAAATCTAACATGCACAAAAATTTGATTTTCGGTTTGAGGGACATCAGATACGTCAGTCAACTTGAAATGCATCCTCTATATTTAAAGCATTAGAGTAGATATTTTTAAAATAAAATTTACTTTGGTTTGAATAAGACTTTGCTAGTAAAGAATAGTAACATACATAGATAATTTTGCAAAATAACATGAAATGAATATATTTTATTTTAAAAAAATGAAAATAAAAGTATGAAAAAATTACTTACGTATTCGTTTTTCTTTTAGACGATTACATTCCAAATTCTTTTTAAGAGACGTTTGTTTTTCTATATTATTAATCGTAATAATAGTATCGAAGGGAAAGTTGATAAACCATTAGTTTATGTGAATCTTCTAACACAAGCATTGAAAACTGCAATTCAATGATGACTTGTCAACGTGCACGATACACAAACAAATTGTTTCAACCGAGTCACTCAAAACACGATAAAGAAATGCCAAAAAAAGAAAATTAAATTATTTACATCTTACTTTTTGAAATTTCACACTAGAACTACTTTTCAATATAGAATACCCTCAATGTGTCCCTACTTAGATTCTAGGGCCGTAGTGAGCCTAGTGGTCAGCGTCTCGGTCTCGGGATCGGAAGGTCCTGCGATCGAGTCCCGGTACCACTGAAGACCCGGTACCACTGAAGGGGTGACAAGCCAATTCTGGGGATCCTCTAGTTGGCCTCTGTCTCTAAAAATTAGATGGATCCACTTATGTGTGTGTGTTGTGTCTGTCTTACTTGACGAAGGTTTATAAGCGGGTCGCTGACCAAGCACACAAACCTGAATATATATGTCTATCACCAACCAACAACTTATATTCTGGGACACTTTTAAATTCTGAGTTGGTTGAGTGGAATTAGTGTCGCACTAGAGCTACGCGAAGGCTATTGTCGACGGGCATCATAATTTCGAACTATTGTCAAGTGACGAGCTGACACCTGAGTAGTCCCTCAACGGAACTTTTAGAAAGGACATCGTACGCAGCGTCAAGACTTTGAAACATTATTGACGTGCACTCCCTCTACACGGAGGAGTTGTAGAAGCAAGTTAAGCTTTAGAATGCAAGTCAAGAGCCTTGCCGACTCTGAGCCTCTCAAACCCTTAAAGTTTTAAACACTGTCTTTTAAATATGAATCACGATTCAGAACTACAGTACACGCCAAAGAGTTCTATAATAGGGTAGAGACTTAACCTGGCAACAGCACATTGACCAACACGGAGACGATATAGGTGGCATGTGGGGTCCGATGGCCGAGTGGTTTGATCGCAGGCTATAACGCTAGCAGTCCGCGCTCTGTAACAGGTGCGGGTTCGATCCCGCCTTTGCCCTGGGTGTACTTCCTTTCTCAGTATCAAAATTATAAATAACTAGCACTTTTGACACTCTATTTGGCTCCGTAGTGAGCATGGCTGCCGATAGCAGCTCAGTACGAGTCGTTCCTCTACCCTACTATAGAACTCTTTGGTACACGCATAAAAAAATAAAAATGCATTGAACAGTGTTCCACTAAAGCAATTTCAAAATGTTTAATTTTAATTTGTTAACCATTTAACAATCAATAGGCATGGGTCAGTTCTTGAATAGCAACAGACATGCTGAATGAAAATAAATTCATTATCGAGTTTCTATTGGTGAATCAATGTCATGTGGGAATCGAGCACCAATAGGAGCGCTGATCGACGGAAGAAAGGAATGAAAACTTGAAAGATTACGTCGCCTCAAACGAGCCTGTTCTTTGAGCTTTTAAATGTTCTTTGTTTGGGTTGATAACTAAATAGAACGGTTTTAAATTTTGGTAAAAAATAATTACTATCCTTCTCATCCTAAATATCATCCTAATTTGCATCGATAAGGTTCATCTCTAAAACATAACCATAATTTTTATTGTACTGAATTGCATGAGGTGATTTTAAATGACTAATGGATATGAAATCATTTATACCGACAAAAGCTTTTACGGTTTTTTAATGCTTGACACAATATTTTGCAAATGCATATTAAGACTTATATTTAATTTTGCTAATGCAATACATTTGTCAAATTCTTCTTTTATTAAAGATAATTATATCACAATTAGATACGTATAACCAACTATATCCATTATTTCTATATACAAGAAGAAACATCAAACCGACATATTTTTGTAAAAAATATCAAATATACATAAAATACAATGACAAACAATCCTCTAAAAAAACTCAAATCGAAGAATCGATTTTTACTTTCGGCCGACAACAAACCGAATATAGTAAAATAGATAGACTCTCCAACAAAAAAAATTCAAAAGAGCGAGAAAAACTTTTATTCTTGACATCAATCAGCTTTTTTTAAAGATTTTGTCTCTGAGTGTAAGAAAAAGTAAAAATGGAATTGGAAAAATGTAGTTGAAATCATAGAATAACACTTTCTTTTAAGGGTGCTTAAACAAGGAGGCAAGAGTTGGATAATGAAGTCGGGTTCAAAAGCTATGCAAAATGAAGCTCCGCCTCATTCCAATCGTCCATTGCATTAAAAAAATTTAATTATATATGTGAAATCTATATTCGACAAATGCTTTAAAACCGTTTGACGAACAAGATTTCCTGCACTTGAGCAACGCCTCAGGTGTTTGCATCGTCAATTGAAGTTAACTCTAAATTACAAGTACTTAACTGTGTTAAAGCTCTTGACGGTGGCTAGAACGAGATACCCGGAAACGTCCCAAACAAACCAAGCTAGCCGACTGGTTAGGCCGTGGGGAGCCTAGTGGTTA
Source organism: Oedothorax gibbosus (assembly GCA_019343175.1). Classification (NCBI taxonomy): domain Eukaryota; kingdom Metazoa; phylum Arthropoda; class Arachnida; order Araneae; family Linyphiidae; genus Oedothorax; species Oedothorax gibbosus. The sequence continues at coordinate 47,796 of JAFNEN010000218.1, read as the reverse complement.
AGATCTCGGTCTCAGGATCGGAAGGTCCCGCGATCGAGTCCCGGTACCACTGAAGACCTACCGAGTATATGCGGAGTACGTGCTCGTTAAATCTGTTGGGTCCGAAAGTCCTGTGGTCGGTCATTGCGCAGATTACCACGGGTACAAGTCACTGGAGACTATTTCCCTCCCCTTAAGGGACATGTGTTAATTGTGGAGGTTGCGATAAATGGCAGCATCTGTCTTGTATGTGTGTGTGTATGTCGTGTCCGTCCTTCTTGACGAAGGTTTATAAGAGGGTCTTTGTGACCAAGCACACAAGCCTGAAAATATATGTCTACCAACCAACCTAGCCAACTGGTTGACTGAATGATCAGAGAGCTGACCAGGCAGTCAGAAGGTCCTGGGTTCAAATCCCGGTATATGGGTATGGAAATTTGTTTTTGTGTGTTTATCATTATTTTTCCTGATTACACTGAGACATAAGTGCTAGATAAATTTGGAGAGTCGAAAGAACCGAACAAGCGCACGATGTCGCCCCTGGTTTGCTTTCAGTGCCCACTCAGGTACCGACCTCGACACTTGACTATAATTCTAAACTTCGAGGCGTAATTTGGATGTGTTGTAAACCTCCTCACGAAAGGCTATAAATAGACCTAACATAACCAAGCTTCACTTTTTATTCATGCCAAATACCTTCACCTGAGGGCCCGGGTGGCCTAGTGGTTAAGATAGCTGCCTACACTAACAGTCTGCGCCCTGTACCGAGTGCGGGTAAAATTCCCGCCTTCGCCCTGGGTGTAATTTCTCTATGTGTGTCAGTAAAATTCTTTCTGTGTCTGTCTTACTTGACGAAGTTTTATATTCGGGTCTCTGATCAAGCACATAATCCGGAATATATATGTACCAACCCTGCCCCTGCCCGACCTTCACCTTAGCCCCCCGGTGGCCGAGAGGTGTAAGCGACGAGCCTCTCACCGAGAAGGTACTTGGTTCTGTCCTTATTCTATCCATACTATAGACGTATTCGTGCTGGTGTAAAAAATCTTCTAAAAATCACCGGTGTTCCCGAGTACACTGCGATATACGTGCTCGTTAAATCTGTGGCGTTAACGTACGATATCGCTCAAAGTCATGTTGAGTGCCATCTCAGGAGTCAACATCGTCACTTGACCAGGGTTCCAAATTACGAAGCATAATTATCGGTGTTTCAGCCAACCCAAGCTTCATTTTTTATTCGCGAAAAACATGTTCATCTTATTCTAACCTCTATAAGTTTAAAAAGAAATTTGGAAAAGAGTCTAAAAAAAGATTCATATAAGAGATCGAATGAGGAGACGAAAGTTCACGTTTCTATAATGAAACGAAACGGAAACGTGTTTAGGCTTCGAATTAAGTAAATTCGCGATTTTTCTGGAGTTCAGGATTGGATTGATTATTTTTCTTCTTTTCCGATATTGAAAATGGATTCTACTGTGACTTGAACATTGTATTAGATTTTGTACAACAGTAAGGAGTTGACTGCGAAAATAAATTGTGACACAGTTTTCTGAAGACATTTGACTTTGATTTTTTTTTTCTATTTTTTACAAAATTTGCTGAATTTTGAATAATGTAAAATATGGATTTCCATAATCAACTAAACTAAAACAAATAAAATGTTTAGTTTAGGTTCATTATTTTAATTAAATTATAAACACATGAAACGAAGCTGTAAACAAAGAAAAATATTGTGATTATTAGTGATACGTAACCAAGAAAAAGCAGTTAAAGAAATGCTAAACCATCTTACCTAAAATTTAGTTTTTCATGTATAATTTAAATTATTTATATGAGAAATATTTCATCCTTTTTACATTTGTTTAATACAAATAGAAAATCCTTCAATTTAATTTCAATGAAAAAAAGTTTTTAAAAAAGGATGTTTGAATAAAACTAATTATAAACATAAAATTTTAAAAATTTCATTTGATTTTTCCATGCGAATAAATATCAATGCGTTATCAAAGACGCAAAAAGCTTTTCTTTTTTCTTGATTTATAATTGTATTTTAGTATCAAATTTCGTAGTGCTTACATATTTTTTAAAATGTTTGTGCATTTAAAATCAGATCTTACATAAACTATTAAACTTTTAGTAACCATTTAGGAAAATTTCCACTCTTCTTACACATAAAAGAGTATTTAAAATATTATAAATTAAACTATTCGAACTATTTTATTAATACAATTTGCTTTAATATAAAAATAAGCATTTTTCGTGTAAAAATATTTACGGTTGCAGTTACACAACTATGAGCAAATCCAATCAGTAAATCTAATAAAATGAATAAAAATATTTTTGATTCATTTTAAGAGCTTTATTAATTGAAAAGAGCTATTAAATAGTAAAAATATTTTATGAAAATGTCCACTATCAAAATCATTTCAAAGAGTTTCTTTAAAAGCATTTAAATCTTATAAAAATTAGTCTTTCTTAAGATTGTTTTTAAAAATGATTCAGCCAAATGTTTTTTTTTTATAAATTTAACTATAAAGCATATTTAAACTATTTAAGGATTATATTTGTGAGTGCAAAGCTCATTTAGATCATTAATGTAAATGGTTCTAAATGTCACATTTAAAAACTAAATATTTCTTAAACATACTTACATTTTAAAAAATTTTATTTGGAAACAAAATGTATGAAAACTATCATTAGTAATGTTGTTTCAAAGTAGCTATTCATGCATTACTAAGTGGATAATTGATAAGTTAATAGTTTCCAATTAGCAAATTACCAATTAAAAGGTATCCAGTTACCAGTAAAAATGTATCA